>CM028353.1:39754412-40354412 GCA_016618105.1 Dendrobium huoshanense | reverse complement strand
CCAACTCTAGAACTTCAATCTCCGTTAAATTTCCCCCCACCCAACCCGTTGGGTTTTCCCCTCCTCCTACATTAGCCGCCGGCCATTCCATGCTCCACCCATGGTGATGACATCCATCATCCTAGTGGCTCCTTGATTGTTGCTTAGCAATGAATGAGGAAGTTACTACATTTTGAATTTCAAATTTTAACATTCAAAACTTTCCTTATTTGAAATCTTCCAAAAAAGGAAAGTTTTGAAGTTGATCCAATTCAAATTTCTCCACATGAGGAGTTACTAATTTTTCATCCTAGGTGGCAATAACCTATTTGGAAAGTGTGTAATTGCTCCCTAACCCCCTCCCCTCTCTCATAGCCGCCGGCCCCATCAAAGGGGGAATCCCCTTCAAGGCTAATTAATGACAATTAAGACTCTTGATTCAAATTTCAAATCCAATTTAACTCCCTCCAAATCTAATTGAAATCTGAAATTAACTTCAGATTTTTGTAACCTCTCCCCTCTCTCACCCATGCCGCCGGCCACCTAAGGAGGAATCTCTTTTAATGCACTTAATGCATTCATTACACCCATTTCAAATTTCAAACTCCAAATATTCTCCCTCCAAATTTAATTAAATCTGAAATTAAATTCAGATTTTGATTAAAACTTCCCCACACCTCCTCATCACCTAATCTCCTAACCCTAGCCGCCTCTCACTCCATAGCCGCCCCTCCTTGCTCTGTTTTCCCACCATAGGCCGGCCCTCTCTTCATTCCCCTTGAGAGGTTGAGACAAACGAAGAAGACGACGACATCTCCCCACCCACTTCAATGTTGAATGGCGGATCCCGAGCTTGAGTGGGGTCTAGTATTCAACGACGACGGAAGCATCAACGTCCTACGGTCACCGTGCTTCGACGTAGGATTTGAAGACGAAACCACCGTGGAAGAGTACTTGGAGAGAGTCGTGCCAATCCTTGCAAGCATCTACGACCGAAAACTTTCAAAGCACGCTTGGAGCCTCGACGGTCATCTAAGACTTCCATCCCAACCGGCGACTTTTCCTCCGACGAAGTTCTTCGGCGCCCTCTCCCTAGTGGTAACTTCCTTCATCGCTTGGATCTTCTATCTCCGCCAAAAGTCCACTAATCCTTGAGTGATACGGCTCCAAGGTGAAATTCTCATTGTTAAACGTTGGGTTTTGTTATTGTACTTTGCATATTAATTTCTCCTAGAACTTGGATTGAATCGGCTTGGTTAATCTCTATTGCGAATCTTTGGCCTAAGCAAGTTGATATTTTCTAATTCCTAACTCAACTTTTATGTGCTAGTTTTAAATTCATAAGGAGCAACACTTTAATCGTTTCTTTTAAATTTATAAACAAACTCCTCGTAGTTTCACATCAAGTTATGAAAATCTTAGTTCTTTATCCATGCTACCGATTTCTACTTAACAACTATTTAGATATCCAATTTTCATCAAAAAAAATTTACCCATCCACCAAACACAAACAATGGGAGAAAGTTCATTCAAGCTAACATGATCTTTGATTCTAAAAAATATGTAAATGCAATAAACACCTGCATATTAAGAGAAAAGCAAAACAAAGCCCATTCTAGTGATGAGGATGTGGAAGCAGCTGACTCATCCTGATGACAAGAGCAAGATTATGGCTTGGTGATGATGAGGATGACTTACCCTTCAATTGCTTCTTGGTGAATAAAGGAATGGCGATTTGTATAAAAAGTCCATGAAAAGAAAAATGGAGAAGATGAATCCAAAGGAAAGAGGAGTCAGGCACAGGAGTTTTTTGCTTGCAAATAATCTTAGTGATCAGTCATTCATTAAAATTTCTCATGTATTAAATTTGCACTTCAGCAATCAAATTTTTCCAAAGAAGGAACAGACTCATATATAAAAGAAACATAAGTCTAATCGAATGTCAAGTTGTTGAAGCACTTTCCCTCAGCAGTTAGAGCGAAAAAACTTAGATTGGCCGCACAATACCACCATTAGGGCAAATATCTTATCTAAGGGTACTCTAAGCAACTCAACATTCGGGCACCCTTGTCAATGAGTACACTAGGTGGCTTCATCAACGAGTACTCTGGAATGCTTCGATGAATGCTCTTGACAACTTCAATGAGTACTTTGATCACTTCGACAACCCTGAGAGTGGTGAACATACTTTGGAGGATAATATCATTGAAGACAATAAAAGACACTTGTTAGGTCACTAGGGGCTCCCTAACTTCCTAGATTTGGGCATCAAAACCTCATCCGAATCACAAAGAAAAACTTGTAGAAAGCATTAGGCATGCAAGGGGTTATTGGACCACCTCACAGTAGCGCAATGACTATAAGGAGGTCCACCGAACTTTTGAATTGATGACAGTGCGTGGAAGGTCGAGAAAGGCACACCTAATAGGAATGTAGGAAGGGAGCAAGATTTATTTCTAATGTGTGAGTTTTGATGACACATAAGGGTTGGTGCTTCTATTATTAAGCGCATCTTAAATGCCGCTAATGAGCCTCTAATGAAGACAATAGAGCTAGCATAAGAGGCAGTGGGAGAAGCTTGAGTTCTTGAATAAAAATCAAGCTCAAGAGAAGAAGAGAACGATTTTGTTCTTCAGGGAACTAAAGTGTTGTTCCTAGAAGCCGAAGCTTGATTTTGCATCACTATGCGAAAAAGTCGTCTTTCCTTGTAAATGGTGTGAAAGAGGACAAAATAGGCATTTGAGCCTAATCCATTTGCCAAGGGATATCTTTCCATTTTGGTGAAAATAGATGTTCCCAAAGGGATTGTGGAAGACTTTTTTCAACCACGAACAATTTCATGATAGACGACTAGTTGTGAGATATCAATACACATATAAAATATGTGTCAATCAACAATGATTAATAAATGTGAATATTGGTATGTTATTACTGTAAAAAGTGATATTTTCTGTAGAAAATAATATGAATTATAACTTTTATATCAATAATTTATAAAATATAATATTGTATATATGACGTGTGTTACTTTTTACAGTAATGCTATGTTATAGTGGTTGTGTGTTTGTGTCACACTATTCATGTAAGTATATATCATATAGTTTATGAGATCATGTGAAAATTTTTTGGAATCCAGAAGTGTATTCATAATATTAAGGCATTAATGCTTCCTCTATATCTGATAAAAGAACTCATCCATAATACATGCAGACAAATGTCCACGAAACATATAAAAACCATCGACAACCACTACAAAGGAATATAAATGTATAAGCTTGTAGGCATTTTTTTTGTAAGTATAAGGGAAAAATTCCTTCCAGCCTAATCAGATTAATGAACAAACTACAAAGAGCATGAGGAAATTTGAAATGATAGATAGCCAAAAAAATTCAGCAAGTGATTGCAAATAACAAGATTAACCAAAACCTCAATATTCTTCAGCCAATCATGCTGCTCACCCTTCGATACTTCATATTTAGGTATGTGTTGTAAACAAATAGAATCTGCAGCTAATGAAATGCATGCATGCACATCTTGGCAATCTACAAATAGGGAAGTTATCCAAGTCTGCAAAATGCATTGTAGGATTTAAACAAGGAAAAAAAAATCTATTTTATATATAAGAAGAGAACAATCATACACTAGGTTCTACCACAATGTTGTAAAAGTAAAGATGGTAATCACTGAGTAGAAAATTACTTGAACAATATCAGTACAAATCAATAGCATTTTTCATTGCGAACACATTCTTTAAACGGGCAAATTTTTAAAAGGAACATGTTTGGAGTACGATTTAGGAATAGGATAATGAGTTAAATTAAATTTAAAAAGGATCAAAAACGCAAAGGGGGTTTGCGTTTTAACAGAATGCAAAGTGAAATCGCGTTTTAATAGAAAACGTGAACAGTGATCACGTTTTCTATTAAAACATGATTTTATATTGCATTTTTCATGATTTTTACTGTTCCTAATGATTATATTTTGATTTTTAAAAAACAATTTGCTTCATTCTTAAGACCTTTTATAAAAAGTTTTAGTTAAATATTAGAAATAATTTTATTAAAATAAATTTTTTTATCTATTTAAATACTAAAAACAATTTTCATATTTAAAACTTATATTTTTTAAAAGAAAATAAAATAAATTTTAATAAAAATTTATCTAACTAATTACATTAATTATATTTTAATATTAAAAATAAATATATTAATAACTTATTTTTTATTTATTTTTAAAACAAATGAATAAAATTTATCTATATAACTGCGCCTCTGTCTCTATTTCTCTCTCTCTCCGTCTCTCTCTAATTTATACTCTCAGTTGAAAGAAAGTGAATTTGCATTTTAATAGTTATAATTATTAAATTTAAATATTATAATTATGATTAATAAATTTATTTTAAATTATATTTATATTTAAGTTAACTAAAAATTATGCCTTAAAATAAATATAATTGTTATAATATTTCAAATTAATTTTATTAAATATTTAAATATAATTTAATAGTTATATTTCTTATTTTTCGATATATTTAACTTTATGAAATTTTGATTAAGTGTTTACATTTGTTTTAAAAATATATATATAGAAGCTTTAAACAAAAAAAAAAAAATTCCATAGAAACTTTAAACTAAATTAAAAGTTTATATATATAAATTTTATACATTTGTTTTAAAAATAAATTAAAAATAGGGTATAAATATATTTATTTTTAATATTAAAATATAATTAATTTACATATTTAAATAAATCTTTATTAAAATTTATTTAAATTTATTTTATTTTCGTTTTAAAAAATAAGTTATAAATATGAAAAATTGTTTTTAATATAAAATTTTGTTTTTAGTATTTAAATAGTAATAATTTAAATAGTAAAATGAAAGAATTGTATTTTAATAAAATTATTTCTAATATTTAAATAAAATTATTTATAAAATATTTAAAGAATAGAGCAGATTTTTAAAAGAATAAAAAAATATTTATTAGAAACAGTAAAAAAACATAAAAAATACTATATAAAATTACATTTTAATAGAAAACGTGATCGATGTTCACATTTTCTATTAAAACGCAATTTCACTTTACATTTTCTGTTAAAACGCAAACCCTCTTTACATTTTTTATCCTTTTTAAATTTAATTTAACTTATGATCCTTCTCCTAAATCGTACGCCAAACATGTTCCTTTTAAAAATTTGCCCTTCTTAAACATTGTGCGAGTTTTTGTTCATCTTGGCTTGTTCATAAATCACTCATACCCCCTTTCAACCCATGGGTAGCATGATCAACCAATCTAAAGGATTAGGCCCAGTAAAGGGACTTCTTTAGTGACACCAATTGAGTTGAAAAGAGAAAATTTGCTTAGACCTAAATGTAATGCTATGATTGGGAGCTCTTCTCAAATTTAAGCATAATTTTGCTTCTAATTTTTGTTATGGGCATCTCTTGTATATGTTGACTTGATACATACATAAGTTGTGACAAATAAAAAAAAAACAGCATCATAAAAAATTAAGCCACTAAGGAGCAGTTGAGTGTGTCTAGACTCTAGACCATTTACTAGAATATTAGTTAAAATAATAATAATAATAATAATAATAATGTGTGAGCAAACCAAGGCATGAATCTCTTTTTACATAGCAAATTAATACCTTAAAAATAGAGATTTACATATATGCCACTAAAATCTTCCTAATCTATGAAACTATCACCGAATCTTTTAAATGAATTACCAAAGTATTGGGAATGAAAGTTGAAAATTTTTTTGTTATCTTCAAAATTTGGGTGGTGTTATCATGAATAAAGATTCTTGGGTGCTATTTCTGTAAGTATACACCATTGTAGCATTACATATGAAATCACAAAAAAATATATTATGGGTTGGAAGCATGATAAACAAGAATATGTTGACATGAAAACTAGAATCCTCTATTCATGAAAGATAAGTCAGGGACTCACCTCACAAGAATTTTCAGAATTAATCTCATCCATACTTGCAGAACTTGCACCAAAACACAAAAGAGCTTCTGAAAGTGTATCCTACAAAACTTTCATGAATTATAAAATATTAATGTGATGACCAACAATACACAAACATTTTTAAACTATATAGAGAGAACAAGTAGTAACACAACTCATTAATTTATCATTAAAAACAACACCATTAGGATTATCCAAACTACAAAATAGCATTATTAGTCATTTTCCATTTGCTCTGAATATCGTTGCATGTTGTGATAAATGTGATCGAGATAAATCTTTCTAAGCGGCTCCTAATCATACTATTTATGACCTATCTACTTTTCATCCTATTATTTTTACATCAATTTTTGTACCATCCTCTCCTCTATTTTGTATGCCCAGACAACCTTGGTCAATTATCTATAGGCTTAACATAGAAAGCTGCAACACCAAACTTTTAGCCATTTTGTGCTCCTAGGTTTACCAATATGGCGATATTCATCTTGCAATGAGATTTCTCCACATTTAATGAGGTCTTTGTGACAATTTTGTTTCCAATGCTAAAATTCTGCATCTTAGGGTTTGTATGGAATGGTTGTAGTGTCTTGTAAAGGTGGTTGTGAAGTTACTGTGGGAAAAATAATTTTTTTTTAAGTTGTTGTAGGTATTATAAATGTATTCTTTTTTAAAAATCAAACAATTGCTTTCTTATAGCTATCACAAAAAATTCTATTTTTTTTTTTTTAAATAGTAGTCAAACCAAATTGTGGTTGCGGTATGAAAACCAAAGCAATGAGAAAGTTATCCCAAATAGACACTTAGTTAATCTTAATATAATATTATTGTTTCTAAAGCCTCCATTCAAACCAATCTATAGTCTCTCATGTCAAGAAAGGTAGAGGTAAACCTAAAAAGACTTGGTTAGAAAATATTAGAAATGATCATTTTTATTAGATTTAAATAAGAATTTAACTCTTAACAGGACACAATGGAGAGAAAAGATTCATGTTGTCGACCCCACAGAGTGGGATAAAGGCTTGATATTGTTGTAGTTGTTGTATCGTTTATTAAACCTCCATTCAAACTAATCTATATTCTCTCATCATGTATCCACCCAAAGAAAATTTTATATTTTGACCATCCATCGTGAAAAAAATTAGCTATATCATCATCCACATCCTCGCCCCTTTATATGAAAATTCAAGGTTACCTAAACTTATAGCACCTCAATAAAACTTGCAAACCAATCTTGTTAATTGATCATAATGATTTTTCATGTATTATATACACAATCGTTGTTATAAGAGTTCATATCCCTTTCAATAGCTTTATTCAATTATTTCAACTTTTTATTTAGTTTAAAATAAGTCAACCTATTAAGATTGACTCGTCTACCTATGTCATGCATCAAATTACCACTAGTCAAACAGCTAAACATTTAAAATTGATTATCTAGTAATTGTGATAATAAGAACCCCATAATCATGGACAGACATTCCATGGTATGAGCTTTCAGATTTGTACAAGTATATCAGCTATTACATTGCATGCAAAATTGATGCAATTTTCCCTTAAAACCAACCATACAAAATTATCAAAGAAAATTAACCAGCGGCATGGACACTATATATTGACTACCATCATACATGGTTCATAACTAGCCTTCCAATGCAGCATATTTCAGTATATTCGTGTTATTTTCTCATCATAGTTCATGAATATAAATTCAAAGACTTTGGTTTCATTTGGGACAGTTTTTTCCTGCTTCTAAAAATAACTTTTTAGTACAAAAATTAAAAATTTTGTACTAAAAAGTTGCTTTAAGAAACATTAAAAAACCATCCCAAACGAAGCCTTAATCATTACAGTTAAGGCTTAGTCATATTGCAATGTTGAAAACACTAAAAAATTAACCCTATAATAACTTGACAAGTGACTCTTGACTAAAAGTAGGCTCTAACAGAATCCCTTGGCACATAAATTGTGTTTCACTCAAACAAGACAATTAATCACGAGCTAATCGTTCAATTAAGTGAATATGGAGGCCAAGGCCGCCAATTATATAATTTTATAAAATATTTTATAATTAGTAATTAATATTATTATGTATATACATATAACACCTTAAGTTTGATATTTCTTGACAAAACATTCAAATATCTAAATCACATAAAGATGCTACTAATATTATCTTATTTAAAGCAAAACTCATCTTTTCATGCACTCATAGATGTGATTTTGACAAAAATGGAATATAAACATTTTGATGTTAGATATGCAAATACATAAGAATTTTGTAGTATTTATGCAAATGCCCAGATGGAGTTGAATGAAACTAATCTCGCCCAACCATTTCAAGTGGGACTAAATAGATTTCTAGTTTGTGGATTGAAACGAGGGCGAAGCGTTGAGTTTTTGGGCATAATAATCCACCCTAAGCACGCCTCACAGCTTTCCAATCAAATACCCAATCAAGGTACTCAGTATAGAAATTTCAAGCAAGCAACTGAGAAAAACATCAATAAAACTTACTGCAATGCACAGAAAATCAATTAAACAACTCACCGCGACATCTTTGCTGCAGCGAATGCGGATCCATAAGTAGGGCGAGAACAACTGGGCTTCCTCAGTTTCCATTGCTCTAGTGCAGAAGCCATATTCCTCCCGTCGCCTTTGCAATTGAAGGGAGAGAACAAATTTTGGTTTTTGGCCTCGTTGCTGTCTTCTGGCTGGTGAGGTGACACTGTAGAGATTGCGGCGAGCAGTAAACGGAAGGACGGCGCCGGAAGGGGAAATCTGGAGGTGGGAGAAGCGTCGAAGCAGGCGGAGCCGGCCAATCATCGTTATCGGAGAGCCGCGAATCCGGAAATTTTATCGCCTCATAATATATAAATTTAAATATTTTATAATGTATATTTAAAAATCTTAATCACTAGCAACTTAAATGTTATCTTATAAATCCATAATATCCCTATCTTGTTTTAAAAATCAGATTGGATCAGCCAGTTGTCCGATCCGATCGAGTTTAAAAATCGGCTTCACAGAGAATCGGCCTTACCGAACTGCAGTTCAACCGGTGAATCGGCCCAAGTTCAAATGAACCGGCTGGTTTTAATTTTTTTTTATTTTAAATAAAATATAAAAATATGTTTTACCTTATTACATTTTTCTAAAATAATTTTTTTTATTAAATAATGAGATTTTTAATACTATAATGTCAACTCTTAAAATAAGTTTTGTTAGAAAAGAGTGAACTATATAAAGAGCTAAAAGTTAACCATCTCATACTCTTTCGTGATGTGCGACTAAAAAAGTTACATGGATATTATATGAGCTTGAATTTGACTTTGAGCTTTATTGGACCATTAATTTGGGTTGGTTAGGCCACAAATTTGAGCTCGTTAGGCCACGAATTTGGACTGGTCGGGTGCAATTTTCTTTAATTTGTATTATAAATTTATATATTATTAATTTGTTGTAATGTATATTATATAAATTAATAATATAAAATTATATAGTATATTAAATAATATTCTTATTACATATTTGCAAATTTAATATTATAAATTTATATATTATATTAAAAATTTTAATTTATTATAATGTATATTATAATTATAATTAAATGTAAAAAGTAATTATAATTAAATTATCATATATTCATAAATATAATATAAGTAAACTATATGTTTTATAAATTATAATTATATTATAATATATTCATCATTTCAATTTAATTTAATTATATTGAGAGATAATCTATTAAAATTATATAGTTTAAATTCTTAGAATTATATGATTTGAGGTTAGATTCTCGTAATTAATCTATTAATTTTATTAATTTTTAATAATATTATTATTTATTACATCATCCGATTCGACCTTGAACCTTGAACCTCTTCTTCTTCCAGTTTGTTCTCCGATCCGATTTTCATAACCTTAGACTATTTTATATTTTTATTAAATAATCATTTGAATTGCTAAAACAATCTTCTCATATTTAAATTTTGATGATAAATCATAACACTTGAATTAATACAACTCGAAAGATAATATGAATGCTTGCTTTATTTAAATCCCAAGAAATTTTTATTTATGTTATTCTTTCTTTGTTATCATGTAGTGATACTTGTTGTTGTAAACCGATGGAGATTCACATGCTTTTTATTGAGTTTGATCTTGAGCTTGAATGTTGTATATGTTGTTGATACGTCGCCAAAAATCATCATGATCTTGCACTAATCTCGAACGTATTCAAGTTGGAAACTTTTGAAATTAAATTCGGGATCATCTGAACTCTAATTTCAGCACTTACAGCCAAACTGAACGTCTCAAAGAGACTGACCTAATGACACTAAAATTGATCCAATTCGAGCCCAAATGAGTCCAAATTGTGTCTTGCTGCGACTCTCCTCCTAGGAGCCAACCTATTTGCAGGCGTCTCCTCCCGATAAAGAAATTGGTGCAATTGTCTCGCCCTGTTGAGATTGAACTCACGGCGAATCTCCGCAACCTATTTGCATGCGTCTCCTCCCGATAAAGAAATTGGTACGATTGTCTCGCCCTGTTGAGATTGAACTCACAGCAAATCTCCATGATCAGTCGTTGAATGTCTACCACCAATTCATCAATCGTACGATTGATGTTTTCCTGGTTTGCCCAGAGCATATCAATGGTCTGAACTTCCTCTGCCACTGGTTCTTTACCACGGCCCATCATCTTCCTCCCGTCAATGGCCCTGATACCAAATGTTGTCCTTGTGCAGAATCGGAATTACCTGGAAGAAACATGAAACAAGAAGCAAATAAAAACAGGAAATAGGAAAAGAAGAATACTATAGTATTATGTGTATAATACTTTTGTAAAAGAAGACAAATGTTTTTCCCTTTCTCCTTTACTGCTATGTGTATTTTCTCCTACCCAGCTATTACTATTTTAATGAAATACTGTAAAAGTTTGTAAAAGTACTATAAGAAAAAAAATAGAAACTAAAGTAGTGGAAGCATAAAGTTTGTTAGAGAAGATAAAGTGTTCCGCCATCTCTCATAGTTAATCGGTATTGCATCATTGGGGGGCTGAAGTTTATTTGGAAGGTTCAAAATGGATGACCAAATGATTGCAAATTTTAACATGTTTATAGTCAAATCGAGCGGCTTGGCTAGACGAATCCAACGAGCCCAAGATCGTTAAATTTTGTCATCATTAATGCACTTTAAACACTTAAAAAAATGCTCTATAATCAGAGGATCAATAAAGACCGCCCAATGGAGCACTCCAAATCTGTTACAAGTCTTCTCCATATTTATGGGGCATGCCACTCTAAAAAATATATAAATAGACCCCCACTATCTACATAAAGGGAAGGCCTCTGGCTACATATTAGAGAGAGTTTTGAGGCTTCAAGAGCTCCGACACCACCGCCGGGGAATATCCGTCGACTGTAGTCGGACCACCGACCGCCGCTGGGCTTTCACCTACCATTGTTGGACCACCGTCAAGCAATTAACCACTGTCGGACTTCCACCCGTCACTGATAGTCGCCAAACATTAAGAGGTCACCAAGAATAAATTTCAAGATACTATGAGGTTGACCGCATTCTCATTCCATGACATCAACAATAGATGCTGAGATGGTATCATAGATTGAAGTAGTATTTTGGGACATGGGCTCGTTATTTTGCTTGATATTGAAGCTTATTGAAGCATGTAAGAGGGGAAGGCGAAATTGAAGCTTGATGATGCTACGATTGCTCGAGAGAGAAGATGTGCGAGCTCATCGAGAATGAAATGTAATGTACTAATGAGATTGAATGTGTTCACATTTTTTAACATGAATTATCTTCTCTCACGAGCAACCATGCACAAATCTCTAGGCAAAGTCAAGTTGGAAACTTCCAAAATTAAATTTGGGATCATCTGAACTTCGATTCCAGGAAACTTATAGTTGAACTGAATGTCTCGAAAATACGAACACAACGACACCAAATTCAATTCAATCCAAGCCCAAACATGTCCAAATCAAGGGCCCAAAAGCATTATTGGAAGGTTCAAACCACAATTTAGTTTATAAAACGGTTTGCAAACGTGACATGCTTATAATCAAATTGAGCGGATTGATGAGACGAATCCAACGAGCCCAAGATCAATGAATTTTTATATCACTAAGACATTCAAATGCCTAGTAAACGATTCACGATCAAGGGATTCAACATCGACCGTCCAAAGGAAATAAGAGAGATCAGAGATGGCTCTTACCTCATTGCTCCTCCACGACCACCGCCTGACACTAGAGTTCCGCTAGACCACCACCTGACGTCGGAGTTCTGCCAGACCACTGTCTGACATTAGAGTTTTGCTGGATCATCGCCTGACACCCGGAGTTTCGTTGAATCACCCCCTGACACCCGGAGTTCCGCCGGACCACCACCTGATGTCGGAGTTCCGCCGGACCACCACCTGACATCCAGAGTTCCGTCGAACCACCAACTGACGTCGGAGTTCCATTAGACCACCACATGATACCCAGAGTTCCGTCGGACCACCACCAGATGCCAGAGTTCCGCCTGACCACCACCGGACGCCGGAGTTCCCCCGGACCACCACCTGATACCGAAGTTCCGCTGGACCACCACATGACGCCAGAGTTCTGCATGATCAATGTCGGAGTTCTGCCAGACCTCTAACCATCGCCCAGACTTTCCGCCAGACTATTTGTAACATCAGTTTTGTTCATATCG
This sequence comes from Dendrobium huoshanense, assembly GCA_016618105.1. Classification (NCBI taxonomy): domain Eukaryota; kingdom Viridiplantae; phylum Streptophyta; class Magnoliopsida; order Asparagales; family Orchidaceae; genus Dendrobium; species Dendrobium huoshanense. The sequence goes on along the minus strand of CM028353.1, from coordinate 40,341,736 downwards.
TCCGGGCCGATCGTGGATCATCCCGGGACGATCAGTTGAAATTTTGCTCCAGAATGTGTACAGAAGCTACAGGAAGATTTTCCTGTAAGGATCGTCCGGGCCGATTGGGGATCGTCCTGTGACGATCAGAGCAATGCACAAGTCAGAGAGTAGGAGTTTTTATCGTCCGAGGAAATTAATAATCGTCCTGAGAAATCGTCCCAGGACGAAGTGAATTTGTTCAGATCGTCCTGGACGATCATGTGATCAGCTGGGCCGATCTCAAGTGGATATAAGTGAAATGAGCTCGTTTTGAAGAGAGAGAAAAATCAAATATTTTATAAAATATCTGAGGAGAGAGAAAGTCGAGGGCAAAAGAGGAAAAGTGGATTTTTGGGCAACGCCGATCCGTTTTCGTCCGTCGAAACAGTTCAAGAAAGTGGTGTACACAAGGTAAGGCACATTTCGCCTTTCTCAATTTTCAGAACGGTGAAGTTTGAATGATTTTTCTGTCTGGATTTCGTTTTTGTTAGCGAATTTCATCCGTATTTTCTGAATGGTTCAGTTTTTACTGCGTAACTTGTAATATCACAATCTGCTCCAGGATCGTCCAGGACGATCTGGATCGTCCTGGGACGATCAGTTGTAAATCAGCTCCAGATTTTGCCCAGTTTTGCTCCAGGTGATTTTCTGTATGTATCGTCCAGGCCGATCGGGGACATCGACCAGGCCGATTGACACTGTTCATAAAGATCGGCCTGATCATCGCCCTGGAGTATCGGCCAGGCGATTTTGGTTTGGTCTGATCGTCCAGGACGATCTGGACGATCGGCCAGGCCGATCTGAAGAGGATTTAAGGAAATCAGTCGTTTTGAAGAGAGAGAAATTAAAAAAAAATAAAATATCTGATTTTTAGCTCTGAGGAGAGAGAAAAAGAAGAATTTGGAAAAGTTGATTTCGGGAAGACGCGGAGCCGTTTTCGTTCGAAGTGACTGTTGAGGAAATTGCTGTGCTCGAGGTAAGGCACATTCCGTCTTTCTCAATTTTCAGTTCCGTCGCGGTTGGCGGTATTTTCTGTCCGGATTTCGTTTTCGTTACGGTTTTTCGTCCGTATCTTTTGATTGGTTCAGTTTTTACCGCGTAAGTTTCTGTATAACGTTGCCGTGCCGGGTGTGCACGTTTTGACTATATTTTGAAGATTTTTGTCCGGGTATTTTTGATTCGGCGATGTTTTTCGTAGACTACAATTTTCTGTGAAATTGTAAATGCTCTGTGCAGTAGAATAAATGTTCTGGAATATGATTATCTATATTCTGTGCGAATTCGGTAAATTTTCTTTGCAGGAATTTTTGTGTAAATTCTGTATACTGCCGTTGTGCTGCCCGATTTTTTGGGTAATTTCTGAATTGTCCGGATTTCTTCTGAATTGAAATGCTATGTGTATAAGCTATAAAAAGGGAGTTATAAGGGGCCTGAATCCTACGAGATTCAGTTAGTGAAACGGGAAATCTGAAATGAGATCAAATCTGAAATCTGATATCTGTTATGTTCCGGATCCGATGAATTCTGTTCTGGTGCTATAAGCACATTCGTTTTGGTGCCGTGAGCACAAAGGGAGATATAAGGGGCCTGGATCCTATGAGATTCAGTCAGTGTCTGGGAAGGGAGGCATAAGGGGCCGGAATCCGTAGAGATTCCGTCAGTGTCAGGGCATTTAGTTATATGTATCTGTTCTGTTTTCTGTATCTGTTCTGTACGCAATTGTGATTCTGATGTGATATGATCTGCAAATTCTGATTTCTGATTTCTGTATAATTCTGACTTTGTTGATTTATTATGTTCTGTGATCTGATCTGTACGATTCTGATTTTGATTTGATATCCGTCCGTATAAGTTCTGATTTCCGATTCTGTTCCAATTTCTGATCTGATATCTGTCTGATGAGTTTGGTTTTGGTTTCTGAGAATTTAGATTGGTGGTTTGTTGCTTTGCTGAGCTGTTGAGCTCACCCTTGCTTTTTGGTGGTTTTCAGGTTCTGGGAAAGGCAAGGAGGTTCAGGATTAGTTCAGAGTCTGATCAGTATAGGTACTTTTGTACTTTTGATTTTTGTACAGTCATGGCTTTTCTGTTCTGTCTTTCTTTCTATTTAAAAGCCATGTACTGTTCTGTAGATGATTATTTTTGAGGAAATGAAAAGATAGATGTTTTGTTCCGCTGCATTTGATGATTTTAGTAGCTCTGTTGTTCTGTGTGTGTTTGTTGAGTTAAGTATTTGGAAGATCCTGGATATGAAGGTCTCTCGTCGCGATCCGGCTCGGGCGGGATCCGTCCCCGTCGGGTCGGGTCGTGACATAACTTTTGGTATGTTTCTGAGGTGCCGAGTGCGCACGTTTTCATTATTTTCTGGAGAATTTTGACCGGATAGTTTTGATTTGGCGGTGTTTTATTTTGACCGTAATTTCTGATGAAGTCTGAAATTGTCTGGGCAGTAGAATAAAAGTCTTGCAATGTTGTTGTGAATATTCTGTGCTAATTTGGTAATTTGTGAAATTAGGAATTTTTGTGTAAATTCCGTATACTGCCGTTATGCCGCTGAATTTTTGTACGATTTCTGAAATTATCCGGATTTGTTCTGAAATGACATGATATGATTGTGTGCTATAAAAAGGGAGTTATAAGGGGTCAGGATCCTGAGAGATCCTGTCTGTGTCAGGAAAATCTGAAATGAGCTCCGAAATCTGAAAACAAATTCTGTTCCGGATCCGATGATAAGTTATGTTATGGCGCTATAAGCACATCTGTTATGGTGCCATGAGCACAAAGGAAGACATAAGGGGCCAGAATCCGAGAGATTCTGTTAGTGTCTGGGAAGGGAGGTATAAGGGGACAGAATTCGTTGAGATTCTGTCAGGGTCAGGGAATCTGTTCTGTCTTTTGATATGTTCTGAATTGATATGATTTATGATTCTGATACGATTCTGTTCTGTTCTTATTCGATCTGATATGTATGATTCTGTTCTATTCTGATTTGTATGATTTTTGTTCTGTTCTGATTCGATATACGATTCTGTTGATCTGATCTCTGTACGGATTTTGTCTGATGTGTTTGATGTGGATTCTGAGGATTTTGATTGGAGGTTTGATGTCTTGCTGAGCTGTTGTAGCTCATCCTTATTTTCTGCGTGGTTTTCAGGTTCTGGGAGAGGGAATGAAGTATTGGAGTAGAAGTTCAGAGTCTGATCTGTTATAGGTATTTTATACTTTTGATTTTTGTACAGTCATGACTTTTCTGTTCTGTTTTTCTTTCTGTCTGAAAGCCATGAGCTATATTTGTATATGATTCTGAGTAAGAAAAAGATAGATGATCTGTTCCGCTGCATTTGATGTTTATAGTAGCTCTGTGTGTTTGTTTCTGTTTGTAAATGTTGGGAGGAAAGTTCTGAAATAAATTCCAAAGCTAGATCCTGGAATCAGTTCAATCAGTTTGAGTTTGAGCACGACACTATTGCCTAACACACGAATTCCACCAAGTCACTGACTAATGTCGGGACTTCTGCGCGGACCACCATGTGATGCCAGACTTTCATCCACGTTTGTCATCAGGTTACAATCATACGATTGAAATTTGTAATATGATTATCCTTATGGACAAGTCAGCCCACCGTATTCAACTTAAATTATAGTATAATCATTTTCAATTGGATTAGTCCCCGAAATTTTTCTCCTTTCCAAAGTTTTCCTGTAAAAAATGTCATGTTCTATGTGTGTGAGTTGGATATCCGTACAACACTAAGATGTAGAACTATAACTCTATCATCGCATATATTCTAGCCCACAACAATGGACATTAGATGTTAAAAAGATATTATATAATGAAATAACTTTTTTGTTATGTGAACTCATTATTTTATTCTGATAATCAGTAGATAAATATATGACAAACACATATATGAGCCATGCATTTAAATATTTTTATTATTAAAATATTTTCATATTGCAGTTCTAGCTTGGTGGAACTTTGAGAAAGGTTTACATTTGCAAATTTATATTTGCATAATATTTTTATATAATAAAGACAAATTTATTCATCACACCCATACTCCTAAATTTATAATATAAGAAAGAAAGTTGACCTTTGATCACCTAAGATTTAGGCTTAGTTTGTTTTTTTGCGCTTTTGTAAAAGACAGTTTTAAAAAATATTAGTTCTGAAAATGGAGTTTTCTAACGGAGAAGCATATATAAAAAACTTTCTCAAAACGGTAGAAAAATGAAAAAATAGAGTTATTGGAAACGTGATTTGAAGAACTAAACAACAACAACAAAAAAAAATCCTCCGTTTCCAAACGAAAAAGACAAAAAAACGCTCAAATAAACAAAACCTTAAGCATCAAATTGTATAATATTTTTCACCCTTATAATTATCTTCCTATTCTGAGCAAAGCTTATGACTTTGGTTAACGGCAGGAAGAAATGAGCATGCAGAATGGGCCCACATATGGGCCAAGGTGGGTCGGTTGGATCGTTGGACCGGGTCACATATTATTTTTATTTAAATATTTATATAAAAATGTATAGCTATAAAATAATTAGAATAGATCTTAATTTTTTTAAAATAAATTTAATGAAAGTGATTTTATATTAATCTTGGAAGTTAAAATGAAAACTTTAATAAATCGGGTTGGACTATAGCTTTATGGTCCCGACCCGGACCGGTCCGATAAGGAAAATGGCTTGGCCCGCTCAAGAATCGGTTCGGGTTAGTCGCCGGTCCATTGTCCCGAGCTCCGTGATCAGAGAAAGCGGCCACCGCCATCTTTTTGGTGTGATACTGTGATAAATGCGCAAGGAGAAAGCGAGAGACTTTGGGAACGGGAAAGTGCGAGCGAAGGAGGCTGAATCAAACTGGTAGAAAATGTCGGGAAGAGAGATCCTGCATAAGATGAAGGTACGATGCTTTGTTCTTTTATTAAAAAAAGTATTCGATTAGATCCAACAAAAACCGTCTTTTTTTGGTTGGAAAAAACCTAGCTGACGGATTTGATATCCTACTGAAGTTGGAATTATTTCTTGTTGTTGAATGCGATGAAATCATGAACCAATAACCTTTCTTCTTTTGATTCGATTGGTTGATTTGGCTGGTTATGTATGAGAGCTTTTTAATGGTTTCTCAAGGAGGAATCTTTTAGCTTATGCCTTTTGTGACTGAAGAATCTGAACAACTTAAGATTGGTTGATGGGAAGGTACCGAAATGAACATGGTTTATGTTTCAGCAGTTAGATTTTCTAATAATGAAATGCTTTAGCTTGAAGTCCGCAAAAAACCTTTTGTGCTTGAAAAATGAAATTTTTATTGAGTAATAGACGAAATCATAACTTTGCAATTGACATATTTTGTCATCTGATGGGAGATTCCCAAGCTGTCAAATAAACTTAGCAGGAGTTTTTGTCTTTTTTTAGAGGATTAACTGGAAACATCTGATTATGTAAGTTTCATTCTTTGATTAATTACTAACACTTGGACTCCTTTATTCTTTTCATAAAGGAAGTTGAGAATCAATTGTTCAAAAACTGATTTCTGAAGAAGTATAAGCTTTGTTCTAAAAGAAGTATATTGAAAGTCATTTTTTTGAAAGCAGCTCAATATTTTTACTTAAATGAGGTACTCCAATAGGTGAAAAGGCCAACCAAAAAAGCCTTTATACTACAGATATTTGAAAAAAAAAAAACTTGCCAGTCAAGAGATATAAAAATATATTACTTTCTGATTCGTTTGTGGATTTATGTTTGGCTTCTCTGTCTAGTATACTAAGAGTAGTGAGCACAAGATGAAAGTGCGTTAGTCAATCTCTATCAATGTACAAGATGGTATATTTTGTAGATCAAAGCATTCATTGTCATCATCTTCATCATTAGTCTAAACTATTTAATTGTTGATCAAAGCATTAACTTTCACATGTTGTTCTTTAGGAGTGAGTATTTGCTAGCTTATATTGAGGATTAATGAGTCCAAGAATTTTTTTAGTTTGATTTATCTCGATTAGGTGAACTTAAATATTTCTTTGGTAAAGAGTGCACTTTACTGTTGTTCTACTTAATTTTTTTATTCAAGTGCTATAGCTTACAGTCATCTTACAGTATAATCATAAAGGTCTGATCTAGAATAGTTGCATGTCAAAAGATATTTTTATAAATCTTGACTGTGTAAAAATTTTATGATTCTCTTGCACTACTTTGGTCCTTCCCGAGCTTACTTTTGATTCCTCATCTTTAATGGATGGTGGATATCGAAGCCTTTGATCTAAAATTGCAATTCCTTTTTCAAAATTTGGTCAATTCTAAACTTTTGCACTTACAGATTAATTTTAGTTTTAGAGTATAAAGAAACCTACCAATCATAGTGATAAAAGAAACATGGTAATTAAAGGGATGATTTCCTCAGCTTCTAGCATTATTACATAGATAAAATAACTCTTCAAATGAATTGATAATGTGATCAATGTGCACCTATTGAAATGAACATTATCCAATTATGGTGTTTTTGTTAGCATCACTATGGTCAATGTGGCATCACATTTGATGAGTCACAATGCAGTCATTTACCTTGTATTATTATAATTTTTGGATGAACTTTTCAATAATTAATTTATTTCATATAATACTATATAATTTTTTATAATGCTCATTGCTTGAATTCAATATTATTTAAGTAGAGTAACTAAAGTGTCAAACGACTCAATGGAGAAGCATTAGTTAGGATTAGCAAAAAAAAAACAACAAGAGATTAATCACACATAGACTAAGAAGAGATACTAAGATTTATGTTATTCAATTGGAAACATGCTTGTGTCACTGGAGAGTAGAGAGCATTTAATCCATTATGAAAGGAGGCACAATTTATGCTTGTGTCACTTGCTAGCCCTTCTAAATTCCAAATACAACCGCACTCAAGCAAAGGAAAATCTTAAGAAGAGCTCTTAAATGCAAGATGATTACGTGTTACTGAAATTTCAACAGTTAAGATGAAGCTAGCGAGAATTCTCTTTGATGTTACTTGACAATGTTATAATCTTCCTGGTGTATTATTTAGAGAAAAACCAAAATTAAGATCTATGTACTTCAAGATGCCCTAATCAAAAGGGTCTATCATGAAAGCCCCGTAAACGTAAATCAACACTTATATGCATAGAAACTGAGGTATGTGTGTGAATCTCAAGATTATTCATGTTAATCAAGGTTGTGATGGTAACAATCTAGTATGTCTGATCAATCATACATAAATATGAAATATTTTTGTATTAAACTCTTTCCTAATATTGAGTCATTTTAAGGCATGTGAACCCATGGGTAATCACATCAGATGGTTAAAAAAAGGTTTGACCATTGGGGTATCTAACCTAACTTTGATTTTTTTATGGTTCACACGTCCCTTAATAAGTTCTATCAGAGCCTACAGTTTACTTAGGATCTAGTGGTTCTGGTAATTTTTTATTCCCTTGGGTTGTTCCCTCTCACTATGTTTGAGTAAGGTTCAAGAGCAAGTGGCTTTCATGATATATTGAGGGGGCTATTGGTGTATGATACTAAATGATATGGAGAGTTCTCATGTGAGGGGGGACATAGTTTAGACACTCAAGGTTATGGGTTTATTCTCATATCAAATAGTTTAAAAATTTGTTAGTTTAGAAATAGAAAGTGCTTGATTCACTCATAAGCTTAAGCTTTTAGATTGAAAATTGGTTTGACCAATGGTGTATCTAACTCAACTTCCCTAACTATTATTATGCCAGCTAGAAAAATATGACATAAAAGCTTGTGCAATCTAGGCATCTAATGTCTTCTATTGTTCTGTACTGCTTGCTAAACTTTTATGTTCCCACTGAATGCAAGGATTAGGACTTTTTTTGTTTCTTTGTCCTGTAGTTTGTTCTTTTACATTCGAAGTATATTTTTGACAACTCATATATAATTTGTCCTTAATAGAATATGAAATGACAGGATTTATTGATGATGAAAACCAATGCATAAGAGGCTCATGAATGTGAGGTTTGAGGAGGTTATTGGTTTTACCTCATAGAGAGGCTATTTTCATACTTAAAAAACCTGAACTTTAGGTTGCAATAGAGACAACCAAATCATTTTTTGCCACCCTACCTTCTCAAAAGCTTTGATTTAGTATATTATTTATTCTCCAGCTTGTCTTAGATGTTAACAAAATTGGCATATATTTAAGGTGAAGCCGTGTAGAGGGACAGGGTACCATTGCTTATGTTTTTGTCTGAGGTTCTAATTATTTAATAGCTAACATTTAAGTAGCCTACTAGGCCACCAATTCTGGCAGCATACTGGTAGATAGTGAAGCGTGTTTCATGTCGTGCTCTACAGAGGTTTCTAACTGGCCTTGCAGTGTGGTATGAATCCTAGAAATGTGAATGCAGTAAGCTTGTTCTAGGGAAGATTGTGCTCTATTAGTTTTGATGCTAAAGTTCCATGCACTCTCAGATTATACCTGAGGCAATTTAACCATTGCTCCAGGCCTACGCTTTTTAAAAAAAAATGCCTTGCTAGTATGAATTTTAGTTATAAATTGCCTCAACTATTGGTTTGTTTTGATACGAACTTGCAACTCTATCTATAATATGTCGTTATTCTTAACATTGTGTTTTACAGCTCATTTTAAGGTATATAAGACTTTGGGTTGAAAATGTATTGGTGTAGAAATAAGTGGAGCCTAAGCTTTTGGGTTGAACATGTGTTTGACCAGTGGTTTATCCTGCCCAACTTCAGTCCCCATTTGGTCCACACTTTCTAATAAGCAAAATCGTAGTGGATAGTTTAGCAAATTGCATGTGGTTCATGCAATTTGGGGCTTCCATCATCCTTGGCCATTCCATTGTGGTTGGGCAAGGTTCAAGTACAAGTGGCTTTCATGACAAATTCATGTGGTTTAGCGTGCTCTTGGTTCATAATACTAGATGATGCTTTTGTTTGAAAATGAGTGGTGTTTGGCGTCAAGAGGGGGAGATTCTTAATGCACATGAAATTTTAGGCTTAGCTTTGCATTTAATATTTAAAACATGTATTGGTATAGAAATATTAAGTATTTGACTCTCACTCATAAGTTTAAGCTATGGAGTGAAAATAAGGTTAACCAACTTGTATTTTGCCTAACTTTTGTCCCATTTCGATCAACACGTTGTAATAATCCATAATTAGGATTTATATTTTGTTGATCTAAATGTGATTTTCTATATCACTTAATGTTAAAACTGTTAGAATTTATAGAATATGAGAGGGAAAAATATGCTTCTTATTATTATACAAAATTATCTCTATTTATAGATCTATACAAGATGACTTAATAAAGACATAATAACTACAGAATCATGCATAATTGCCTCAATATAACCCTTCCTAAATCAGCCACCTAAATAAAGAAGGAGATTTGTGTGATCCAGGTGAGCCTCCCACGGATTCCCATCCTGACCGTGGGATTAAGTGCCAAGGGACAACTGAGATTTTGGCACTCCCCCTCAAGATGGAGAATATAGATCTGTCATTTCCAGCTTGGTAATTAGTTGCAAAGAGATAGAGCTAACAAGCCCCTTGGTGCACCATAGAGTCCTCTATTTGGTCAAAACTTTGGGAAGAATTAGCTTCAAACATTGTGACAACGGCAAATGATAGCGATGAAGGCTCTATAAATCAAGCCTGCAAGGTGTGGGGTAGCAATGAAGGCTGTGTAGAATAGTAGCCCTCAAGATATCGGAAAATGGCAATAAAGGCCGGTGGTGGGACAAAGCTCTGGGCTGAATTTTCTTCAGACATTGTGCTGTTATAATAGCAATAAATGTTGATTTGATTATATCAACAGTAAAGGCTGATTTGATTATGTCAGCAATAAATGCTGATTTGGTTATATCAGTAATAAAAGTTGATATCAGGTCTTAATCACGTCTTAAATATGATTTAATACTTCTTGCTGTTGTCGACTTGTCCCAAATAATCGAGAGGGCTGTCTCTATGGATCTGAGCGGAACAAGAAAATCGGAAGGAGCTTCCGATCGAATCGTTCGAGCGAGCGTTCGGGAGAACTTTGGCTTCTTCCGAGCATCCAAGCATCCGAGCGGAACCTTCCTACGTCTGGAGGCTGGAGCGTGGCTTCGTCTTCGTCTTCGTCTTTCGCTTTCGGCTAGGGAGGTCCCGCTAGGTCTTCTGCAAGCTCCGTCTTTCGGTTTCGGCTGGGACCTTCTGCGACAGCTTTTGTCTTTGGTAAAGCTCCGCTTTGCGGCGTCCATTGGCAAGGCTTCGTCCGCCGTCCTTTGGCAAAGCTTTGTCCGGCGGGAGAGACTATGTGCGTGGGTGCACTCTCGACCAATCCCGGCGGCGACAATTCGCTTCGCTATCTTGTGAATGTCTGTGAGGGTTCCTGGCGGGAGTATGTCAAAAGGGTGCTCTATCATCGAGTGGAACTCATCTTCGAGCTGGAGAATGCACTGTTGTAGGAGATCGTCAACACGGTTGACTGCCGGCGATGAATTGTGACCGCGTACGAATGTGATTAGGGCGTTGACAGAGTCGAGGAAGGTAGTGGCGTTAGAGGCGTCCGACCATATGGAGCGGTCATAGGAGAAAATGCTTTGTTGCTTCACAGGAGATGTAGGCATGCGACTCTTCTTCGGCTCCTTCATGGCTATTCTACTAAGCTCCTTCGACGACTTTCCCTTCCTGTCAGATCGGTAGGCACGCGTCGCTTCTTCGGCTCATTTGTGGCTATTCAACTAAGCTCCTTCAACGACTTTCCCTTCCTGTTGGATTTGAAGTTACGACATTTGGATCGGGATACCAAACAGCTTGTTCCGGTCGGCTAGGGCTTCCGCGTCTTCCGCAACGCTCCGCTTCGACGTCCGTCCTCGGCAATGCTTCGATTTCTTTTTTTTTTTCTCTGATGATTTACGTTCGTTCTACAATGGCAATGAAGGCTGTTGGTTCTGATACCATGTTAGAATTCATAGAATTTTAGAGGGGAAAATATGCTTATTATTATTATACAAAATTATCCCTATTTATCGATATATACAAAATGTCTTAATAAAGAAACAATAACTACAGAATCATGCATAATTACCTCAATATAATCCTTTCTAAATTAGCCACCCAAATATAGAAGGAGATTGGCGTGATCCAAGTGAGCCTCCTACGGATTTTCATCCTGACCGTGGGATCAAGTGCCAAGGGACGACTGAGATTTTGACATAAACCTTTCTCCTTTGATAGTCTTTGTGAAGGGTTTTAATTCATCCATGAGCAATTTAGTATTGTAAATAAACTCAAGTATGTTATTCAAACAAGAATATAAGCTACACAAGGGTTTGAAACAATTGGTCTCACATAGCTTATGTCTGATAATGTTGTAATGAGAGTGCCAAAATAACTTGGAAGTGGAAGTATCCCTGGAATCAAAAGTTGATGCAATATAAGTAAATAAAAAAAAACGAAAAAAAAGGGCCTAAGATTTATTTGATTTAGCTTCAATTGAGCCTACATTCACAGAAGAGGAGAGAGAATTTAATCTACCGGAAATGGAAACAACAATCGTTATGTATACAATAAAAGTACTCACTACCCTTCTTGAAAGCCAAGTACACTTATAAAATGAGCTTTGGCAAATCCCCAAAAAAATTTACTAGGATACCAAAGATGGTTATATAGCCTCAAGCCATGATCCTTATACTTGCGATTCACCAAATAAGATAGGGGTTTAGTTATCCTAATTTTCTCCTTAAGATGTTTTAGAACAACTAACCGATTTGATCTTGATCGAATAGCATAAAGATTTTCTAAATATTGAGTTGTGTTTGACAACAAATGATGATGAGTTTGAAGCAACATTAGTTTTGATGGTTCTGACTTCCCATAAATTTTTACATCAGCCTACAATGCTACCTCTTTGCAACTGCAACACTTAATTAGATCGTGACAATCTCAATCCATCAATATTTATTATGATAAACATAAGAATTGGGCATTTTTCTTGCAGGTTAAAGCTGGGTTGTCTTCTTCAACATCGGATACAACTGGAAAAGGTAAAACTAAGATGTCAGGAAAGCGAATCACCCATGGATACCACTTGGTCAAGGGCCAATCTAGTCATCCAATGGAGGATTATGTAGTAGCTCAGTTTAAGCATGCTGGTGACTCTGAGTTGGGTTTATTTGCTATTTTTGATGGCCATATGGGCCATGATGTTCCAGACTATTTACGGTCACATTTATTTGAAAATATCCTGCATCAGGTAATTTATGTTCCCATCTCATGTTCTTTTTAAGGCTTTGTTTGGGTCGACTTAGGCTTCGTTTGGGACGACTAATTTATTTGTTGTACTAAAAAGTTGCTTTAAGAAGCAGTAAAAAAATCATCCCAAACGAAACCTTATCCTTTTTTGTTTTTTTTTTTTAATTATTTTCTCAATTACGCTTTCTATTATGTCTTCGCAAATACAGTTTTTAAATGCCATTTTCAAGAAACAATGAAAAAAACTTAGTTCAAATGGACATTACATTTTTAAGGCTTCTATGACAAAAGCAATTAGAAAACTATCAGCTAAACTGACCATATCTTTCGTTACCTTTCACCATATTAACTTCCATTACATATCTTGATTCGAACAGCCCGACTTCCTGACCGACACGAAGAGCGCAATCATGAAAGCATATGAAATTACTGATAGCAAAATTTTGGAGAAAGCAAAGGAATTGGGAAAAGGAGGCTCTACTGCTGTAACAGCTATCTTAATAGATGGATTGAAGCTTGTGGTTGCCAATGTAGGCGATTCTCGAGCAGTACTTTGCAAGAATGGCTTGGCCAAACAACTCTCTATTGATCATGAACCTTCTCAAGAGCGCGAAACAATTGAGAAGAAAGGCGGTTTTGTTTCGAAGATTCCTGGTATATTACTAACTGTTGTCTTGCAAATAGAATTGTCAGTGAACTAGTATACTTGGTAATATTTCAGGAGATGTTCCCCGTGTCGACGGACAACTTGCCGTCGCAAGAGCATTCGGCGATCGTAGTTTGAAGGTGCACCTTAGCTCTGAGCCATATGTCGATGAGGAGATAATAGACGATGAAGCAGATTTTCTCATCTTAGCGAGTGATGGATTGTGGAAGGTACTCTTTCTCCATGATTATGCTTTTGCTGTTATATTTTTCATATTCTGTAATGGCTAATTGAGGTTTATTATATCCAGGTGATGTCGAACCAGGAGGTCGTCGATGCCATCAAAGGTATTAAGGACCCTCAGTCTGCTGCAAAACATTTGACAGAGGAGGCTCTTGCCAGGAAGAGCAAAGATGACATCTCTTGCATTGTTGTGAAATTTGATTAATGATTTGCAATTTTGAAGATTAGTTTTTCTGTGGTGTTTGTATATTTTTTTGCTGAACTAATTCCAAGTTGCATTTTTTAAGTAGGATTGTGTGCTGTTTCTGTGCATTTTGTTTGGAGTAGGTGTGGAGCAGTGAGTGCAAATTATATAATGGATTTAGTTGCAGTTTTTGTTATGTTTGTGTGATATTTTGGTTGATGAACAATCTGTTGGAATTTGGGAGAAAAAAATCAACGGAAGGAACATAACATACCAAACTTCTTGTTGTCACTGATTCATAATTTTTTATGATATGATTCACTGGCTTTTTTTGACTTGTTGATGTCAAGTCTGCATAATGAGTCTACATAGGATTTTTTTTTAATAGATTAAAGCTTCGTTTGAGATGGCTCTATTACTGTTTCTTAAAATAGCTTTTTAGTACAAAAGTTAACGTTTTTGTACTCGAAAGCTGTTTTAAGAAGCAGTAAGTTTCATTTGGTATGGCTTTAGATTATTACTTTTTTTCTATTTTGAAGAGATTTTTATACTGAAAAACAGTTTTATAAAGTAGTAAGAAAGTCGTCTTAAATGAAGTTTTTTTTTAGTATGATTTTCTTATTGCTTTTTAAAGCAGCTTTCTAGTACAAAAATTCGTAGTTCAAGATATTTTTATACTTAATAGTTATTTTACAAAGCAATAACAAAATTGTTTCAAATGAAGTCTAAATTAGACCTGACAACATTGCATAACATTGCCAATCCATAGATCTTATGCATGTTTGCAATCTAATATTTTCCATAATGAAAAATGTAGCAAAATTTCATCAAATAGAAGTCTTTATCATTGGTTTATAACAATGTAATCCTTCCCATTAAGGAAAAAAAATTATACAAAATTGGAGCTTTATCACATACTTGCTATGGCAAAATGTTTAAGAATTGTCATTTTGCATCAATATCCTCTCTATGTTTTCATCAACATATTGGCTAATATGTTAAATAACTCATATTTTTTACTTGGTATTATTATAATTTTATTTTGAGAAAAAAATGTTGATGTCCTAAGTCCAAATAAGCTCCATGTTTTTGCTTTTCAACTTCCCATCTGTTTTCTGAACCATTTTTTCAGTATGGCCTATTCTGAAGTTAGTGGCTGAGAAAAGAAATGTATATGTGCACTATGACATATCAATCTCTTGCACTATTTAAGGGTATAAGTGAGCTGAGTCGGCTCACAAGCTGGCTTGAGTTCATGAGTCAAATTATCGAGCTTGAGCTTATACTTGAGCTCAACCTGGCCCAGCTTGTAAGCTTGTTGAGTAGTTTGATTAACTTAAACTATATTAAAAAAATAATTTAAATTAGTATTATATAATATATTCTAATTTTTAAATTCATTCTATATTGTAAATAAAAAAATTTGAGAATTTTAATTTAAAGTTAAAAAATCAAGCTTAACAATTGAGTCAAGATTGAGCTTTTCAAACGATCTGGATTAATTGAGCTGAGCTCGAGCCTATAAAATTTTTAACGACTAGAGTTTGAGCTTAGCAAATGAGCTATAGTCGAGCTTGGGCACGAGCTCAATAAAAACTAAATAACTTTAGTTCGATAAGTTAGATACACGACTCGACTCGTTTAATCTCTAACCATATTTCTCGGCAAATAACAATATTAAAATGATTCTCAATGTAAGAGGAAACATGTCAAAACTAAGATGCTATTATTGATATGTGTATGTGTGTAATAACATTTTGCTTTTCAGGATCATGATGTTGAAATCTAGTGAAGAAGCATTGAGAGGAAGAGGACCCCCTCCAGAGTTGGCCAGCCTGCTTTAATCATCAAAACCCTGTATAATATATTACATTATATATATATATATATATATATATATATATATATATATATATATATATATATATATATATATATATATATATATATATATATATATATATATATATATATATATATATATATATATATATATAAACAAATATTCTATTTACTTATGTTAATATCAAAATCTTCTAATTTATTGGCATGACACTCGATAATTTAAATAAAAAAAAATCTCAGCCTTGACAATAAGGTAGTATTCTTCAGATATCATGGCTCTCATCCAGAGCCCTGTATTGGGTACCCATAATCACATCCAACCACATACCCACCCAACCCAATGTATACGCTTATGGCCTCGTGGGTGGGTATGAGTGGATACTCAACATCGGGGGATAAACAGATTTACATTGCTAATTACCGTATGACATATATTACATGCTATCCTCACTATGCAATTCACAAAACTAAACCGCACCGCGACCACAGAAAATTCTGAGATGCAGCTTAAAAGTTTGGAGTCATAGTAAAGGGCAACAAGCCTCAAGGCCAATAGTTTCTGGCAAACTTCATTCATATGGGTGGGTACGATATCCTGAAACTCACCATAGGTGGGCGTGGGTGGATGAAGCTTGCCCATGCAAAGCGTGGGTACCCAATGGGTATACAATCAGGACCCCATGTAGGGCTTTGCTCTCATCTATCCTCGTAGCAAGATCCTATGCTTCTATCAAGTTTTCATCATGATTTTCTCACATCTACTTAATTTGTCAATTTTCGCCCTTGGTAGCAAGATCCACATCACATCTTTCATTTGACTTCTTTGTCTTCAAGCACTACAGGAAAATCACGTATTACGAACGAATTTTTCCAGCAGAAATTCTTCATTTTCTAGCGGATTTGAAAGTTTTTTTGGCGGGTTTCAAAGTAATCCGTCGGAAATCCTCCGAAAAATCTGCAACCGGAAATCCACTAGAAATTATATCAGTAATGGACGATTTTCTTATAGCGAAGAATCTTTTTTAGATTTCGAATAGAAGTGACGACATTAATATTACGATAAATTTAGTATATAATAAAATGATATATTTATATATAAATAGAATAATTTTATTTATTAAGCATATAAATAGTCCTAATTTTTTTTTAATTTGATTTATAAAAAAATTAATTATTTAAATACTCATAAAACATTTTATATAAATAATTTATATATATTTGTTTAGGATCATCAAATTTACCGAATAGTAAAAATAAATAACTCACGGAATGGCTTCATCTTCCTCAGATTTACCGGACCTTTTTCTACCTTCCCGTCGTTTCGATATACGGACAAAGTTGACGGTGGTAGTAAAAATGGCGAGGACTGAGGACCACACACCCTTCTCCTTCCCCACTCTCTTTCTCTCTCTCTCTCTCTCCCCTACGCCTTCCACTCGCCTTTTTTACCAGAGACCACTCGTCCTTATTCCCTTCCGTCAGCCATGGATCGGCCTCCGTCGGAGACGCGGCGGAGCTATAAGGATAAAGCGTTGGCCACCGCCTCTGTGGAGATGGTGGAGAACGGAGACGTGGAGGGAGAAGAGGAGGCGGAGGAGAGGGTCCAACCGCCGTTGATTCAGCAGCCGATGATAAGGGGGAGAGGATCTGGAGGTGGAGGTGTCGGCGGGGCCGCGTACCCGATCTGCCAGGCGGAGAAGTGTACGGCGGACCTGACGGAAGCGAAGAGGTATCATCGGCGACATAAGGTCTGCGAGGCGCACGCCAAGGCGGCGTCGGTCATCGTTGCTGGACTCCGGCAGCGGTTCTGCCAGCAATGCAGCAGGTTGATCTGTTTAACCTTTTCCTGTTCTTCTTTTCTGGAGATTCGATGGGTTATGATGGGGATTCTGTAAACGATTGCTGCAATAGTAAAATTGATCGAATATGATAAGAGATTTATTGCATTTGATGGAGGGGTTGAAGAGGAGGATTCCTGAACTGCAAATTTACTTACAAGCTGAAATTTTTAATTGACCACATATTCTGTAGTTTCTAGAGCTGAATTTGTTTATTGTTTTTACGTTATGATTTTTTATTGTGAATCTGGATTTTTTTTGTGATTTACTGCAATCCTTGCATGAAAAATGCTTAATCATCCGGTTTTTTTTTTTGTCCGAATCCAAGATCTGAGAGACTTGATTTTGAGTAGATTGCAGGCGAGTCTCCCTCATATTCTTATTACTTAACATGAATCAGTCAGCAGTTCAATCAACACCACTTTACTCGGAGCTGGATTTGGACAAAACATTTGGGTGATTTAGCACTGTTCTTCTTGCATATAAGCCTTTATGTGCATAAACACATCTTAGTGATTTGTTTGTCCAACTTCGATATAGTTACTTTAGAGCATTTGATGGAGGGATGGAGAGGAAAACACTTTTACGTGGAACTGAAAGTTCTTATTAGCTATACATACTGCGGTTTCTAGCACTAAGTTGTTTGGCTAAATGTAGAATTTACTACATTTTGTTAATTCAGATTTAGTAAATCTTTGAGAGAATTACTATCTGAAAACTTTTTGGCATGAAAATTGCTAAAACTTGCTAAATACTGACACATTATTTAGCTATTTGTTTCAGCATTTATGGATTGCGAGAGGAAGAAATCCTTAACTTCATTAATTCCTGTAAAGGATGGAATTTAGCAAATCCTAGATTTAACCTATAGTGGGGGGTTGAAATGGGCTTTATCAAAGCAAGTGGATTTAAAATCCCCAAATGAACTATTGATGGGATTTAAGTTAAATCATGCTTAAAGAGTGCATAAAACAAGCCCCTAAGGCTGTTTTTTTTCTGTTTCTGTTCTTTTGATCTTTGCGTGTATATTCTCCTATGCTGAGTTGCCCAAGCTATTTCTTCTCAAAGATTTTTTTCTGTTTCGTGTGTGTCTACTTATCTGCCATGATTTGTTGTATATCTTTCGAGATTCCAGCTGAATGGATAATTTGAGTACAAAGTATGGAATATAAAAATATTTGTAGTGAACCTTTTTAATTAAACTTTCTGTTCTGATTCAACTTAATTTTTCCCCCATAGATTTCATGAGTTGCCAGAATTCGATGAAGCAAAGAGGAGTTGTCGGAGGCGTTTGGCTGGCCACAATGAGCGGCGCCGAAAAAGCTCTTCTGAGTCTCAGGGAGAAGGCTCAAGCCGCTGCATGCAGGCAGATCAAGGTGGGAAGGTGCCGATAAGCCTCCCTGGAAATCAAAATTACAAGCATTTTCAGATCAGATAAGCATTTGACTTGGCATGCTCTCTCTCTTCTGTCACTAGATTGCTTCTGTATTGACCATTGCAAATGATTCTGCCCAGCATGTGTGCTCTAGGAAGTGTATTTAATCAGCTATGAAGCTCTGTATTATTGCTTATGGTTTGTATTATAACTTATAGCTATTTGATATTTTAAGATTGGTAGAACTCTCATGACCGAACTTGCTATGTAAAACCGCTTGTACAATGTATAATTGCTAGGTGTTTAAGTTGTGTTTCTTCTACCTTATGTCTGCCTATAAGCATTTTTGTTTTCTTTTACTAGTAAGTTTCGTAACTTTAACTACATAGTCTACATTTAACATGAAGTGTTAGCAGTTTCCCTACAAGCATTACACTTTGGATATTAGACACGTATCAATTTAAAACGAACAAGGCTTTAAGGCTTTCTTACTTCTTTTTAAAGCAACTTTTAAATTTTTGTACTTAAAAGCTGCTTTAAGAATAGTAATAAAGCTGTCCCTAAGTCAAAGAAGCTTGCACATGGTATTGTCACATGCTTATGATTCAATTTATATGTGAAATATATGATTGATATAACTGCTTCTTGAAAAATTGATCCTTAGCACTTAAATATTTGATTCTGGCAATTAAATTTTGGCAAACATAACTGTTGATTGACAGGTAAGAAAAGTCTATCTGGAACCAGACATATTAAAGTTCTGCTTTGCTATAGCCGAAGTACTACCGTCCTGTGTCCCATTATTTTGTAGGACCAGTCTAATTTATTGCCATGGGAAGAGCATCAAATTAAACTGATAAAAGTAATCCACAAACCAAATTGTTTGAACTAAGATACTTGTGTTGTTAAATCTATTGTTCCAAATCAATTAGATTTTATTTGGGACGATTTTCTTCCTGCTTTTTAAAGCAATTTTTAGTATAAAAGTTTAAATTTTTGTACTTGAAAGTTGCTTTAAGAAGTTCTAAAGCAATAAGAAAGTCATCCCAAATGAAGTCTTAGTCATTCTCTTTATTGCACATTGTGAATTATCCCATCAACTTTTCTCCATCTCAATTAGGGGTGCAAGTAAGTAAAGCCTTCTCTTAAGTTGAGTTTGATTAGCTAATGAGTTAAATTTGAGCCAAATTTGACTCATCAGTTGCAGGCAGTTTGTTTAAAACTATTAATGTAAAATATATTTAAAACGTACTAACATTCAAAGGTCCACTTCTTGCATCACTACAGTTCAATTCATAGTGGAATATATGACAGCTACAGCTGCTTTTAAATTAAAATTTCTTTTGTCCTTGAAAAACTGGTCCTTAGCTCTTAAATATTTTATTCTGGCAAGTAAGCTGTTGGTTAGGTAGGTAGGAGAAAGTCACTTGAACCAGACATTTAAATTTTGCATTGACATAGCCAAAAGTACTGGTGTCCTGTGTTCCATTATTTTGCTGGACCAATCTACTTTATCGCTATAGGAAGAACATCAAAATCAAACTGATAAAATCATTCCATAAATATGATTGTTTTTAACTGATTGTATAACTGTTTAGGCCTAGAATTCTTATGCTGGTTAAATCTGGTGCTCTAGATTAACTTAATCACCTTCTCTAATTATGACATTAAGAAGCTATGTTAACTTTGTCTTTCTGGCTAATATTTTTTCTGTTTTGTTTGTTTATTATTTTCTTCTTAAGGATCATCTTGGTGTTGATGTTCATTATGAGTGCACTTCACATTAAAATGTATAGATCTTTGCATATGATTTCACTCAATTCCTTGTGTTTTAGAATTATCGAGTACTAATGAACTTTAGTTGTCAATTATAAATGTATTCAAATTTTGTTATGTTTTCAAGGATACTACAACAACAACATCAAGCCTTTGTGGGCTACATGAATCCTTTGTCTCTATTGTGTTTGGTTAAAAGTCAAATTCTCGTTTAAATCTAATAAAGAAATATCATTTCTAATGTTTTTTAATCAAGTCTTTTTAGGTCTACCTTTACCTTTCTTAACATAAGTCAAATCTGATACCTCTACTTTCTTAATCATAACATCTCCCTGTTGAAGATGATGAATTCTTTTAGCGGTGTAATTGAGTGAAGTCGGCTCGTGAGTTAGTTTGGGCTCTGCTCAATGAACGTTTCATGAGATGAGCAAGGCCAACTAACAAGTTTAGATTGAATTGGACTTGTCTGCTCGTTTAAAAATATTAATGTAAATTTTTATCAAAATATGTTATAATTCAAACATTAAAGGATACTGATTAAAAATATTTAATTTTTTATTTTCTTAATCCTATTTTTTTATTCAATTTATGATGGAATTTGCTTGAATTTTAATTGGGGGATTTACATACATATCCCTTTAATACTACTCTATTTATATATCTAACACTTAAAACTTTAATATTACACATATATACCATTTTATATTATTTTAATATCAAATTTATCATTCATATTTCATTTCCACAACTAATATATTTCATTCCTACCACCCATATTTGATATGAAAGTGAACTATGAGTGGTATGTATGTAATATTAAAATTTTAGGTGTTAGATATGTAAATAGAGTAGTATATAGTATATAGTATATATATATATATATATATATATATATATATTTATATCTTTATTTTTGTGGTGTTGAGTTGTACACACAATTTGATTCTTATTACCTTTTTGAGGATTTTGGTACAATTATGTACCTTTATTCATGATAAAGTTTTATTCTTAGTGGCAATGCCACTTTAAATAAATGGTGATTCTTATGAAGTTATTGCTGAGGGTATCTATATTTTGCAACTGTGCTTGCAAGTGTGAGATCTCTATTGACTTCATTTTGAGCTTGTAAGTAGCTTCCTAAGTTTTCAATTAAGAAATTGAATTGTTTCTTAGATGGCTTATAGTCTTGATTTTTTTAGAATTTAAATAAAGGTTCTTTGTATTTTTGTAATGCATAATTTCAACCAAAATTTAGGCATATCTCTCAACAAGATAACTATTTTGATTATTAAATCAAAGACATTAATTTTGAAATTATTTTTAAAAACTTTTGAGCAAAGTTGAGAAAATCAGACCGGATAATGAATCGGAAGGAGAGATACACAATTTGAATTGAGGTTGAACTGAATGACATAATAAATAATAATATTATTAAATATTAATAAAATTAACATAGTAATGATGATAATCTAATCTTAAAAACTTCATAATTATAAAAATTTTGAGTCTAAAATTCATACATATATAATATATTACATAATTTTAAAATTAAATATAAAAAAAATATTATATTTAAATATAAATAATTATTGATTTTAAATATAAATATAAAAATCTCTAATTTTTTATTTTAATTCATATTTAATAGAAATTTAATTTATATATAAATATATAAATTTAATACAAATACTAATTTATGTTATATATTTAAGTATAATTTATATCTATAAATTGTACATAAATTTCACATTATAAAATTATATTTTAAAAGTCATACAACATTATTTATTTTAGATTTTTCATATTTCTTATTATGATTTAATTTCATATTTAGAGAGAAGTTTTAGAACTTTAAAAATTATAAATAATTATTTTTATTTGAATAATTATAAATAAAGAAAAATTATAAGTTTAAGAACTTTAAAATAATGATAATTAATTAAAAAAACCACTAATTTTTGCACATCCTTATAATATAAATAAATAAATTAAAAAAAAACTTCTTCACCATTGCCTTCTCTTGGTCTCTCGCTTATCAAGGTAAGATTACCTAAAATCAAGCCAAACCTTTCCTTCCTCTATAAATAAGCACCAATCCATCACAGATACAAAAAACAGAGCATTGCGAGAAAGTAGAGAGAGAAACAATTTGATTAAAAGAAAATAATAATAATAATATAATTAAAATGGTTCTTCTCGAAAAGCTTTGGGACGATGTGCTCGCCGGACCTCAGCCCGACAGAGGCCTCGGCAAGCTCCGCCGAAAGGCCTCCCCCAAGCCCCTCGTCATCAACCAATTAGGTATACACACACACACACACTCTCTCTATCTTTCTCTCTCCTCCGACTCTCTCTCTCTACAACCTCTCTTTCTTTGTCCTCCACTTCTCTCTCTCTCTCTGATATTTAAAATTATATTTTTTATGAATAATTATCTTGCACTAATGATCAAATTTTCATGCATTTTTGTGGGATGGGGGAAGGTGGTGAAGGAGAAAGCGGTGATGGCAAGGTGTACCGACGATCAATGTCGATGCCGGAGACACCACGAACGCCGGTGATGCCGCCGGAGACGGCGAAGAAGGCCAACGTGTGGCGGAGCGTTTTCAACCCGGGGAGCAACATAAACACCAAGACCATAGGGGCTGATCTGTTTGACAAGCCTCAGCCAAATTCGCCTACTGTTTACGACTGGTATTCTTGTAATTTTTTTTAAGTTTTGCAATTAGATCATTGTTTTATTTTGCAAAAACTTATTTATTGCGGTATGAATGTAAATTTTATTTTGCAGGATGTACAGTGGAGAGACAAGGAGCAAGCACCGCTGAAGAAGCAGATCGCTATTTATATATCTATATCATGTTAGGAATAAATATATTACAAATTTACCATTTACTTTGAGAGGTTGAACCTTTGTATTGGATAGATCTTTTGTCAATGTGGTGATGGAGGTTTGTAATGTAAATAACTGCTTTTTTTATGTAATTATAAGTATTAAGAACTTGTGTGCCTTCTTCGATTTTTCTTATAAAGTCCCTTGAAATATTTTTATTTGCATAGCCCACCTAAAATCATTCTCTCTACCAAATAAAGCAAGCAAAAGCTAATGATCTATGGTTATTTTAGGTATTTCAACTATTTTACCATCATTTTTGGTGGATAATATTATATGACATAGTATATTTTATCTGATATTTATCAAATTTATTGGATTTTTTATATTAAATAAAAATTAATTAGTTTATATATTTTCAAACCCAATATCCAATCAAATATCTTTTTATATATATATATATATATATATATATATATATATATATATATATATATATATATATATATATATATAACATGTAAAATATTGGGTTATATATATATATATATATATATATATATATATATATAACATGTAAAATATTGGGTTATCCTCTATGTAATTATGAAGATAAGATGTACCCAAGATGACGTGTCAATATTTGATAGGAGATTAAGAAAATAATTTCATTTTTTCAATCTAATAAATAATAAGTCTACATGATTGTGGAATATGAGCTCAATCCAAGAATCAGTATGTGCTATTTGGAAAGATGCAAAGCACCTATCAACAAAACAATTCAAGATAATTAGTTTTTTTGAATAATTTTATTTTTAATCGAATAAAGAACAAGACTAGAAGCTTCTAGAAAAGGATCTCATTCCAAGATATTTGGACTATGATATTTGGATAGATGTGAAGATATTTATCAACCTAACAATTAACAGTGTTTTGATTTTTTTTTTTTTTTTGGAACGGGTACCATATGCTGCCACCCCCGAAAAGGTGTTTGACGGCATGACTAATCCTTGGCTGACTTAGAAGAGGCATCCACCTCAGAAATCTCCTAGTTCGCACTTGATTGGGCCCCACTTAAGAGGTGCTGTCGCTCAAGGGGAATCGAGCACAGCTTGAGGGGTTCCCAATCATACTCGCCCACCAACCAAACTAAGCAACGGTGGGTCATAGCTTTGAATTCAAATTGCATACAATTTTTGTTTGCAAAACAGAATTTCAGCAAAGATTCAGGAAAAAAAAAAACAGAGCCATAAATAAAACAAGAAAATATAATAAGTTTACACACAAAAATTTCATGTTTAATTAGTCATCAGTGCTGTTGTCAACATGGTTTATTATTTGCAGAAGTAAAAGATATCAAAAAATTCATGAACCTCAGAATGTTGTGATGCTCATTAAAGGCTAAAACAATTAGGAAAGAGAAGAATTTATACAGTGATGAAATTCAGAAAGTAACATATGCTTGGCTGGTTTTAAGCCTTTATGATGCCAATGCTTGACAAGGTACCCTTCCAGTTTCCTCACCTGAAATAGTTTCAGATTCTAAAGTTATGCGTCTGTTTCGTTCGAAGCAATTCAGGGGAATATAAATATATTTTACTTCATAATTTCATAAAAACTAGTTGATTCTAATATAATATGTCGAAAAAAAAATTTATCTGAAAGGTAAATAAATACTTTATCCAAATGAAAGTACTGCCATGACCTGGATTATGGATTCTTAGGAACCAATCAATCGTGAGTCAGAAGATCTAATCAAGGTGGGTTTCAATGCGCAGATGGATCAATCTCAAAGCTTCTTACTATATAATTTTCTCTCTTTCACTCTCTCTATTTAATTGCTCTCTTTCGTTCAGTGTTCTTAGTATGTTGTATGTTGTAGTGTGATTCATAAACAATTCTGAATTCAACATCTTTGTTTGAGTTTTGTGTTGGAAAGCACCTTTTCACAAGTAGATATACTACGTAATAATTGTATGAAAACCAGTCTATAATTTTTTAAAAAGAAAGAAAATATTTATAATGCCCCTAACAATTTTCAAAAAAATTGTTTCCCTTATAATATATTTGCAAACACATTTACATTAAACAACAGCAGCAAACAACAACAACAACATCAAATTTTTATCCCACTACATGAGGTCGGTTACATGAATCTTTTTTCGCCATTGTGCGCTGTCAAAAGTCGAATTCTCATTTAAATCTAATAAAGAAAGATCTTTTTTAATATTTTATAGCCAAGTTTTTTTAGGTCTACCTCCACCTTTCTTAACATAAGACAAATCTAATACCTCAACTTTTCTAACTGGGTCATCAGAAGACCTCCATTTAATGTGAACAAACCATCTAAGATAACTATCTCTAATCTTATCTTCCACTGGAGCACTCGAAAAAACCCTCAGCATTGATTCCATTTTAAGAAGACATACATGAAGCTGATGGATAAATGCATGGATAAAAATTGATAGAAACAGGTCTAATACATGAGACTTACAACAATTCTTAGCATTATCATAAGCTGAAATGATGCTTTAATGCATGATGAATATGGATAAAAATTTCCAAATAGACGCATAAAAGTATTTTAAAAAATGATTGCTATAAAAAAACCTTACCTGCTTCACAATGAAGGGCTCCAACGAAAGAGTTAAAGGTTCTGTCAAGATGGTGAGAAAGCCATTTCGATTTCCATAGACAATATCGGTGAAATATCGATCACCCACCTGATAAAATAAAAAAAATAATATAAAATATAGGAGAATCATAATGGAGAACAGAACTGCTATAAAAGTTTTAAGTTTTATATTTTATACCATGATAAGGTCTGAGGCTGGACAGCCAAAGTACTTTTCTATGTCTTCGGTAGTTCCATCCGGTTTCTTCAATTCTACAATTTTGATAAGCTTTTACATCTTAAGCTCTTCCAGACACAATAAATGTATTGTTTTTTTGCATATTAGTTAAAATATATATTTATAAACAAATATGCCGTTGAATTTGCCAATAAAACTGTTTATAAGACTAAACTACTCAATAATAAGATAATATTAATAAACGCGTGAGTAATTGGATTTGTCATAGCAAATAAAATAATATTGACAATAATTGCCATGCATAATCACCATATATAGTAGAATAAACTGGGTGAAAGGGATTACAAGCATTAATAATTAGGAAGCATTTGATATGACTTTACATACATTGCATCATCATCATCACCATCATTAGCCATACTCCAATTATTTAGGATCCTTATGAACCCTTATTTTTCATTCTTTTCTATTGAATCTTTTCTAAGTTCTTTAGGGTATTTTTCGCAAATCATTTTGAATGACTTTTATCTATGTAACTTGTAAACTTACCCGATGTGCTTGGATTTTTCTCATTTCCATTTAATTTCTTAAAAATAAGTATATTTATCCTTTTACTTATCATAACATCCACCAAATTTTTTTTACTTCCCATTCAACGACTTCAAATAATATATGACAAATTTAATCTTACATTTAACCTCGTCAACCCTTGCACAATTGCACTGAATGCGCATATAATTTATTTGTTGGTGAATATGATGAAAGATTTCCAGCCATAAAATATTGAGTGCAATTATGTAAGTTGTGCAAAAGAAATGTTGGGTATTACTTTTGGATTTCAGTACATAAATTAAGGTCATGAGGATATAATATTTCATTAAATAGATGCAATTGTCAATACATCATAGATTTGAGAGTATAAACTCATGAATATACAAATCCCCTGAGTACTTTTTCCATTATCTAACCTTTTAACATTGTTGAGAAGCAATACTACTATTATGTGATCAACAAGCCCTTGGATTTCATGGAGATAGATCTTTAAGATCCATATAAAGGAGATATGTTTTCATCATGGGGGTGGAACATTCAATGAGAAGTAATAACAGATTATGCTCACGCAAAAGTTCATTTTGAATCGCCGATAGAGTAGTCCTATATTGAGAGGGGAGCACCAATTTGATGTTGATTAACTGAACACTTATCGATAACATTATTTTTTAGTGTACCTCACAACTTGTTAGAAGAATTGTTTAATAAATATGAATAAAATGTGTTCATGCAAAGGTATATTTAGCCATTCTTAACGAATTAGTGTGAGGTGGGGGAGGGGTCGAGGGCTTTTAATTGTTTTTGATCAATAGACCTAAGGCTGTCAATATACAAAACACAATGCTAGTTGCAATGGATTTTTCTTTGAAACACAAAACGTCAAAACATCAACAAAATGCATACTTTGATCAATTGAAGCTCGCATATGAGAAGGAACATCAGGATTGGACTACTTACAAACATGATAAAGAATATATTGCTTGTAAAACTAAAGAAAAATGAATTGAGGATATGAAGGTTGATGAACGCACTCATCATACTTATGATTACTCATATAAAAGGGTTAAGGAGAAGGGGAGGGGGATATTTGAGCTATTTGATTTCTCAACCTATTCAAATTATGGCATCTAGTTTGGATGTATGGGTACAAAATTATTGTTGATGCATATATCCATATATCCTTAATGAATTGTAATTTGCAAAAAATATCATAATAGGGACCAAAGTATTATAATCCTAAAGATTGTCATACACTCTGAAGGTGAAAGAAGAAATACTCCAGATAGTGAGTATTTTCAACCAAAGGAAGCAATGTTTAAACTAAATCGGGGCTCTTAATCACTGAATATTGGTTCTAAGACCAGTTCGATTTCAAAATGTAATTTTCAGAACTTATACTTGGTCTTAGAGACACAATAGATATAATTAATATTTTAGAAATGATGTCCATATCTTTTGTAGATTCTTACTTTGATGAGATTAGCTAACAACACAGAAGCACAAACTTAGCATAAATAAAAGTTTTTAAAATAAATGAGCTACACTACAAGAAATGCAGTATGCAGCCCCCAACAAAAAATGAGAAGTAAACAAACATCCTAGCAGATCAAAAGATGAGCTCTCGCACAAATATCCTAGAAGATAAAAAAATATTACTAAGTGATTTGATCTTTCCCAATCCAACACTTCAGCAAACATATAAAACTCAAACAACAACTGCATTCCCTATCATGAACTAGAACAGAACTTCTCTAAACTCATTAAAAATGTTATTCTAAGGTGTAACAACATATTCTCTTTCGCTCGCCACCACCAACGCATTTCTACAGTAAAATTTAACCAGAGAATAAAAAAAAAGAGTAACTAGGATCGAAATATACAAACCATGCCTTATAACATGAATTCCCCCTATTGATTCCTCCAGAGTCCTCGCTTCAGAGCCATCAGGATCATATTGATACAAACCTGAAATCATCCAATCAATAAATCTGACCGTTTAAAAAAGGGAGGGGTATGAAATTCAACATTCCAGTTGGGAGCTTATATTTTTTGGGTCACACAGATTCTGTTTTTTCTCATAACCGACCAAACAAAAAAAAAAAAAAAATTTCAGTCAATTTCTCCTCAAACTAGTAGCCTGGTGAAAACTGATTTCAATTCAACATTCCTATGTTCAAATTCCTTCAACAAAACAGAGCTTTAAAAAAAAAAAAAGATCACCTGCGGAATTGCTGAAAACCGCAACTTTTCCCGGAAAAGCGCATTGGCATCGGTCGAATGACCCGGAGAGCGCAGGCCAGAGGGATAACGAGTAAGGAGCAGTAAGGGTATTATCTTTGTCAAAGACGACGCCGCGAAACCCCAGCCGCTCGAGCTCAGACCAATCGATCCAGCGAACATCGGGAACGGATATATGGGGCAGGGCAAGGTGGGGCTTTTGTGTTGCGACGCTCAGAAACGAAGCGACGCCCGCTGAATTCAGGCTTTGGCCTACGGATTTCTTCCACCATTGATTCATCTCAACCTTCTCCAAGTTTTTTCTTATAGGGTTTTCTTCTCTTGAGAATAGAGTATTCTTTGAGCAGAAGCGCAGATGGTGAGCACAGGGAAGATGGATTAGAGCTGCCATGATTACAATTTACAACTTTACTTTTAACTAATGTGTGATGCAAGTTTATAAGGCTGTTTGGTTCAAAACATTTTGGAAATTTTTCAGAGAAGAGATTTAAAAAATATAGGTATTTGATAAAAAATAAATTTAAAATAAGATTTTGAGAAATTGAACTCATTCTTTAATTTATTTTTTGTCATGTTTTAAAATTAATGGTTTTGATTGATTTCAAAAGTCATTGTTAATTACTACAGTCGCTAGCTATACATCAATGCTATCACTGATTCACCATAGCCCCTTAGCCATCATTGCCGCATCAATAGACCACACGCACTGGCCATCGCAGCTGCTTTATAGGTAGATTGACTAATGGGCTATTTGGTTGACAATAAACTTAGTGTAAAATTAATTAAATAATTATATTTTAGCTTTTAACGTGTTTGATTTGATATGGAGTAAAAAAAAAAAAAATCTAAAGTATCCAAAGCTCCCATCTTAGTTCATTTTACGGGTAAATAAAACCGATTAATTCAAGCAAAAAAGGAGTTTACGAGACACAGGCGAGGGAACCATCGTTGTTTATTATCCATTTCGTTGTGGCTTCGTGCCAGGTAGAGTTTTGCTCGAGTTGCTTCATCGACTCCTTGTTGTTCAACTTCGCCCCTTCCACGATGTTTCCTTTATTTCAGATTGGAAATCACGAGAGCTTCGAGCATTGAACAAAATTTCGCTCCGTTCAAGTTTTCTCCTCTTCTCCTCCAACATCCCAACAACAAAAGCCAGTCAACCACTACTATTTGCTCTTTAGCTATGTGCTTGTCTCCATCATACTCTGCATCACCAGCGCAATCGCAATAGGTTGCTGCACTTGGCTTCAACGCTAATTCCTCTTGGCGCGCAGCTTGCTTGGCCATGAGCTAAGTGATTTGGAAATGCAACATTGGATTCCAATATTCAAGTATCATAAGAAGGAAGTGGGAGGTGGGGGAGAGGAAACAGAAGAGGAAGCTGCACCAGAGTGCGTGATTTGTCTATCACCTTTCGATGAAGGAGTGGAGGTTAGGCAGTTGAAAGATGTCGACTGGCTTTCCAGTTACAGTATAAGGCCATGTTTATTTCTTACAAATAAAGCAAAACTCATGAATTGTTCCGATTTTGCGTTGAATGATTATAACATTTTCACCAACTTTTTTTGCCTTTATTTTATATCTCATAGGCAGTGGGGGGGGGGGGGGGGGGCACTTTTTTTCATTTCAAATCTTCAATCCACCTTCTACCGGTATCATGCAATGTTTTAGGTGTTAAGAGAGAAAGTCTAATTAATGGGCTCAAACCATGCAATACTTCAGCTGTTGAGAGAGAAAGATTAATGGGGTAAAATATTGAAACTTTTTTTCATTTCAAATCTTCAATCCACCTTCTACCGGTACCATGCAATGTTTTAGGTGTTAAGAGAGAAAGTCTAATTAATGGGCTCAAACCATGCAATACTTCAGCTGTTGAGAGAGAAAGATTAATGGGGTAAAATATTGAAAGAGAGAGAGAGGAAGGAATGACTTTCCATTGTGGATGTACGGAAAGATGAAACCTGCTTAATTTTTTGTGCCTTAACAGAGTAAGAAGTCCTTCAATGAGAAAACATGCTCTAATTTTTATAATTTTTAAAGTTATATATTAATCCAGAGAAGCCATCATATTTTTTTTCTACACATGAAAAGCATCAATGATTTGTTTTCTCATTTGCTCCTCTCTAACGACTCATGACATCGAGCATGGTTTTTATTTTCCCTTTCGCTCCTCTCTCGCCCCCAAATGATTAATTAATTTCTTCTTTGGCATGAATAGACATCATCTTCTATCTCTAAACCTTTTTACTTCATTTGCTCTTCCTGTAATCATTTTTTTTTTATTTTGGTTCCTGTTTCAGCTTTCAATCCAAGGATAACAACGACATCCAAACTTACGTAAGTGATAGTAAGTAGGGGGAGTTAAGAAGAAGTTAAAAAGGAGAGTTAGATGATTAATGAGATAGACAACTGTTAGGAGAGCTTCAACTTAGAAATGTGTAGGTAGATTGGCTTCAAAGAGAAGAGTATGTCTAGCGTCTAAGAGATGATGGTGCTTTCGTTTAGCAACACCATTTTGTTGAGGGGTTTAGGGACAACTGTATTGGTGTTGAATGTCATGCCAGGTAAGAAAGCTTTAAGTGTGGAATTAAGATATTTGCCTCCTCCATTTATGCATATAGTACATATTGGTTTGTTCAATTGTTTTTCAATGAATGGTATAAATGTTATGAATGTAATTGTTGATTTGGATTTAAATTTGAGTCAAAAAATCTAAGAGTAATGAGAGTAATCATCCACTATGTAAATAAAATTGAAAACCATTGTTTGAAGCAATTGGAGAGGCCCCCCAAATATCAACATGTAATAGTTTAAGAGAAGAAGATGAATAACTAGTTGATTCATTGAATGATAGGCTATGGCTCTTGGCAAGAGCATAAGAGTTACAAAATGTAGTTGATTAGAGGAGTTTAATTATATATAATTGTATGCATAAATTCATTTCAACAAATGAGTTTTTGGAGAGTCACCATACGTATTTTTGTGTCCAAATGACACATACTTTGGACTTAATAACACATGAAAGCATTGAATACGAACAATGTACATTTACATTTCTCATGCTTTTCACTTCTTAATGCTTATAATAAAAAATGGGATATCGCACATTCTCCAAGCAAATTGTGAATGCTTTATAACACAAAATTATGGTGAAAGAAAAGATACTGTGTACAATAATAATAAAAAAAACTCATTTACGAGCCTCTATGGTAGTCAAACATGTTTTGACAAATCATGTACTAAATATATTGCTCATCAACAATGTGTATGTGATGGATTATGATTAGATTGGAAATGTGTATGAATTTGGTCTCCAATAAATCATTCATGAGTGTTCTTTATGAGACCTTGGTAAATGTTAACCTCTTGTAATGAACTATGAAATGTTAATAGCTTCTCATGACATGTTTTGTTTACTTGCATTTAAATAATGGTATAAATCTTGTAACTCGTTCTCTTAATGAATTTTAATGACCATTTGTGAAAGATTTATTCAATTATTTATTTCATATTATTGATGAAGCATCTTGATAGTAACAATACACATTTCTCTGTCTGTCTTAGAAGTATGAAAAGAGAAATGAATCTGTCTCTGTCGATTTGCTATATATTTATATATTGGATTGTGATACAACATTTGTAATCAACATACTTGTTATCTTTCTTGTAGCTATCATTAGATGTGAATCATGAGATAATGCTGCTTGTCACTAAAAAGGGATAGTATATATCTTTATTTATTTATTTATTTTTGGGATAATATATCTAATGAGAGGCCTTATACGAGATTAGCGATGGAATCATGAGATATACGTGCTTTTATTTTCACTTATATTTATATTGATAAAAGGAATTAGATAACTCTAATTATTTATTAAAAGAGGAAAGAATAATTTTTCCTGATTAGATTATAGGGCATGACAAAGCAATGAAGTAAAAAAAGGCTTAGAGATAGAAAATGACGTATGTTCATGCCACAGAAGAAATTAATGAATGAATAACTGTGATTTCTAAGCTCCAAATTATATTTGAATTTGATATTGAACTGTATCGAATAGCATAAAAAGGCAAAGATATATATATATATATATATATATATATATATATATATACTGCCAGTGAACATCTAAAATAAAGCAAAAAAAGGAAAGACTATTACGCGTGGAGATCGGACATGGAGAACTGTTCAGTTTTGTCTCAGTGAACAGTAAAAGCGCAGTGGTGAACAGTAAAAGCTCAACTTACCACACTTTTACTCTTCACAGAGACAAATCAGATAGTCCTCTGTGTCTGGTCTCCGCACATAATAATTTCTCCAAAAAAAGATTGGTGAAAATGTTACAATCTTTCAAAGCAAAATCGAAGCACTTCCTGTGTTTTGTTTTATTTGTAAGAAATAAATATGGCCATATCTTGTAATTGGAAAGCTAGTCGACATCTTTCAATATAGTAGTGATTTCATTTGATAGTTAAAAGCAGGAAAGTTGTTGTCAAGCCCTCAATACCTTCTTATCCTCCTATCCCTCCTGCCATTAAAATTAGCAGCCTCCTCGCAGAAGATCATAACTAACTCCCCTCCCAATCTCTCAAACCTTCTTTCTCCCCCATTAACACAACCACTATCACTACACCAGCTCTCTAACAATCATTACAGTTGTTCTGAAACAAGGGACATAGTGAATATTAATATAGTTTTTTTTTTTTGTTTTTTTAGAGTGAATATTCATTCAATAATAACAAACAATATACTTTACTCAATTGAATGATAAGTTGATACAAGTGTACCTATATATAAAATAATAAAAGAGTAATAAAACAAATATAATAAATTAAAATATTCTTAAAAATTATGATATTTCTCATAATAATTTAATAATGATAGAATTGAGTTATGTAACATATATGCACCTCAGAAGATTTCATTTAGTTTAAAATAGGATTTAATGCATTTCTTATTATGCATATATTAATTGTGAGTGAAGACAGACAAATTATTTCTTTAATATTCAATTTTTCTCTTTTATTAAGATCTCTTTTACTATAATGATTGAAGTGAGTCAATGTCATATAAAAATTAGTCAAATATATTACAACATGTGACTAATATTTATAGTAGGAAGCTATTATCATTATTATGAGATATATCATACTTATTAAGAATATTTTTATTCATTATATTTTTCCTTATTACTCTCTTACTTTTTTGTATATATAGGTACATTTGTATCAACATATCATTCTATTAAATAAAGCATATTTTGCTATTATAACTTTTATGACATGATATCATCGCTCCCTTGTTTAGAGGAATTATAACTTTTCTTTTTTTCATTGACGTGATTTTGTTTGGGGATTTAGTTTGGAGAGATCAGATAACTCATAGTGGCAGTGAAGATGAAGACAGTGGGAATCGACCTCTTTGCATTGGCCTCTCATTGTAGTTAAATTCATTTTCCTTCATTCTAAAATTTCCTGCTTGGGAGGGTTGCGGTACTCAAATGTGCAGTTTTTATGCTACACACAAGATATAAAAACTTATAAGTTATATGGTCTTTCATGAGGGCCACTTTCCCTTTAATAATTTAAATCATTTTTTTATATTTTCAATTAAAATATGACTGCATTTCTTGAGCTATTTCTTAAACTGAAGTTAAGTAAATGCATACAACCATCAAAATTGTAAAGATGGCAATTATAACAATCAACGGAAAATACTCATTTGCCTTAACTATTGGAAAATATATAACAACAACAATAACATCCGTCCACAAACGAAAATGTCAAAATTGAACAAAAAATAAAATAGAACGACAAAAATACTCATCAAAGTTGTACAAAAATTCCTTTAGGACAATGAAGATCAAACTAGAAAGTGCTCATGCAAAGCAACAATCTAGATCCTTGCTTCTAAAAAAAATGATCACAATCCTCAATTCCCTAAAATCCATAAGATCTATGGGATGAAGATATACACTACAGGAAAATCACTCATTTCCGGCGGTTTTGTAATTTAGTGGCGGTTTTCCGGCGGTTAAAATGCCGCCGGAAAAAAACTGTGTAGGAAATAAATTCCGGCGGCAAATTATTCCGGCGGTTAGCCCGCGGTCTTAAACCGCCGGTCAAATTAAAAAAAAAAAACAAAAAAAAACCCCCGCGGTTACCGGCGCACCGCTCCCGCGTCCCGAAGCCGGCCAACTCCAGCTTCCGGCGATGCCGGCGGGCAGCAGCTCCCGCGTTCCGCACAGCCGGCGGGATCCCGCGTTCCGGCGCGCGCTGCCTCCTGCTCGTGCGCGGTCGTGCGATTTGAACCCCCGTCTCCTGTGAAGAATTTCAAGCAACGAACCAAAATGCCAATTATGCAAATACGTTTTTTTTTGTCAATATTTTTTATTTAAAGTATATGCAGACCGAAAATCAAATATTTTTTCAATTATTTTTAAAATAAAACTAATTAATTTAAAATAAAATATAATATTTAATATAAAATAAAAAATAACTAACTAATTAATTTTAAAATGAGAATTAATTAAATAGTTAATATAAGTTTTAATAATTTTTTGTTAAATCATTTAAATAGTAAATTTTTTTTTCATTTTCATTAATTTTTTAAAAGCCGTCGGAAACGTGAAAAAGCCGCTGGAAATTCCGTCGGAAAATTCCTTGGGAAAAAACTGTCGGAAATGCATCGGAAAGCCGCCAGTAATGTGGCCGCCGGAAAATTCCGCCGGTAATCAATGATTTTACTGTAGTGATAATGGGATAAATATTATCTATTACTTAAAGAAAAAATATAAGCTATTGAACTTCCTCTAAAATTGAGATCAATGATGCCTTGTTAAAAAATCTATAATAGCTTTGTGCTTTATGCAATTAAATGATATGTTAATACAAGTATACCTATATATAAACAATGTAAGAGAGTAATAACAATATTCAATGAATGAAAATATTCTTAATAATTATGTTATAGTTAAGAAATAATGATAATAAATTTCTACTATAAATATATCTTAGTCATATGTTATAAAATTTATATGACAATGAATCACTTCAATAATTATAAAGAGATTTTCATAATGAAAAGAAAAATATAGTTGTCTTCACTTATCATTAATACATGCAGAATAGGAAGTGTATTAAATCCTATTTAAACCAAATGAATCTTTTGAGTTGCAGGCAAGTTACAAGTCTCCATTCTATAAATTTATCAAAATACTTTGGCTTAGGCAATATATACTCAATTTCTAATGTAAAAATTTTAGGCACAAATCTTAGTGGTTTCATAACTTTAATGAATTTTCTATATTCTACATACATTTAATATATGTATTTGATCTTATATGCTCATCTTATTTCTATAATTAGTCTTATGCACTCACCTTATTTCTATAAAATGAATCAGAGGATGGGCCTATTAAGATAGAAATTAAGGAGATCAGTCATTTCCAATGGTACAAGACTCTCCTCAATTGGATCCCAAACATAAGTAATACTAACTGAGCTAATACTAGTATTTAGCTTGGTTCAATCCAGGAATCCTCTTCTTTATAATCTCAGCAATTGCTACAGCTTTGCTTATTGCCTGTCCCATTGCCTTCAACACAATTTCTCTCAATATTTTTCCTTAAGAAGGCTGGTGTTATAGCTGATGTAGTTGTGAATGAGGCCCTAGGTGGTGATGTGAATCTCACTCTCATTAATGGTGGATTCGGGCCTCAGCTTCTCGACTCTCTGGTAACGGTCCATGACTGCAGATCCCTTGAGTTTACGATTCAGAAAAAATGAATGTAACATTTATTACAATTACTAGCCGTAGCTAACTGTAACCTCCCTCACTCTCTCTCTCTCTCTCAGGTTTTTTTTGCCAATTTTGGTTTATATAAGATGAGAAATTAATTATTAGGTGCAGAATGAGGACGACATCTGGCCTCCAATGGAAAAGTGTCACGTTGGCTGTAAGCATATAGATTATACACATACTGTGTATAAGTTGTATATAGTGTATACAGGTGACATGACCTATTTTGATTGGAGTCCGGATCAAAATTATGCATGAACCACACATACTAATATCTCAAATAAGTCATAATCCACTTAATATCTAAATTGGATACCCTATAACGTATTTCATATCTTATAGAAAAAATTGTTACCATGCTCTGTGATACTATCTCAAAAGAAATTTACAATATATAATTTTCAGAATAAATCAATGTAATAAATATTATAGGTAAAGAATTCTTGTTTTAAGCAAATGGTTCTATCTAGATATTGTCATTCCTATTTGAAAATATTAGGAAGTTTGCTCCTATCCTAGCTTCTACATTAGGCCCGAATCCGTCATTAACGAGAACGAGATATGCATCACAACCTAGTGCCTCTTTTGCAATTACATCAGCTATGCCACCAGCCTTTTTTAGGAAATATATTTGAGAGAAATCTTGTTCAAGGAAATGAGACAGGCAATAAGCAAACATATGTAATATGTTCCTACCATCTCATGAAAAATGTTCATGCCCAGGCAAAATATCAAAAGCTGAGAAGGTTGGCAGCATTGAGGTCATTGCTTTTCAATATGCTGATATGAAAAAGAGATGAATCCACTACTATAGTCATCGATGCAACAGTAGATATTGAAAGTTGTTCGAGTTAATTGGAGCACCATTGAATGATCAGCTTCACAATCTGCTATTATTGAGTCTGTCAGACAAGACAGAGAAGATATTACGACTATTAATAGAATTTACTAGGCCTTCTTATTCAACTTTGTATTGATAAAATGTAAGCCTTAAATTTTTAATAAAATGAATACTTCAAATACTAAAATTTAAGCATGTATTTTACTACATATAGTTTTCAATCCTTATAGAGCTTGTCGTTTTTTTCTAACCTAAACTTAGTCCAGCACTCACTATTTTCAGCATGCTATTTCCTTCCATGAAAGGATTAAGCACTACCATAAAGAATTAAAGATCCTACTTGGCTTCTTCCTGACGTAGCCCTTCCTTGTCTCCTTGTAATTTTTTCAAATTAAATTTATGATTGTGGCAGCCCTTATAACAATTTTTCTTTTTGGGGGTTTAAACTCAGAGAGGAATTACGTGTTAATATCAAAAAAAGACTTAAATTTAATAATATTGAAAAAATAACAAAATTTTCAGACATAATATTTGAGATAGGATAACAGCCCGTGTAAATATCTTATCTTTTTGTTGTTTAATGTTGATGGGGAATCCTCATATATACTTGATGGCTAACAAATCTCCTTATTTACACTATTATGTAAAGTATATAGGGAGATATATAAAATTACTTTCTTTTTTACTTGCAAAAGTAGGAGTTACAAGCTTTAAGCTATGATTAAGAGGCATTACCAGTTGTGTACGTTTTTCTTGAATTTGAATTTTTTTTTAGTTTTTTTAACTATTTGTAAAAAATCTCTCTGTTAGGAAAATCCCAAATTCAAGAAAAACACAACTTGTAATGCCTCTTGCTCATGGCTTAAAAGCTTGTAACTACTACTTTTTCAAGCAAAAAGATAGTAATTTTATACCCCTTCCCTATATGCTTTACATAATAGTGTAAATAAGGAGATTTGTTAGCCATCAAGTATGAGGATTCCCGATTAACATTAAACAACAAAAAGAAACAATATTAACAAGGATTGTTATCCTATCTCAAAATTTCTATTTGAAAACTATTTAAACTCTTTGCTATTACTTCAATATCATTAAATTTGTGATAGGGGCTGCTAGTCTGTTGGTTGACTCATTTTTTGTAGGTGGGAATAATGATATTGTTTAATAAAAAATATTATATTTAAGAAAAAATATAAATTATTGTAGCATGATGAAGGCTTATCATAAAATAGAAATAAGTTCATGTAAAGTCATTGGCCAACTTGGTCAAGTCTTGACAAGTTGTTGTGTTAAATGTTTTGAATGAATATATGCCTAGTCGATCTTTGGGGTCAAGTAAACAAGGGAGTTGTTATGTTGAAAGCTTTGGATGAATTTGCCTAATCTACTTGTGGGGCCAAGTAGGTGGGTGATTTGCTTTGAATCATGTTGGTGAGTTCATTAAGTCTCTTAACTTCAATAAACACAAAGCTTACTTGGTTGCCAAAGGCTACATATAACAAGAAGGGTTTGACTTTTCAAAATTATTCTCCCCGTTTGCCAAAATGAATACTATTACAATGTTTTTAGCTCTCGCTTCTATACAAAATTTGTCTCTTTTCTTGTTTGATGTCAATAATTCTTTTCTTCATGGTGATATATTTGAAGAGGTCTACATGAATATTCTTTCTCAAAGATATGCAAGTAAGGGGGGTTACTAACAAAAATAGAAAAAATGGCATGTCATCTCTAGAAAACATTTATGGACTTAAATAAGCCTCGCATCAATGGTATGCAAAATTATCTCATTCCTTACTTCAAGCCAATTTTATTCAATCAAATTAGACTTTTCTATATTTGCAATAGGAAATTGTTCTAACTTTACTGCATTATTAGTTTATACTTATAACATCATAATCACAAGTCCAAATATTTCCCTCATTATTTTATTGAAAAGTTTTCAGCAAACACAATATAAACTCAAGGATTTGGGCATACTAAAATATTTTCTTGGACTCAAGATATATAACACGATCCACATCCGGTATAGCATTATCCCAATGCCATTATACCCTACAATTGCTCATAGACACCAAATTTTTTGAGACCAAACCAATGTTTACACCCATTGACTTCAAAACTTGTCTCAATGCTTCTGACAGTGACCAATTGACTGATGCTTCTCAATACAAAATGCTTGTGGGTAGACTTATCTACCTTACTTTGTTTTGCCCATATATCACATTTGTCGTCCACAAGCTAAGCATATATCTAGCTCACCCAAGAAAACCACATTCAACCACTGTTCATCATATTCCAAGATATCTCAAAGCCACACCTAAGAAAGGTATTTTTCTTTCCCACTACATCTATTCTTCAACTGCAACCATTTTCAAATGTAGATTGGGTCATGCTCAGACACAAGATGCTACGTTACTGGATTACTGCATATATGTATTAAAAGAGAATAATAAGTATAATGGATATGAAGAGAGGAATGTGAATGTGTATTTAATGAGCATATGAATTAAACTCATCAAAAAAGAAATATGAAACATAGGGAATACAAATGGATAATTAATAAATATAAAGGAAAAATAAGAAGCATTCTAAATTTAAAGAATTTTTTTCATTTATTTGCTTAAATGAAAATTAATTACATATTATTTATTTTTAAAATTATTAATTAATCATAAAAAGATAATAAAATCAAATGTCAATATTATATTTGAATAATTAAAATGAAAGGTTAGGCTTTTTTTTTGGAAGAAACTCAAGTGACTTTTATAATAGTAGTAATAGTAGTATTAGTAATATGTATGTATGTATGTACGTATGTATGTATATATATATGAATGTATATAGTAATACAACATAAGAAAAAATTCATCTAATTAGGTTTCATAATAAAATTAGTAGGCATATGAACTAAGTTTTTAACAAACTTACAAGAAAAATGAAAGGTTCAATTAGATGAACTCAACGACATAAGAATAGTTTTGATTTAAGTCCACAAGGACCCAAAAATCAAGCTTTAGAAAGTTATGTTAAAAGCTTTACAATACGGTTTGAGGTGGGGTGGTGGAAAAAATTGTTTGTATTGTGAAGTGGTTCAAACCATCCCCCCTTATGTTAAACTTAATTATGATGGCTCCGTTGGTATTATTTTTGCAGATATGGGTGGTATCATTCGCAATCATAATGGTGGGGTTATGGCTGCCTTTTCTGGTTCGCTTAATTTATGTACTATCATTATTTCCGAGCTAATGGATTTATCCCATGGGCTGGATATCTGTCATAGAATGGGAATTGAACATGTGGTTATTGAGGTTGATGCTAAGCTTTTAATTCAAATCATTCAGAATGAGGTGTCTGGAAATCCTCATGATTTCTATATCATTAGAAAAAGTAAGCACTCTCTCTTTGCTCTTAACTACTCTATTTCTCATATTTATCGAGAGGGTAATGCTTGTGCTGATTGGTTGATCAAATTTGGGTGTCAAACTAACGTTTTATAGGAATTTGATGTTTTTAATCTTCCTACTTTGTTAAGAGGATTGGTTAACCTGGACAAATGCGGGCTTCCTTATATTTGTAATGCTTGACGGATCTTTCTATGGTGTTCTTTCTTTTATATTTCTGATTTTGCTGCCTTGGATCCCTCTGTTTGACAGCTAGCTCTTTAGTTAATGTGAGTCTGTACTTATGGTATGATTGTGCTGGTAGCAAGTTTGGCAGTGGGAATATCTTCACGTTATCTGTTTGCTTCAGGAGAATTGGGTTGTTAACTGTTATTTGGAGTTGGTTTTTTTTGGGTTGGCTGCTGTGCGGCTAGGTATGGTTTCTGTTTATTCTAACATTCTTTTGGTGGTTGTTTGCTGATGCTTCATGTTGGCGTCTCAGGTCTTTGTTTTGATGTTATTTATTATTGCTTTATTTTCTGGGTTGTTTGATGGTTGTATTGTTGATATGTGTGCTGAGAATTGTGGCTGGATCATTTATGGGAAGTCTGGTGCTCTTCACCCGGTTGTTATAGTGCTTCTTATTGGTGATATTGGTGGTAGTTTGCTACCCCTTACTCTGATCGAGGCTGCTGTTTTTACTTTCATTGATACTGGTAGTAAGATTGACATTTGGTTTGCCACCTTATCTCATTTTATTAATAACAAATGTTTGGCCTTTTACCTTTGTCTTTATTAGTTCCATCCTCTTTGTCACATTACCCTTTTGTGTTGGAGTTTCTTAATTATACATATTTGGAGCTCAACGATTGGCTTGGCATTTTTTGCAGGGAGATCGTAGGCTCTAGATTTTTTGGTACTTGGAGGTTAGCCTACTATTTTTACAGGAAGTCTGTGCTGATTGTTCTTTTCTTGTTCTTCCTTTTTTAGGTGCTGTCTACTTGTAGTCATAGAATGTTATTAGGGAATTTTTTTACTCTTAGTATAAGGAATCATCGACTCTTAGGTTTTATTTTATTCTATTTTATAGCTCATGTGAGCATTAGTGAGCTGGAGGTTCGTTTTAAGGACATTGTAATCCTTTTTTGAATTAACATGTAGGCCCCTCCGAGGGTCCCCCCCCCCCCCCCCCCCCCCCCCACCAAAAAAATAAAAAATAAAATAACGGTTTGAGGGACTAAATATTTTTTGATCAAAATAAATTTCCAATAATTAGAGAAATTCAATGAGCCCAAGATCGCTTAATTCAACGTCGGAGCCTTTTCCGAAGGCTTGTTTGTCTATTTGCCAACATCTTCCTTAATGTGTTGACTACTAGTAACATATTTGATCCCCTTCATAACTTATATGGTACATTGGGATAATAATTTTTGACAGGGTTAGATGCTGATGTCATATAGTTATTGTGGCTAACATCTCTACCTCATCACTAGGCTAATCTCTCTTTCTTATCTTCACCTGATTTGCTTCCTTTTCTTGCATTACTTTTTCTATTTTTTTAATATATAAATTGTGATCTCTATATTAATTTTTATTTCATAAAAGCAAATATAAAAGTAAATTTTTATTGAATTTTCTAGCATATTTAATCATAACACACATGGACACAATAATATATATGGACAATCGATCTAAAATTATAATGGATTATCGAAGCTCCCAATTAAAAAGCCAAGTTTTTGGCCCCACGAAAAAAAAAAGATCGAGAGCACAATAAAAAGAAGCTTAAAGCT
This sequence comes from Dendrobium huoshanense, assembly GCA_016618105.1. Lineage (NCBI taxonomy): Eukaryota > Viridiplantae > Streptophyta > Magnoliopsida > Asparagales > Orchidaceae > Dendrobium > Dendrobium huoshanense. The sequence continues at coordinate 40,299,308 of CM028353.1, read as the reverse complement.
TGGACGTATGACGCATTAGTTGAAAATAAATTTGAGAATCATTTTTTTAATTAACGTGTAGGCTTCTATATGGTTTTAAACAAAAAAAAAAAAGAAAAAAAAAGGCTTATCCTAACTTTCCGTTTATGAAATATCTACGCAGCATGCTCTAATAGTCCAATCGATCTATAGTGTCTGTTGGCTTAATAATAATCAGTCTTATAAACTCAAATATAATTAATGTTAACTTCAAAATATTTTATTAGTAAAATTAATGCCTTAAATTTTAAATTTATCGTAAAACTAATGGGTGCAATGCTATTATTATACTCTACAATTGCTTGAAGACAATGAATTTCTCGGGACCAAACCATCATTCACACCCAATATCGACTCGAAGACTTGCCTCAATGCTTCTGATGGTGACCATTTGACTAATACTTCGCAATACAAAAGGCTCGGGAGTAGACTTATCTATCTTGCTTTGTCTTGCCCATATATCGCATTTGTTAGAATAAACCTTAGAGATTGATTGCCATTTTGTTCGTCATAAGGTTATCGATGGATCTATCAAATTTTTACCAATCAAATATGCAAATCAATTGGCTGACATGTTCACCAAGGTATTACTTCTCACCACATTATCAATAATATTATTATCCAAGATAATCATTAATATATATATATATATATATATATATATATATATATATATATATATATATATATATATATATATATATATATATATATATATATATATATATATATATATATATTTAGAAAACATGCTTACTAGGTCTTTTTATAAATCCCATTTTGCAAATGATATCTTCACAGTTTTTTTAAATTTTAATTAGCGTAAATTTTCAAAAATTAAAAAAAAAAATAAATTTTAAAAAAATGACATGTTATATCAAAGATATTAAATTCTATATCAATATTAAATATAATAATTGTATACATATAGATGATTTATATATAATCAAACTTCTATTATCATTGAAATACGCTAATTAAAATTAGATAAAAAATAAAATAAACTGGCTTACGTAGAGCCTATGGGTTTCTAATTGATTGATTTATTGGCATCAATATAGCATCCATCGGATGACTAAATTAGTTACTCATAACAAAAAAATAAGCTTATCATAGAGCATTACCTACAAAAGCATAAATTTATCATGCAAACAATATTGAATGACTATAATTAAAAGACTAATAGTTAGTAGCAACCAAACAAAATTCATGTAAATTGAATTAAAATAGAACATGATAGTTTATTAGATAAATCTTTCACATATGAACGAGCCTATAACAAAATATAAGAATATATTAGTTTTCTTTTTTAATTTGATTGTAGCTCTTTGGAGTAGTAGTGAGCTGGAGGTCCCTTTAAGGACCTTGTACCTTTTTCTAATATAAACGCGTAAGCCCGTCAGTGGGTTTTAACAAAAAAAAAAAAAAGTACGCATAAGCAAAACTCATTGAATTTTAATCATATGAATTTTACATTGTGTATTATAGATCATAAATTTGAGTAATGAATGCATCATCTTTCTTAATGTAACTCCTCATGCATTGCATTAAAAGGAATCAAAAGAAGATGACAATTCAAACTTATTCAATATTCCATGAAAGAAGCTTTTACTGGTAGAAGAAATCCAAGAAACATATAGACTCGATTGATAATGACATAAAATCATACTTATTTGCAAGCTACCAACCTAGTTTGATTAACTTCCACAAAAATACAATAAAGAACACTCATATGTAAAAAATGTTATTTTGTGGCTCATGTTGTGGCATGACGTACGGTTGAGGGCATTCATGCCTCCCATAAGAAGCCGTGCTCGAGTCATTCAACCTGCCCACAAAAAAGCGTTGTTTTGACCATTCAAATTTTAACAAAAGCCAATGAATGATATTGGCATCCCCTTCTACTAAAAAATAAGAAAAACTTCAAGTATGAGAAAATGAGGTCTCGATGAGATGAATCAAAACTTTTAACAATAACATGGATTTAAAGTCATGCAATTGTCCAAACATGCTCCCCAGAAGAATTCATGTTGTTCAAATTCAAAAAGAATAACATTAAATAAATTCAATTTTTAAAACCAAATATATTATTTAAATTGAAAATAACATACTTCAAACAACAGTAATTTAAACATTCAATAAATAATATTTCATTAGTAATGATTCCAATTACAAACTTTTCACAATAATCACCAAATAATAATACTATGAAGCATAAAATGCAATATAATGTATAACATTGGATTGGGTAACTATTTATTGATAGAATTATGAAAACATTCACAATTTATGTGCTACTACCATAGACAAATTATAGAGTTATGATTATATCTGTTAGCTTCTAAAGATAAGATGCATAAGAAAGAGGAAATCTTCTATACTTGACGCCACAAGTGTCCAAAAAGAGTGAAAGTGCTTTAATTATTTTAACCATGACATTCTATATCTATATTATTATTATAAAAGGATAGATTGAGGTGTTTCTGAATTATTTTAGAATCCCAAACACCTCTTACTTTTTCTCCTTTGACTTCCAAAATTAAGTCTTCAACTTTGATCTAATCCCAGTTGAATTTCCAACCTCGCTTCCTTTGACATTAAGCCTTCAAATCTTAAATAAAATTTCTATCATTATTTTAATTGAGAGTGTTTATAGGAAATTCTGGTTTCCCTACGATGTAATTAACTATGAGGGTTTGTGATTATAAAAGATTTAAAAACTAAGATCAAAATTTTAAAAATTAAAATTTTCAAAACTTCAATAAATTATCTTTGAGAAAGTCAAATTCGATGATCATTATCATCATATTTAAATGATTGATAGTGAATTACATCTTCTTTCTCCAGAAAGATGTATCGTTCTATTATCATAATTTTGATTATAAAATTAATGATCAATTTATCCAGATTAACATATTCAAACAAATGATTAAATTTTATTTTGACCCTCTAGGTTCATATGTGATTTTTCCTTGAGTTTGACTATGATAATCATGATAAATTCAAAGTTTTGTAATTTGAACTCATTAAGGAATGATATGTTCACTTCCATATGTGATATATCATTCATAATAATGTGTTTGATTTCAAAATTGAAAATTCTAGAAATTAAATTCTCCTAAAGAAAATTAATCTTTTTCAAAACATCAAACACTTTTTTAATCAAACATGCCTCTCGAGATGGCTCTCATAGTCGTTACCAAGGCAGATTCAATTCCTTTCAAGGTGGCTGTTCTACTCAATATTCCTCCCGTGGTGTTCGTCGGCCTCAACTTGCAACTGAATGTCTGAATTGCTACAAGTTTGGGCATTTTGCTGCAACATGATGACATAGTGCAAATTAATCGTATCAGTCTGTTATGTATAACAGTGTGAATCAAGCATTTCTTGCTCAAGATGAAGCACCACCGGTTTCTAAACTCTGGCTCATCCAATCACTTGACTTTTGACGCGTCACAGCTATAATCTCTATAACCATACCATGGTAACTCTTAGGGGCAGGGTAGAAATGGATCTCAACTTCCCATCACTCGCTCTGGTAAAGACATTTTACCGACCCCTTCACGTAAGTTTTAATTACCTCATATCCTTCATGTACAAAAACTAACACACAATCTCTTATCTGTTCATTGCCTCACCTATGACAATCCTTATTAAAGATACCAAGAAGCATTGAACGATGCTTTAGTCTCCAATCTCCACAGTCTTTACCCCATTAAGCTTCTTGCAACCTCCACACACTCTGCTACTACATCACCTTCGGTCACTTTCCTCAGTTGTAGCACCACTTCTACTGCCTGGTATCAACGTTTTGGACATTCCTCTTCCTCCCCTCAATAGTTGCTACCTTCCTATTTTTCACATTGTTCAGATGTATGCACTATGTCTCGTGTGAGAGCAAAGTCATCATTTACCGTTTCATTTAGCTTTTCCTAAAACAACTACATGTTTACAACTTTTACATATGGATGTATGGGGTCCTTCCCCTATTCTCTCTTTACAAAAATACAAATATTATCTTATTATTGTCGATGACTTTACACGCTTTAGTTGGGTGTATCCTCTTCATTTAAAATATGATGTTCTTCATACTTTTCTTTGTTTCAAATTATATGTTTAAAATCAATTTCACAATAAAATTAAAATGATTCAATCTAATAGTGGTGGTGAATTTCTAAACAATGCATTTCTCCATCACTTATAATCCTTTGGTATCTTGCATCATCTTACATGAGCATATACTCCTCAATAAAATGGGGTGGCCGAAAGCAAGCATTGACACCTCTTAGAGACTATTTGTGCCTTATTATTCACTACAAACATTCCTACTCATTATTGGGTTGATGTTTTGATCATTGCAGTTTACTTAATTAATATATTTTCCTCCCCTAAAACTCATAAGTTATCTCCCTTTCAACTTCTATTTCATCAGCCACCACATTATGAACATCTTCATGTCGGACCTAGGTTGCTTATGTTACCCATGAATTCCCCCACAAAATCATCATAAACTACAAACTCGTTTAATTCCCTATGTATTTTTTGGTTATGCCAGCCAATCCAAAGCATATAAATGCTTGGATCTTCTTACTGGTCATATTCGCATCTCGTGATATGTCTAGTTGTTTGAGTCAGTCTTTGTCACGACCCGACCCGACGGGGACGGATCCCGCCCGAGCCGGATCGCGACGAAACCTTCTTATCCAGGATCTGGCTTTGGAGTTTGGTTGCTGAACTGATCTTACAAATACTTAACTCAACAGACACACAAACACAGAACAACAAAGCTACTATAAATCATCAAACACAGCGGAACAAATATCTATCTTTTCATTTCCTCAAAATAATCATCTACAAATACAGTACATGGCTTTCAACAGAAAGAAAGACAGAACAGAAAAGCCATGACTATACAAAAATCAAAAGTACAAAAGTACCTATACTGATCAGACTCTGAACTCTAGTCCTGGACTTCCTTCCCTTTCCCAGAACCTGAAAACCACCAGAAAGCAAGGGTGAGCTCAACAGCTCAGCAAAGCAACAAACCACCAATCTAAATTCTCAGAAACCAAAACTAAATTCATCAGACAGAAATCAGATCAGAAATTGGAACAGAATCGGATCTCGAATCAGAACAGAATCGAAAATCAGAACTTATACGGACAGATATCAAATCAGAATCAGAGTCGTACAGATCAGATCACAGAACAGAATAAATCAACAGAGTCAGAATTATACAGAAATCAGAAATCAGAATTTGCAGATCATATCATATCAGAATCACAATTGCGTACAGAACAGATACAGAAAACAGAACAGATACATATGTCATTCATAGCTAAATGCCCTGACACTGACGGAATCTCTACGGATTCCGGCCCCTTATGCCTCCCTTCCCAGACACTGACTGAATCTCATAGGATCCAGGCCCCTTATGCCTCCCTTTGTGCTCACGGCACCAGAACAGTTGTGCTTATAGCACCAGAACAGAATTCATCGGATCCGGAACAGAACAGATATCAGATTTCAGATTTGAGCTCATTTCAGATTTCCCCGACACTAACTGAATCTCATAGAATTCAGGCCCCTTATAACTCCCTTTTTATAGCTTATACACATAGCATTTCAATTCAGAAGAAATCCGGAGAAATCAGAAATTACCCAAAAATCGGGCAGCACAACGGCAGTATACAGAATTTACAAAAAATTTCCTGCAAAGAAAATTTACCGAATTTGCACAGAATATAGATAATCATATTCCAGAACATTTATTCTACTGCACAGAGAATTTACAATTTCACAGAAAATTGTAGTCTACGAAAAACATCGCCGAATCAAAAATACCCGGACAAAAATCTTCGGAAAATGACCAAAATGTGCGCACTCGGCACGTCAACAATATACGGAAAGTTACGCGGTAAAAACTGAACCAATCAAAAGATACGGACGAAAAACCGTAACGGAAACGAAATCCGGACAGAAATTACCGCCAAACGCGACGGAACTGAAAATTGAGAAAGGCGGAATGTGCCTTACCTCGAGCACAGCAATTTCCTGAACAGTCTCGTCGGACGAAAACGGCTCCGCGTCGTCCGAAAATCAACTTTTCCAAATTCTTCTTCGACTTTCTCTCTCCTCAGAAAAATCAGATATTTTTAAAAGATTTTCTCTCTCTTCAAATGAGTTGAAATCAGCTTTATAATCTTCAGATCGGCCCGGCCGATCGCGACATCGTCCCGGGACGATCCGACCAAAAGGATCGTCCTGGAATCTTCACAGGGCTGTTGTCTTGCCGATATTTTCTACAGTGCCAATCGGCCTGGCCGATGTCTCCAATCGGCCTGGACGATACCTACAGAAAATCACCTGGAACACTTCTGGGCAAAATCTGGAGCTCTTTCTCAACTGATCGTCCCAGGACGATCCCAGATCGTCCTGGACGATACTGGAGCAGATTATTGATATTACAATCTCCCCAACTCAGAAAAATGTCGTCCTCGACATTATCCAATCCAAACTCAGTCAAAACAAGTACGGGTACGACCGTCTCATGTCAGACTCCTTTTCCCAAGTCGCTTCCCGTGCAGTCCGGTGCTTCCACTGGACTTTAACCATCGGAATCTCTTTATTTCTTAACTTCCGGACGTCGTATGCCAAAATCAACTCTGGCTCTTCCTTGTACGCCAGATTCTCCTGAATCTCAACCTCATCAGCTGATACTTTCTTCCCAGAGTCTGAAACCCACTTCCTCAAAGTGGATACATGAAACACATTATGCACATCAGGCATAGAATCAGAAAGTAATAACTTGTAAGCAGTTTTTCCAATTCTTTCCAAAACTTCAAAAGGTCCAACATATCTCGGACTAAGCTTGCTTACCTGACCAAATCTGCTCACACCTTTCATCGGGCTGACTTTGACATACACAAAGTCACCAACCTGAAACTCAACAAATCTGTGCTTCTGATTGTAATACTTCTGTTGTCGATCTTGAGCCGCTTTCAATATTTCTCTTATTAAATTGATCTTCTGAGCAGTTTCATCAACAAAAGTGGCCCCCAAAGCCTGCCTATCTCCGACCTCCGTCAGAGTCAAAGGAGTACGACACTTCCTGCCATACAGAGCCTCGTACGGTGCCATACCGATACTGGACTGAAAACTGTTGTTATAAGCAAACTCAATCAGCGGAATATGATCTTCCCAGCTTCCGCTAAAGTCCAGAACACAAAGTCTCAACAGATCTTCCAGTACCTGAATAGTCCTTTCAGACTGTCCGTCGGTCTGAGGATGAAAGGCTATACTGAAATGCAGTTTCGTACCCAAGCCTTGCTGAATGCCTTTCCAAAGTCTGGAAGTAAAACGTCCATCTCGATCAGAAACAATCACGCGAGGCACACCGTGCAATCTGACTATCTCCTTCACATATATCTGTGCCAAGCGTTCAACTGAATCCGTCTGTCTGATCGGAAGAAAATGGGCTGACTTCGTCAATCGATCTACAACTACCCAAATAGCATCGTGCCCTTGTCTAGATCGAGGAAAACCCATCGCAAAATCCATCGTTACCTCCTCCCATTTCCACTCAGGGATAGGCAACGACTGCAACAGTCCACCTGGTCGCTGATGCTCTGCCTTCACCAACTGACAGGCTTCGCATCTCGACACAAACTCTGCCACATCTTTCTTCATCCCAGGCCACCAGAACAAAAGCTTCATATTAGCGTACATCTTACCACTGCCTGGATGAACAATGTAGCCTGAATGATGAGATTCGTACAGAATCTCCTGCCTCAACTCTCCAAACACAGGTACCCACAACCTGTTCTTACAGAAAATAGCACCAGAATCAGAAATTCAAAGTTCAGGAGTCTTACCAGATCCAATCTGTGCAATCAACTTCGAATAATCAGAATCTGACTTCTGGGCTTCTTGAATCCGCGCTTCCAAAGAAGACTGAATACTCATCTGAGCTAACTCCAAACCAATGGAGGAAATCACCTCCAACTGCAATCGCTCCAAATCACGAATCAGGAAGTCATCACAGGTAAGCTGCAAACCTGACAATCCAGAAGATTTCCTGCTCAGAGCGTCCGCTACCACATTCGCCTTCCCAGGCTGATACTGAATAGTCAAATCATAGTCCTTGATCAACTCGAGCCACCGTCTTTGCCTCAAATTCAGATCCTTCTGAGTAAAAATATACTTCAGGCTCTTATGATCAGTAAAGATCTCACATCTGACGCCATACAGGTAATGACGCCAAATCTTCAAAGCAAAGACTACTGCAGCTAACTCCAAATCATGCGTCGGGTAATTCTTCTCATGTGGTTTCAACTGTCTCGAAGCATAAGCAATTACCTGACCATGCTGCATCAGGACACAACCCAGTCCTTTCAGTGAAGCATCACTGAACACCTGAAAACCTTCCGTACCTGACGGAAGTGCCAACACTGAAGCTGAAGTCAGACAATCCTTCAATCTCTGAAAACTAGCTTCACACTCCGGTGTCCAAACAAATGGTACTGACTTCTGCGTCAGTCTCGTCAGAGGAGTCGAAATCTGTAAAAATCCTTTCACAAATTTCCTATAATATCCGGCCATGCCCAAGAAACTACGTACCTCAAATACCGTAGTTAGCCTTGGCCAATCAGCAACTGCCTGAGTCTTCTGGGGATCTACAGAAATGCCTTCTCCGCTAATCACATGCCCCAGAAAAGAAATGCTCTTCAGCCAGAATTCACACTTGGAGAACTTGGCATACAGCTGATGCCTCCTCAAAGTCTCCAACACAATCCTCAAATGTCTGGCATGATCATCCTCAGATGCAGAATATACCAGAATATCGTCGATGAAGACGATCACAAACTGATCCAAATACTCCCTGAACACTCGGTTCATCAAATCCATGAAAATCGCAGGCGCATTGGTTACCCCGAAAGGCATAACCAAAAACTCGTAGTGCCCGTACTGAGTACTGAAAGTAGTCTTCACCACATCAGCCTCCTTCACCTTCACCTGATAATATCCGGATCGCAAGTCAATCTTCGAAAATACTGAAGATCCGGAAAGTTGATCAAACAAGTCATCAATCCGAGGCAAAGGATACTTGTTCTTGATCGTAACCTTGTTCAAATCCCTGTAATCAATACACATACGGAGTGTACCGTCCTTCTTCTTCACAAATAAAACAGGTGCTCCCCAGGGTGAAACACTAGGACGCACAAAACCTCTGTCAACCAACTCCTAAAGCTGAACTTTCAACTCAGAAAGTTCTTTCGGTGCCATCCTGTACGGAGCTTTTGATATCAGAGCTGTACCCGGAAAAACATCGATAGAGAACTCCACATCTCTATCCGGAGGTAAACCAACCAACTCCTCAGGAAAAACATCAGCAAACTCCCGTACCACAGGGATCTCAGAAACAGAACCAACCTCCAGGTTCAGATCCCGCACCGAAGCCAAAAATACTGGGCATCCTTTCTTCCACATCCTGCTTACCTCCAACACTGAAATCAGACTGGAGAGAACACCTCGTAATCCCTGAAATACAACTCTCTCTCCAGCCATAAGCAAACTCACTTGCTTCTTCAGACAGTCAATCTGGGCTTCATACAGACTCAGCCAATCCATTCCCAGAATCACATCATACGAAGAAATCGACAACAAAATCAAGCTAGATTTCCACTTCTTGCCAGCAATGTCAATCTCACACAAACAAAACTTGCGGGCAATCAAATTACTTCCAGCCGGTAAAATCACAGACAAAGAAACCGGCAGAGAAAACAAAGGCATCTGGATTCGGTCAAAACAATGCTCGGAAAGGAACGAGTGACTAGCTCCAGAGTCAAATAAAACACGACAGGGCTGATCAGAAATGTAAATCGTACCTGTCACAACATCCGGAGCATCGCGAGCCTCCTGCTGACTCAAACTGTAAACTCGTGGCTGAACTGGAACAGGAGCTGAAGCAATAGAACTACTCTGCTCAGAGGGAGTCGTAGGTGGTCTCCGTGGTCCCGAACTAGTACTACCACCTCTACCAGAAAATCCCTCAGGGCGAGGAGGAACAGTCCTCGGTCTTCCTGCTGAACCGGCAGGTCTGACAAAACCCTCAGATCGGTACTCAGAACGCCGATCAAATCCAGTCTGTGGACATTCTGCAATCCTATGTCCCGGCTGACCACATCTGAAACAAAGACCAGCTATCCTGTAGCACTGGCCATGGTGTCGCCGTCCACAACTCTGGCACACAGGTGCCGTACTGACAGATCCAGAACTAGTCGTACTGGTAACAGTACCAGACGATCCTCCGCTCCTTCTGGAATCTCCAGATCCAGATCCAGGAACAAATCTCCTCTTCCCAGAGGAACCGCTGCCAGAAGTCTCACCTCCAAATCTCTTATTACTCGCAGTCCACCGCTGCTGAGTAGCCGTCATGTCATTCTCAATCAAACGAGCTCGCTCCACAAGCTCAGCGAAGTCAGTGATCCTGAATGGTATCAGAGGCTGCCTCAAAGTGTCTCGTAATCCTCTCAGAAATCTGTAGCACCTCTCAGCAGAAGTGCTGACCAGCTGTGGAGCGTACCTGGCCAATGCAGTAAACTCAGCCTCGTACTGTATCACCGTCTTGCTCCCCTGAACAAGCCTCAGAAAACTCTCCTGCATCTGCTGTCGTGCAGAAGGAGGAACAAACCAGTCTCTGAATACCTCAGTGAACTCTTCCCAAGTGATCAAAGAGTTCAGTCTACCCTGAAATCTGGCTGCCTGCTGGCCGTCCCACCAGTGCTCAGCCTCTCCGTCTAACAGAAAAACAGCTAACGGAACCTTCCTATCTGCAGGACACTGCATTCCATCAAAAGACTTTTCCAACCTCCTCAGCCACTCCTCAGCTGCTCTGGGCTCAACAGCGCCCTCAAATCTCGGAGGCTTCAACCTCAAAAATATTTGCAGATGTCGATCAATGTCCTCAGATCTAACAGTAGAAGCTCTGCTCTGAGTCTCGCTCATCATCTGAGCAACAAGTGAAGCAAACTGAGACAGTGTATCAGCACCGATCACTGGGGCTGTACTCCCCACTGGTGCTGCCTGATCGGCACTCTGCCCGTCTGTCATGTCTGGGTCTGGCTGATCCATACAGAAAAATCCAGAAAATCCGGAAAACTATCACAAAAATAACACAAAAACAACACAATAAAAAGCCAAACGACCCAAAACTACCCCCTGACAGACTCACTGATCACTTCCTAGAGCTCTGTTTTACAATCCAACCAGCTTCCAAAACCAGTGCTCTGATACCACTTAAAAGCTTGTCACGACCCGACCCGACGGGGACGGATCCCGCCCGAGCCGGATCGCGACGAAACCTCCTTATCCAGGATCTGGCTTTGGAGTTTGGTTGCTGAACTGATCTTACAAATACTTAACTCAACAGACACACAAACACAGAACAACAAAGCTACTATAAATCATCAAACACAGCGGAACAAATATCTATCTTTTCATTTCCTCAAAATAATCATCTACAAATACAGTACATGGCTTTCAACAGAAAGAAAGACAGAACAGAAAAGCCATGACTATACAAAAATCAAAAGTACAAAAGTACCTATACTGATCAGACTCTGAACTCTAGTCCTGGACTTCCTTCCCTTTCCCAGAACCTGAAAACCACCAGAAAGCAAGGGTGAGCTCAACAGCTCAGCAAAGCAACAAACCACCAATCTAAATTCTCAGAAACCAAAACTAAATTCATCAGACAGAAATCAGATCAGAAATTGGAACAGAATCGGATCTCGAATCAGAACAGAATCAAAAATCAGAACTTATACGGACAGATATCAAATCAGAATCAGAGTCGTACAGATCAGATCACAGAACAGAATAAATCAACAGAGTCAGAATTATACAGAAATCAGAAATCAGAATTTGCAGATCATATCATATCAGAATCACAATTGCGTACAGAACAGATACAGAAAACAGAACAGATACATATGTCATTCATAGCTAAATGCCCTGACACTGACGGAATCTCTACGGATTCCGGCCCCTTATGCCTCCCTTCCCAGACACTGACTGAATCTCATAGGATCCAGGCCCCTTATGCCTCCCTTTGTGCTCACGGCACCAGAACAGTTGTGCTTATAGCACCATAACAGAATTCATCGGATCCGGAACAGAACAGATATCAGATTTCAGATTTGAGCTCATTTCAGATTTCCCCGACACTAACTGAATCTCATAGAATTCAAGCCCCTTATAACTCCCTTTTTATAGCTTATACACATAGCATTTCAATTCAGAAGAAATCCGGAGAAATCAGAAATTACCAAAAAATCGGGCAGCACAACGGCAGTATACAGAATTTATACAAAATTTCCTGCAAAGAAAATTTACCGAATTCGCACAGAATATAGATAATCATATTCCAGAACATTTATTCTACTGCACAGAGAATTTACAATTTCACAGAAAATTGTAGTCTACGAAAAACATCGCCGAATCAAAAATACCCGGACAAAAATCTTCGGAAAATGACCAAAATGTGCGCACTCGGCACGTCAACAATATACGGAAAGTTACGCGGTAAAAACTGAACCAATCAAAAGATACGAACGAAAAACCGTAACGGAAACGAAATCCGGACAGAAATTACCGCCAAACGCGACGGAACTGAAAATTGAGAAAGGCGGAATGTGCCTTACCTCGAGCACAGCAATTTCCTGAACAGTCTCGTCGGACGAAAACGGCTCCGCGTCGTCCGAAAATCAACTTTTCCAAATTCTTCTTCGACTTTCTCTCTCCTCAGAAAAATCAGATATTTTTAAAAGATTTTCTCTCTCTTCAAATGAGCTGAAATCAGCTTTATAATCTTCAGATCGGCCCGGCCGATCGCGACATCGTCCCGGGACGATCCGACCAAAAGGATCGTCCTGGAATCTTCCCAGGGCTGTTGTCTGGCCGATATTTTCTACAGTGCCAATCGGCCTGGCCGATGTCTCCAATCGGCCTGGACGATACCTACAGAAAATTACCTGAACACTTCTGGGCAAAATCTGGAGCTCTTTCTCAACTGATCGTTTCAGGACGATCCCAGATCGTCCTGGACGATACTGGAGCAGATTATTGATATTACAGTCTTTCCCTTTAAAACTCCACTACCACATCCACCGTCCTCTACATTTCCAACAATTTCCCCCCTAGCACTTATACATGTACGTCTCAGCCTCGATCCTCGCTGTAAACCAAGATTCTACTCAATCTTATTATATCGATCAACAACATCTACCTTCTCCTCCATATACCTCTCCCACTTCGTATGCAGATCTTTCTCCATTTGAGCCATCTTTTCTATAAATCCAGCCACCCCAGCCTCCTCGGCATCCTATGATCACACAACGTCAAACAACACATCTTAAATCGAAACAAGTTTTTGATTTACATCATTATATTCTTCCTTTAGCTCCCACCTCCTTTTCAGATGCTAAACAATATCTTGCTTGGAGGCAAGCAGTCGGCTGAATTTGAAGCTCTTCAACAGCAAGGAACCTGGTCCTTAATTCCTTCTTCAGCAGGTCAAAATCTTCTTGGCTGCAAGTGGTTATACAATATGAAGCTCAACTCTGATGGAATAGTTGCTCATCACAAAGCTGGTCGGACTCGTTGCACAGGGTTTTAAACAAGAGTCTGGGATCGATTATCATGATACGTTTAGCCCAATTGCTAAATTTCCCACTATGTGCCTACTTTTGCTTATTACCTCTTACTCTCATTGGCCTGTACATCATTTAGATATCTCTATTGCCTTCTTACACAATAAGCTAGATGAGAGTGTCTTTATGAAGCCGCCCCCCCCCCCCCCCCCCCCCAGCTTCATTGATCCCCAGCATCTCGACTCCGTCTGTCGCCTCCATAAAGCCATCTATGGGCTTAAAAAATCACAGCGATAGTGGTTCTCCATGTTTTCTAATCAACTCTTATGGTATGGCTTCCGATGCAGTCAAGCTGATCCATCCCTCCTTACTTTCCAAAAAGGGACATATGTTTCTCCTTGTTTATATGTATGATCTCCTATTAACAGGTAACGCTCCTTCTGAAATTACTCACCTCATCGATTACTTGCATTCTGTGTTTCATATGCGGAATCTTGGTCCTATTTCCCAATTTTGGGCTTTCAAATTACCACCACTTCAAATGGCTTTCTTCTTAGCCAGTCTCGATACATCCATGTCTCTTAACTAAATCAGGCATGCAACATTGTAAACCATTATTTAGTCCTTTACCTTCAAAACTTTCTACCAGTCCAGACCAATCATAACCATTCTCCTAACCTCACCTCTACAAACAACTTGGTTGGTCTCTCCAATACATCACAATAACTCGACAGCCGATATTGCATTTGTTGTCAACCACCTCTGCCAGCATATGCATAACCCACTTCTGCTTCATTTTCACTACCTCAAACGGTTCTGCTTTACTTACATGGCACTCAACAATATATTTTTCCTTTTATTGTAGCTGACATGAATCTTCAATTATTTGCTGATTCTAATTGGGCCTCAAATCCCATAGACCGTTGGTCTATCTCTAACTTTTGCACCTTCCTGGGCGGCACTCTTCTGCCTTAGTTTGTTAAAAAATAGCTCATTGTTGCTAGATCATCAACTGAATCAGAATACCGGGCATTAGCTTCTACTTCTAGCGTCGGCTATGAAGACTAGCTTATTGCATATTTCCACATTACTCCAGCTGCTCCTGCACCACTCTTTTGTGACAATGTATTTGCGCTTGCACTTGCCAACAATCTAGTCTTTAATGCGCAAATTAAACGTATAGTGGTTGACTACCATTCATCCATGACTACATCAAGAATCATCTAGCCACTGTGCATCATGTTACCTCCAAGGATCAGCTGGCCGACATTTTGACAAAGGCACTCACCTCAACTCGTTTCACTCAACTTTGTTCCAAGTTGACGATTCAAGAACCATCGTCAACTTAAGGGACGGTGTTAGCAAACATGTGCCTATGCCACCAAGTCTGCTTTATCACAACCTCTGACTATTGTGTAATCCTATTCAGTCGATCTTTGCTCTTTAATCACAACCATTGATGTATAACAAATGTACTTAACCCTTCTATATATGGGATGTAATGGTTACTAGTGAACATTGAATATACTGTAAAAGTCTTCCTTTATTCTTCTTTCTTACTAGACTTTTGGTGCTCTGTATCAATGGAGACAAGCACGAAGCCATAGAGCAAGTAGTAGTAGTCGAGTTTGTCGTTGGATGGAGGAGAGAAAGACAATTCCATTGAGTTATTTAGAAACTGTTGACGTTGGATAGTCTCTTCTTCACACTGTAGCAAATCAATCAACTAATATTGTAATATTTAATAAGAAGGAATTTGATCCTATTGGCAACTGGAAGAAATTTCATATTAAGGCGGCTTAGGCAGATGGTGAGAACCTTTGAGTCACTTGATGAGGGAGATGTTGCGAAGGAGTAATGATTGCGATCACTCGGTCAATGTCGTTGAACAATACAATCGGCGGAAATGAAGCTCCACCGGCTATAAGTTGTGTTCGATTAGATGTCGTAAGAACTTACAATCTGGATGAACAATATGAAAGCTGATAGCTAGCTACAACAAATTCTTCTTGACTGGAAGTGTTGGGATCTTGGGCTGTTGCTCGATTGACTGGAAGGTGGAGTGGCTCATACAGTTAGGAGGAAGAAGCAGGTCAAGGGTGCCGTTTTGGTCTGGGAAGTTACTGGGACGGTGTGGCTTGGGCATGCTGTGACTGATCGATAGAGAGGGTTGGGATCGGCTGGTATTCCAGAGAGAGAGAGAGAGAGAGAGAGAGAGAGAGAGAGGATAAGAGAATAAGAAGGTATTGAGGACTTGACAACAATTTCCAGCGTTCTCTTCCCCTCGGATCGGAAGTTACCATATATTGATTGGAAGCACCGAAGCAAGTAAGTAACGACAGGAGTTCGTCGCTGCCTCGCCGGCACCATCGTTGATGTTGGACTTCGCTTCTTGGACATGCAAGATGACATCGGAAGTTACAACATTTTGATGGGAAGCAACGACGGGAGTTCACTCGCTGTGAAGTAGTCGCTGCCTCGCCGGCTCCTTTGTTGCTATTCGACTTAGTTCCTTGGCCGAAGTTCCCTTCCAATCGGATCAGAAGTTACAACATTTTGATCGGAAGCACCGAAGCAAGTAAGCAACGACGGTACTTCGCTGTTGCCTCGCCGGCTCCTTTGTTCAGTCGTTGTTGTTCGACTTTGCTCGTTGGACGACATTCTCTTCCCGTCGGATCGGATGTTATGACATTTTGATCGGAAGCAACGACAGAAGTTCACTTGCTGAGTCGATGTGAAGGTCCTTGAAGCAACGACGGGAGTTTGCTGGCTGTGAAGAACTATCTCTGTTTCGTGCGCTTCTAACTTCTTCGGCCAAATCCCGTATAACGCCGATTTTGATCAAAACCGGGTCATTCTTGAATTTTCGGGTGAATCCAAACCCGACCTAAAATTCAAAATGGGTCTAAAATCATACTCAAATCCAACCCATTTTGAATCTGGGTTGATCCGAAACCGAAATTTTCATGTCAGGTTTCGAGCTGTGTCACTTTTATTTGGTCTGGTCACCTAACGTAGATCTACGTTTGGACGTCAGTAAAATAGTGCCACGTGTTCTTACTCTTTACAGTGCAGACTGACAACCCGAATCAGAACGGACCCGGGATTGCTCGGTATTGCAAGGTATTTGTCGATTTTGCTATGCAATAACGAGAAATACTATTCTCTGAAGGTCAATACCTAGCAATACTGAACAATACCGAGCAATACCGAGTTTTGTTTGATATTGGTCTTCACATAGCGGTATTTCTCATTTTTGCCAAGCAATATCTAGCAATACCCGAACATAGCAATTTTGGTTCCGGTCCGGGTCGGGTCGTCGGGCCGTGCGGTAAAAAGTAAGAAGACATGGCGAAATATTATTTGTGTACGAACGTAGAGCTATATCAGATCACCTGACCTAACACCCCAGCGACTGGCTGTGATGGTTCATTTTTTTTTTTACTATTTAACAGCGGACAACGGTCGTATTATAATTAAAAAAAATCACGGGCAAGTTACTATTGAAGCTATAGTTATCTTCTCAGCAGCTTCATCTCATTTCTCCCTCTCTCTTCTAGCAGTCGTTCCAAATAGCAGGTTGAGTTCTTTGGATTTCTGGTGTCCGAGAGGAATTTTGTCGCCTGCCGATCTCTTCGTGAATGTTCATATTTTTATTAATTTTTTTTTTTTTAAATTTGTTGTATATTTTGTTTATTTTTGTGTTTAATGTTTTTAATGTTAAGTGTATAAATTATCATTATGATCCCTAATTAATAAAAAAATTTATGCCAAAAGTTTTCATTATTCATAATTATACTATTTTAAAATTTCTCTTTGATGTTAATTTTTTTAAAAATTATTAAGTTCTCATTATTCTAAACATATCATTATATATTAAAATTTAGTTTTTCTGTAAATTTCTTTATAATAACTAATTATAGATATTATCATTATCATGCCATAATAATTTGCTACAACTTCATGTTTTACTAATATTATGTTCTCTGCTTTAATGTGAATTAGTAGCATAAATGCAATGACACATGAATCAACATGACCTAGAAGACGGCGATTTAGAAAGCAACCTAGAAGGCAACCTATGGGCTTGCACCATCGGATGTACATCCCACCATCGCTAGTCTATGAGGCAAACATAGAGCAGTCCACTCTGACCAGTTATCAATTTTAAAAAATTTCTTCCTTTAGCAAAATGTCTATTTTAAACAAAATTGTAATATACATGGGACAATTCTAGAGAGAACATCATATCACACATGCTCATGGTCCAAGATTGGCCAATTAAATGTCCAATATTCATTGCAGCCATCAAGACAGTTGGTTTGCAATGTATTAGGCAGTTGATGTACATCAAACCTGTTGGAGAAATGAAGAGATGAAGAGATATTGATGGAAGTAGAAGAATATATTTTTTCTCTTCCCATTGCAACAATACATCATCCCTATTTATACTAGTGGTTACAAGTAGTTCTAGATTTCTCTATATATTCTAGAAACATCTCTTTTTAATAAGCATTTACTTCAAAAGATAAGCATCCCAGAAGATTCAACATTAATACTTAATGGTGGAATAATCTAGATAAGGGAATACTCTAGAATGAGGAATACTCTAGAATGAGGAGCATTAATTTCTAAAACTCCTCCTTGCTGCTCATTTTTGTGACTCCAAGTTTATCACGAAGTTTTTGAAATTTATCTCTGGATAGAGCCTTTGTGAAGATGTCTGCCAGTTGTTCTTCAGATTTGCAGTGTATTAACTTTATTTCTCCTTTAGCTTCTACTTCTCGTAGGTAGTGATATTTTATAGCAATATGTTTTGTTATGTTGTGAAATACAGGATTCTTAGCCATAGCAATAGCAGAATTGTTGTCACAATAAATCACTATAGGAAGTTCCTGTTTTGAGCCCATATCTTCCAGTATTTTGCAAAGCCAAATTGCCTGATTTGTAGCACCTGCGGCAGCAACATATTCTGCTTCAGCAGTGGACTGTGCAACTGAACTTTGCTTCTTAGAACCCCAAGAAAACACACCAGAACCCAAGGTAAAGCAATAGCCTGATGTGCTTTTCATATCATCCTGAGAGCCAGCCCAATCACTGTCTGTAAACCCAACTAAGGATGATTGAGTACTTGGTTTATACCATATACCAAAATCCTTTGTGCCTTGAATATACCTTAATATTCTTTTAGCAGCACTGAAATGAATTTGACTTGGCTTTTGCATGAATCTTGAAAGAAGGCTGGTAGCATACATGATGTCAGGACGAGTAGCAGTTAGGTAAAGTAAACTCCCAATTAAGCTTCTATATGTAGCTGCATCTGTCTCTTTAGTACCATCTTCTTTCATCAATTTCTCATTTGCAACTAAAGGAGTATCTACAGGTTTGCATTCATTCATTTTGAATTTAATTAGCATATCAGTAGCATACCTTTTCTGTGAAATAAAGATACCTCCTTCTTTTTGATGTACTTCCATCCCAAGAAAGTAGTGCATATGCCCCATGTCACTCATCTCAAAGGTCTTCATCATCTCAGATTTGAACGAGTTGATCATCCTTGGACTATTTCCAGTAACGATTAAGTCATCCACATAGAGAGAGACAATGATAAGATTACTTCCTTTGATTTTCACATAGAGTGTTGGTTCACTTATACTCTTGGTGAATCCATGGTTGCAAAAATAGTTATCAATTTTGCTGTACCATGCTCGAGGAGCTTGTTTGAGCCCATAGAGAGCCTTTTTAAGTTTATAAACTTTCTTTTCTTCTTTTATGAATCCTTAAGGTTGTTGAACATACACATCTTCCTCGAGTTCTCCATTTAGAAAGGCTGACTTTACATCTAATTGTGAGATCTTCTAATTTTTTTGAGCTGCAAGAGCGACTACAGTCCTGATGGTGTCAAGTCTACCAACAGGAGCATAAGTTTCATTGTAGTCTATTCCTGCTTGCTGAGTGTAGCCCTTGGCAACAAGTCTTGCCTTACATTTGTTTAAAGAGCCATCTGAGTTAAGTTTTATCTTGTATATCCACTTAACTCCAATTATGTCCTTATTCTTAGGATAAGGCTGTTGCAAATCTATTTTTCATGTCTTATGTTTTGATGATTGACAAACACTGCTTTTCTTGGACAGCTTGTTGCTTCTAACTTTTCAGGAATCGACGATCGGACAATCAAAAAGGAGCCAAGTTCAGGAATGCGTAGGTCTAGGGTTGAGTCAGTCTGTACTTTTATTTTTACCTTTTGAGTCCACTTGTAATAGTCAAAAAGACTGATACTTTGTAACCCTTCACACACACACTTGAGAGAACTAGAAATTCTGTTTTTACTCATATCGGCCAGGCCGATATCTTTTATCGGCCTGGACGATCAGATTAAAAACAGAAAGTCTAATTAAGGATTCTTGATTAAGGCAGCCAACGTTAACCGATCGTCCTGGACGATACGTGTATCGGCCAGGACGATAAGCTCAAAACAGAAAGAAGTAGCCGCCATAGACAAATATGGTATAGCATATCTTTAAATTATCAGCCAGGACGATCCTTGTATCGGCCTGGACGATATTAACAAATTATGCCATAATTGTTCAGGAAATCAAGGAAGTAATTAAGGATGATTGATACGATCATATCGTCCTGGACGATCGCAGGATCGGCCCGGACGATCTAGTCAAAAACCTTAAGTTACTTCAGGACGATCAGTATCGGCCAGCCCGTATTCAGGGCTATTGTCAGGACGATTTTCGTCTGATTTGAACTGATCGGCCAGGACGATCGTGAGATCGGCCTGGACGATCAAGCTAATTTTTAATCGTCCTGTTTTCCATTCAGGGCTATGCTCTGGCCGATCTTCATTAATTTGTACTGATCGGCCAGGCCGATGTCCAGATCGGCCTGGACGATATTGTCGGCAACTTGCAATTAATGAGCTCTTTTGAAGCTCTTCTATTTAAAGAGCTCTTGTTCAACGTTTTTCAAGACCTTTGGCTGCTGCCTTGACCTGAGAAGACCTTGAGGAGAGAAAGAGAGAGAGAAGAGAGAGAGAGGATCTTGTGAGGGGGAGCTTGTGAGGGTTTCACAAGGGTTGCTTCAAGGATCTCTCTGTGTCGTCTTCGTCTAGAGTTTCTCGTCCGTGGAAGGGTCGGTAGAGGTAAGGAGTTGTGCCGTTGGTTCTGGTTCTCTGCCGGCTTCAGGAGGAAGCAAAAGGAGATAGGTTCTCTGCCTTGCCGGGGTGGCAAAAAGGAGGTTCTTGTGAGGGTTTCTCCACCTAGCCGTGGGGGGCTAAAGGAGAGTCACTTTTTGTTTAGTGCAATACTTGGAGGGTGCCTCCAAGGAGTGGACGTAGGTCGAGTCGACCGAACCACTATAAATCTCTGTGTTTCTTTTCTTGCTTCCGCACGTTTTATTCCGCATTATTTTCGTGGTGTGATTTGGTTTATGTGACTTTATTTCTTTATTTTAAAGAGAAGTTTTTAAAATACCATTCACCCCCCCTCTTGGTTAGTTTGGGACTAAGTTCATAGGGCTTAACATCCCCATCGAACTTTCAAGTGGTATCAGAGCTTGTTTCGAAAATTAAAGTTTAAAAACTTTTTGAATTTGATCCATGTCTAACTTTGGGAATCGCAACACTACGGAAGGGTATTCTATTACCCGACCTCCTCTGTTCGATAACCTACCTTTTGATTTCTGGAAACTCGCATGTCAACTTTTTTACAATCTACTGATTATCGCATGTGGATGCTTATTCAAGAAGGTTATTCTCCACCTTCTCGTGAAATTAACGGTTTTAAAACTGAAGTTGCTTTTACCGAATGGACTTTTGACGAACGAGATTTAGCTCAATTGAATGCGAAATGTTTGAATTGCTTTTTCTGTGCTTTAAAATCTGAGGACTACATGCGTGTTTCAACTTGCAAAACTGGTAAAGAAATTTGGGATAAATTGTGCATTACTTATGAAGGCACTAATGAAGTTAAACAATCCCGTTTAAACATTCTCTTGCATGACTACGAACTTTTTCGTATGAAACCTCATGAATCGATTTCTGACATGTACACTAGGTTTACTCAGATTGCTACCTCATTGCATGCACTAGGAAAAGAACTTTCAAACTATGAAAAAGTTAACAAGATTTTGAGATGCTTGCCTTCGTCCTATGATGCAAAAATTACTGCAATTACTGAATCTAAAGATTTAAACACCTATTCTATTGATAACTTGCTTGGCTCACTCATTGCTTACGAGCAAGGGGTGAATCAAAGAAATCTTGATGCAGGTGAAAAGAAAAAGGAGAAAACCATTGCATTGAAGGCACACAAATCGGATTCTGAATCTTCCGGGTCTGAAAGCGATGGAGTTGCCTTCATCACAAGGCAATTCAAAAGCTTTCTAAGGAAGAAACAAAAGCATCATCAAAATTGGAGAAAAGGTAAAGATCATAAACATACTAAAGGATCTTCTGATGTTGTTTGTTTTGAATGTAGGAAACCTGGACATGTAAGATCTGATTGTCCTACACTTCAAGATCAATCGAGCAAAGGAAAAGGT
Source organism: Dendrobium huoshanense (assembly GCA_016618105.1). Lineage (NCBI taxonomy): Eukaryota > Viridiplantae > Streptophyta > Magnoliopsida > Asparagales > Orchidaceae > Dendrobium > Dendrobium huoshanense. The sequence goes on along the minus strand of CM028353.1, from coordinate 40,277,088 downwards.
GATGAGAAAGCAAAGTCTAGGAAGGACAAAAAGAAAAACCAAAGGAGCTTTTGGGCAGAATCTGGTACTGATTCTTCTGAGACTGAACCAGAGGAAGAAACTACAAACTTGTGTTTCATGGGAAAAGATCAAAGTGATCAAGAAGAGGTATGTGAACTTTCATATGATCAACTTCTTGAAGTTTCAGAAAAATTCATGCATCATATAGAAAATTAAAGAAAACTCATGCTAGCTTGAAATTAGAACTTTTAAATCTACAAAAGAGCATGAAATTTTGATTAAGGACCATCAAACAATTGATTCAAATCACATGACTTTACTTGATGAATTTGATGAATTAAATAAAAATCATGGTAAGTTAGTTGAAGAGCATGATGCATTGAAACTATCACACATATCTCTTGAATCTGATTTTAAGAAGTCAAAAGAAATAGAAAAAAATTTGAGGATTGAAAATGAAATTTTAGAAAACACAAACTTGAAGATTCAAAGTGATTTAGAAGCATGTAAGAAATCTAGGATGAATTCTACTATTAATCAATTGCCAAAACCTAGAGAGAGGCATTATAACTCAAATCACTTAAGAAATCCCTTTCCTGGAGTTAGATGTTTTTCTTGTGGCATGCTAGGACATATCTCACATACTTGTACAATTCATCATAGTTCACATTGGGTATGGAGACCTAAGATACAAGATCCACAGCATACCACACATGCATTGCATTCTTCTCTTCATAAGAAGGAACCCAAACCTGCTTGGGTTCCTAAAACTAACATTTGATAATTTTGCAGGAAGCCTCTCACAAAAGACCTCGTGAGAGTATGTGGTACCTGGACAGTGGATGCTCTCGACATATGACTGGTGATGCTAGCCAGTTTGTTGTACTAGAATCCAGGACTGGAGGCAAGGTTACTCTTGGAGACAACACCACTAGGAAGGTGGTAGGAGCAGGTATAATCGGTAATTCCAAGAACCTTATGATTGAAAATGTTTTGCTTGTAGATGGATTAAAGCACAACTTGCTCAGCATCAGTCAATTCTGTGACAAAGGCTTCATCGTACAATTTTTCACAAATTCATGCATTGTAAGTTTAAGCAATAACACCATTTTGCAGGGAAAGAGGGTAAACAACGTCTATATGCTTGATTTAAATAGCATTGAATGTGCTGCTTCTTTTTGCTTAAAAACTGTCATTGATGATTCTTGGTTGTGGCACAGGAGGCTTTGTCATGCAAGTATGAAAACCCTTAGGAAAGTGACCCAAAAGGACCTAGTTAGAGGTGTCCCCAAACTTAAGTTTATAAAAGACCACCTTTGTGATGCTTGTCAACTAGGAAAGCAAATTCACTCCTCTTTTCACCCCATAAAGGACATTAGCACCTCTAGACCTTTAGAAGTCCTTCACATGGATTTGTTTGGACCCATTAGCATAGCAAGTTTGGGAGGGAAAGTCTATGGTTTTGTGATTGTTGATGACTACTCGAGGTTCACTTGGACTAGATTTCTTTCTCATAAAAATGAGTCTTTTGAGGAGTTTAAAACTTTTTCTACTTGGATTCAGAAGAAGCTAGGATGTGAGATTTTGACCATCCATAGTGATCATGGGGGAGAGTTTGAAAATGAAAGATTTGGAGATTTTTGTGAGGAGAAGGGCATTAGCCACAATTTTTCAGCTCCTAGGACTCCTCAGCAGAATGGAGTAGCTGAAAGGAAGAACCGGACCTTGGTGGAAGCCGCTAGAGCCATGCTTGCTGAGTATTCACTTCCAAAATACTTTTGGGCTGAAGCGGTTAACACAGCATGTTATGTGTTGAATAGGGTGAATGTTAGAGTCAAATTAGAAAAGACACCCTATGAGATCCTTAAGGGTAGAACACCTAATCTTTCCCACCTTCATGTCTTTGGTTGTAAAGTTTTCATTCACAATAATGGAAAGTCTCACTTGGGAAAATTTGATCCTAAATCTGATGAAGGAGTATTCTTAGGATATTCTAGTGTTGGGAAATCTTTTAGAGTGTTTAACAAGAGAACCTTGATGGTGGAAGAGACAACCCATGTAGTTTTTGATGAATCTGATCATAAGAAGCATGGAGTAGATGATGATGATGTTGGAGAGATTACAAGTGGAGTAGAAAATTTGGGGAAGGGAAATGAGCACCTAAGCAATGAAGGAGTAGAAGGAGTCACCCAAGGAATAGAAACTTTTAATGAAAGGGGAGAAACTTCACACACTTTGCCTAAAGATTGGAGATACTCTACTAGTCACCCCAAGGATTTGATCTTAGGAGACCTTTCTAGTGGAGTTAAGACTAGACATGGACTTAGGAAGGAGGTGAACCACTCTGCCTTTATCTCTATGACTGAACCCACCACCATTAACCAAGCCCTATCTGATGAGTTTTGGATGTTAGCAATGCAAGAAGAGTTGAATCAATTTGTAAGGAATGATGTTTGGGAACTTGTGGAAAGACCTAAGGAACAAAGTGTAGTTAGAACAAAGTGGGTATTTAAAAACAAAGTGAATGATTCAGGAGTGGTGGTGAGGAATAAAGCAAGATTAGTGGCTAAGGGGTACAATCAAATAGAAGGGATAGACTTTGAGGAGACTTTTGCCCCTGTAGCTAGATTGGAAGCCATTAGAGTGCTATTAGCCTTTGCTTGTTATAAAGGATTTAAGCTTTTTCAAATGGATGTCAAGAGTGCCTTTTTAAATGGGGAGATAAAAGAAGATGTGTTTGTAGAACAACCTCCAGGTTTTGAGAGTTCTCAATTTCCAAATCATATGTTTAAATTAAAAAAGGCTTTGTATGGTTTAAAACAAGCACCTAGAGCTTGGTATGAGAGGCTTAGCACATTCTTACTAGAGAGGGAGTTTGTCAAGGGGAGCGTAGACACCACCCTTTTTCTTAAAAAAGTTGGAGATGATTTACTCATTGTTCAGATTTATGTTGATGATATACTCTTTGGATCTTCAAATAAAATTTGTGTGATGACTTTTCTAAAACAATGAGTAGAGAGTTTGAAATGAGTTTAATGGGAGAATTGTCTTACTTTTTGGGGTTTAGCATAAAACAATTGGAAGATGGCACTTTTCTAAATCAAACAAAATACATAAAAGACATTTTGAAGAAATATGAGATGGACAAAGCCAAGCCAATTAACACTCCCATGACTTCTAGTGCTCCGTTGGATAAGGACCCAAGTGGTAAGTCTGTTGATCAGAAGAAGTATAGAGGCATGATTGGATCTTTACTTTACTTGACTGCAAGCCGACCTGACATTATGTTTAGTGTTTGTCTTTGTGCTAGGTTTCAAGCCGACCCTAAGGAATCCCACATGACTGCTATTAAAAGAATTTTTAGATACCTTTTGGGGACACAAGGATTAGGAATTTGGTACCCTAGACATAGCACTTCTTTTGAGATTATTGGTTTTTCTGACTCTGATTTTGCAGGATGCAAGGTGGATAGAAAGAGCACCTCTGGAACTTGTCAATTCATTGGACAATCCTTGGTCTCTTGGTCTAGTAGAAAGCAAAATTCTGTTGCACTTTCCACTGCTGAAGCTGAATACATTGCTCTTGGAAGTTGTGTGGCCCAAGTTCTTTGGTTGAAACAACAGGTATTGGATCTAGGAATACATGTAAGCACCATCTCAATTTTTTGTGACAACACTAGTGCCATATGCATCTCTAAAAATCCTATCCAACATTCAAGAACTAAACACATTGACATTAGGCATCACTTTATTAGAGATCATGTGACTAAGGGAGACATTGAGTTACACCATGTGACAACTGAAAACCAACTAGCAGACATCTTTACTAAACCACTGGCCTTCGACACTTTCAGCTCTTTAAGGACCAGATTGGGTGTGATTGACATAAATGCATGAAAACTTTCTTTTCTTTCTTTTATTCCTTTTTTATTTCTTTTCATGTACCTTAGTTTTAGATCTTCACTGATATGATATCTCTTGTCTTTAACAATTTGTAGTTAATATGTTTTCATCCACTTAATCCCTAGATAATATGAATATCTTGTGATTGTGTCTCTTTACCTAACTTAGTATTAGTGGCATAGTTTTCTTTTCTAATCAAAAGTCTCTCTCAAAATAAAAGATTGCTTATGAAACTAAGATCCTTTCTAAAGCTTGCTTAAGCAAATCTATCTTATATTTACAATGATTAAAAGTTTTTTTGTCACCTCATGATCCCTCGTTACTCTTGTCTTCAATTATTAATCCTGCTTGTGGTAATTCTTCCCTATGTTAGAGAGAGAGCTCCTATTCTCTAATATCTGAGAAGATATATTCACAACTAAGTTTTTTAAAAGAGTCTAAAAGGGAATCTAGCTTGCAAAAATAAAAAAAAAAAAAAATTTTTGGCCAATGATGCCAACAAAAGGAGCGCAAAGACGCCAAAAAAATTGAAAAATCTATAAAAGGATGCGCAAAGCGCCACAACATTGACAAGAGGCATAAAATGAGCCCACTCAAAAGCAAGCTATTCTCTCTTTTTATATCTTTTAGAACTTAGAAGTTTTGATTCTCAAAGACTTGATCTCGATTATCATTCGATTGTGACAAATCTACCTCATTGTTTTATGGAGATATTTTCCTTATGCCAAGTGGTGGGTAGATTCTTTTTCTCATATCCAATTAATTATTTGAGTTAGGTTATTGATTTCAAAAGACGATTCTACCCTAAGACAACGTTTTTGGCTAAGGGTAAACCATGAACGGATATTCTCCTATTCTATGGATTAAATGTGATTGGTAACACATTAACTCACAAATTTTTAAAACAATCACATGGAATACTATATCATTGATATGCTCAAAAAAAAAAAAAAAAAAAAAGGGGAATTTCTTTTACTATGCTTTCATGTACCCTCCTTTTTGATATGTCAAAAGGGGGAGAAGTTTATGAGGTTATGTTTTCATGGTTATGATTAAATCCCTTTAACATGTTTTGTCATCATCAAAAAGGGGGAGATTGTTGCAAATCTATTTTTCATGTCTTATGTTTTGATGATTGACAAACACTGCTTTTCTTGGACAGCTTGTTGCTTCTAACTTTTCAGGAATCAACGATCGGACAATCAAAAAGGAGCCAAGTTCATGAATGCGTAGGTCTAGGGTTGAGTCAGTCTGTACTTTTATTTTTACCTTTTGAGTCCACTTGTAATAGTCAAAAAGACTGATACTTTGTAACCCTTCACACACACACTTGAGAGAATTAGAAATTCTGTTTTTACTCATATCGGCCAGGCCGATATCTTTTATCGGCCTGGACGATCAGATTAAAAACAGAAAGTCTAATTAAGGATTCTTGATTAAGGCAGCCAACGTTAACCGATCGTCCTGGACGATACGTGTATCGGCCAGGACGATAAGCTCAAAATAGAAAGAAGTAGCCGCCATAGACAAGTATGGTATAGCATATCTTTAAATTATCGGCCAGGACGATCCTTGTATCGGCCTGGACGATATTAACAAATTATGCCATAATTGTTCAGGAAATCAAGGAAGTAATTAAGGATGATTGATACGATCATATCGTCCTGGACGATCGCAGGATCGGCCCGGACGATCTAGTCAAAAACCTTAAGTTACTTCAGGACGATCAGTATCGGCCAGCCCGTATTCAGGGCTATTGTCAGGACGATTTTCGTCTGATTTGAACTGATCGGCCAGGACGATCGTGAGATCGGCCTGGACGATCAAGCTAATTTTCAATCGTCCTGTTTTCCATTCAGGGCTATGCTCTGGCCGATCTTCATTAATTTGTACTGATCGGCCAGGCCGATGTCCAGATCGGCCTGGACGATATTGTCGGTAACTTGCAATTAATGAGCTCTTTTGAAGCTCTTCTATTTAAAGAGCTCTTGTTCAACATTTTTCAAGACCTTTGGCTGCTGCCTTGACTTGAGAAGACCTTGAGGAGAGAAAGAGAGAGAGAAGAGAGAGAGAGGATCTTGTGAGGGGGAGCTTGTGAGGGTTTCACAAGGGTTGCTTAAAGGATCTCTCTGCGTCGTCTTCGTCTAGAGTTTCTCGTCCGTGGAAGGGTCGGTAGAGGTAAGGAGTTGTGCCGTTGGTTCTGGTTCTCTGCCGGCTTCAGGAGGAAGCAAAAAGAGATAGGTTCTCTGCCTTGCCGGGGTGGCAAAAAGGAGGTTCTTGTGAGGGTTTCTCCACCTAGCCGTGGGGGGCTAAAGGAGAGTCACTTTTTTGTTTAGTGCAATACTTGGAGGGTGCCTCCAAGGAGTGGACGTAGGTCGAGTCGACCGAACCACTATAAATCTCTGTGTTTCTTTTCTTGCTTCCGCACGTTTTATTCCGCATTATTTTCGTGGTGTGATTTGGTTTATGTGACTTTATTTCTTTATTTTAAAGAGAAGTTTTTAAAATACCAATTCACCCCCCCTCTTGGTTAGTTTGGGACTAAGTTCATAGGGCTTAACATCCCCATCGAACTTTCAAAGGCACTAGCTCCCAAGTGTTATTCTTTTCAATCATTTTGATCTCCTCCTTCATAGCATCCATCCAAATAGGCTTTTTTGAGGCATCATTATAGCTTTCTGGTACTACTAATGTGAAGTTACAAGATTCATAGATCTCTTGTAGTGCCCGATACCTTCTTGGAGTAGATCCTGGTGAAGATGTGGAAGAAATTTCGCCTTCATAAGTGTTATCGTACTCCTCATTATTGACTGAGGTAGATGATGTTGGTATTAGCGCGAGGTCATCAGCTGGTAATACAGTATCGGCTGTTGCTTGTTCTGTAGTATCATCGATAGACTGTGCTTGAAGAAATAGCTTGGGATCATCTGTGTTTTCCCATTTCCAAATAGCATCCTCATCAAATTTGACATCTCTGCTAGTAACTAGTTGTTGTGTTTTGAGATTAAAGATTCTGTATCCTTTGGATTGAGAGCTGTACCCAAGAAAGATTCCTTTCTCCGATTTTTCTTCAAGCTTATGCCTTTTTTGTTTAGGAATATGAACATAACATAGACACCCAAATATTCTGAAGTGATCAACAGAAGGCTTGTGTCCACTCCAAGCTTCAATAGGTGTGATATCTTTCACAGCTTTTGTAGGACATCTGTTTAGCACATAGACAGCAGTGTTGACAGCTTCAGCCCAAAATTTCTTTGGAATGTCTTTTGCTATTAGCATAGCCCTTGCCATCTCAATAACAGTTCTATTCTTCCTTTCTGTGACTCCATTTTGTTGAGGCGTGTAGGCAACAGTCAGTTGGTGCTCCAACCCTTCTTCTTTGCAAAAATCTTCAAATTGGCATGAGTTAAACTCACCACCTCTATCGCTTCTCAAGATTTTTATCTTTTGACCACTTTGATTTTCAACTAATAATTTAAAGTTCTTGAAAATACCAAAAGTTTCTGATTTTTCTTTGAGAAAGTAAACCCATGTCATTCTAGAATAGTCGTCAATGAAGAGAATAAAGTACTTACAATTGTTTAGAGATGGAGTCTTCATAGGACCACAGAGATCAGTGTGAACAAGCTCAAGTACTGATTTTGCTCTCCAAGATTCTCCGGAAGGAAATGGTTTTCTTTGTTGCTTTCCCATTATACATCCTTCACAAATAGGCATATCTTGAGCTAACAGAGGTAGGTCTTTTACCATATTCTTCTGATTTAACAATCTCAAAGCTTTCAAGTTATAGTGACCGAATCTTTGATTCCAAAGAGATGTATCATCATTCTTTGTAAATAAAGCTCTTGGATACTGCCAAGTGATAGGAAAATTTCTGCCATCCTTCATTCTTACTTTTGCCACAACTTGATTGTCTTTCTTTAGGTCTAGAATGATACATACATCACCTTCAAAATGTAGGGAATACCCATTCTGCATCATCTGCCCAACACTGAGAAGACTTTGATCAAGGCTTGGAACCAGAAGAACATCTCTTATGTGTCGTGTTCCTTCATTGGTTTTGATGGCAATTGTTCCTTTGCCACTTGCTTCTACCAACTCTCCATTTCCAAGTTTTATTTTGGCACATACAGATTTATCAATATGAGTGAATAGACTCTCATCTGGAGTCATGTGATTGCTGCACCCACTATCAAGAAACCATTCTTTCCTTTGCTCGGCTGCAACATGACAGGCATAGAACAATTGCTCCTCCTTTTCTTCCATAAAGTTAGCTTGTTGATTTTTTTTTTTATGCCAACAATCTTTCTCTTCATGTCCAAACTTTTTACAATAAGAACATAGAGGCTTACCTTTATGAAAGCAATCTTTTTCCAAGTGATTTGTCTTTTTGCAGATCTTACATGGTGGGAATTCCTTCTTTTGTGGGTTGTCTCCACTCTTTGTAATCTCTTTAGACTTCTTCTTGGAATCCTTTATCTTTTGCTTCTTCAGATTGACTTTTGACTGGAATGCTGTTTCAAGAGTCGTATCCTTCCTTCTCTCAAGTCGAAGCTCATGAGCATATAATGAGCTCATCAACTCTGTCACCGACAATGAGGAGAGGTCTTTGGACTCTTCGATCGCAGCCACAACATGATCGTAGCTTGCGGTAAGGCTAATGAGGATCTTCTGTACAACCTTCTCTTCTGAGATGTCTTCGCCATACGCCCTCATCTGGTTTACCACGGTAATGATTCTGGAGCAGTACTCCTTTGTATTTTCTGTATCTTTCATTTTGAGATTTTTCAACTCCCTTCGCAAGGCTTGTAATTTTATTGTTCTTATTTTGGAGTTTCCTTGAAACTCCTCCTGTAGGATCTCCCATGCTTGTTTCGACGAAGAAGCCCGCATTATCATTGGAAAGATAGTGTCACTTACAGCTTGTTGAAGAATGAAGAGCGCCTTTGCATCTTTTTGTTTGTCCGCCCGGATTTGCGTGAGATTAGAAGAACCATCAGAGGTACTGACAACTTCAGTCGAAATGCCATCTTCAACTATCTCCCATAGATCCAGTGATCGGAACAACGTAATCATCTTCACGCTCCAGTAGTCGTAGTTTTCGCCGGTGAATATTGGATATGATGGAGAAGAAATTGAGCCTGTCGTCGTTCCCATAGATTGAAGCTGCTCTGATACCATTTGTTGGAGAAATGAAGAGATGAAGAGATATTGATGGAAGTAGAAGAATATATTTTTTCTCTTCCCATTTCAACAATACATCATCCCTATTTATACTAGTGGTTACAAGTAGTTCTAGATTTCTCTATATATTCTAGAAACATCTCTTTTTAATAAGCATTTACTTCAAAAGATAAGCATCCCAGAAGATTCAACATTAATACTTAATGGTGGAATAATCTAGATAAGGGAATACTCTAGAATGAGGAATACTCTAGAATGAGGAGCATTAATTTCTAATAAAACCCACTAATGCATGAAATATATAGGTGGAATGAAGAATGGGTAGGGACATGCCGTTGGAAACATCAAAATATAGTAATGAGTTATATGGTCTTCTTCAAAGTCAGGTATGTCTATCATTCAGAATTAGTTTGAGGTTGCTTGCAAAATTAAAAAGGATTATAACATATTTTATTAATTCTGTAGGTAATATGGGAGCCATATGGACTAAGTATCCACAAAATTGTTACAGAGATTTGTTTGGCAGGTAGGGACATCTGGCGTGCTCGTGTTCTTAAAAATTATGATATATCTCATAATAATGATAGAATGGAGTTATGTAACATATATGCACCCCAAAAGATTTCATTTAGTTTAAATAGAATTTAATGCATTTCTTCTTATGCATGTATTGATTGTGAGTGAAGACACACAAATTTAATTTTCTTTAATATTCATTTTTTCACTTTTATTAAAATATCTTTTATCATAATTGTTGGAATGATTCAATGTCATATAAACATTACAACATGTGACTAATATTTATAATAGGAAGCTATATATTATCATTATTATGAGATATATCATACTTATTAAGAATATTTTCATTCATTATATTTTTCCTTATTATTCTCTTACTTTTTTGTATATATAGGTACATTTGTATCATATCATTCTATTGAATAAAACAAATTGCTATTATAACGTGGGTACTTACTTTTAAGACCTCCTAGAACAGGCAAATCAAGCTTGATTTCTGCCATGGCTAATTACCTTAGATTTGATATCTATGATATAAGCCTACAGGAGGTTAGAGTGAACTCTGCACTGAAGAGGGTGCTTGTTGGAATGGCGAAAAAATCATTGCTTGTTATAGAAGACATTGACTGTTCCACTGATTGAAGAACGGAGATGAGGATAAGCAAATAGATCCTTCCATGTATCAGCAATGCAGAATCGAGCTTGTCTTTATTATTAGTTTAGGGTTACGATGATCCTCTCCTCGCCGCTTGTCGACCACTACCCATCAATGAAGTTCAACAATGCAGAAAGGTTTATCTCATCATCATCATGAGATTTGTTGCTTTGACTATGCTTATCCTCATCCCTGTTCTTTAATCAATTGAACAGTCTATGTCTTCTATAACAAGCATTGATTTGTTCGTCATTCCAACAAGCAGCCTCTTAAGCCCAAAGTTCATTCTAACCTTCTTGATGCTCATATCATTTTTTTGGAACATTTAGGTCAATTAAGGCAGATTCACACACATATCACATACGCAAAATTTGAACCCAATACCTCTTAATTGGTAATCTAAGCTCACAACCAACAGACGAAGATAAGTTGTGTACTTGATGCTCATATTATAGATATCAATTTTAAGGTAATTTATCAAAAAGTTTCATTTAGTTTAAATAGGATTTAATGCATTTCTTATTATGCATGTATTGATTGTGAGTGAAGACTGACAAAATTTTCTTTGATTTTCATTTTTTCACTTTTATTAAAACATCTTTTATTATAATTGTTGGAGTGATTCAATGTCACATAAATATTACAACATCTAACTAATATTTATAGTAGGAAGCTATTATCATTATTATGAGATATATCATACTTATTGAGAATTTTTTTTATCATTATATTTTTCTTTATTACTCTCTTATTTTTTGTATATATAGATACATTTATATCAACATATCATTTTATGGAATAAAGCACATTGCTATTATAATTTTTCTGACATGATATCATCGCTCTCTGGTTTAGAGGAAGTTCAATATCTTTTTTTTTTTTTCTAATCGCATGCAGTTTTCTATAGATCATCTTCTTTCCATAGATCTTGTGGCTTTTCAAAATCACTAGTGATCATTTTTGTCTTGAAATATTGATCGAAAATGTTGCTCAACTAAGGCCATTATCTATTAATATTTTGAAATAATCATAGATATTGAATATGAAACCTCTTAGAACAGGCAAATCAAGCTTGTTTGCTGCCATTGCTAATTACCTTAGATTTGATACCTATGATCTGAGCCTTAAGGAGGTTAGACTGAACTGTGTTGAAGAGGGTGCTTGTTGGAATGACGAATAAGTCATTGCTTGTTATAGAAGACATTGACTGTTCCATTGATTTGAAGAAATACATCCTTCCATGCATGTATCGGCAATGCAGGATCGAGCTTGTATTTATTATTAGTTATAAACATATCTCCTTGCTGCTTGTCGACCACTACCCATCAATGAAGTTCAACAATCCAAAAAGGTTTTTCTCATCATCATGAGATTTGTTGCTTTGACTATGCTTATCCTAATCCTTGTTCTTCAAATCAATGGAACAGTCAATGTCTTCTTTAACAACCAGAGATTTATACGTCATTCCAACAAGCAGTCACTTAAGCCCAAAGTTCATTCTAACCTCCTTGATGCTCATATCATATCAGCAATCAAGCTTGATTTTGCCCGTTCTAGGAGGTCCAAAAAGTAAGTATCCACGCTTTATTATGCGGAGCATATTAGCTTATGATACAAATGAGAAATTAAAGAAGAATTATTTTTTCATTACTTCTGAATGTAAATGTTGCTATCAACTGGAAACCTGTTGCCATTGATGGTTGGTATGTTTTTGGATATTACTTTGGTGATTAACATGAGCTATTTAAATACTATTTGTCATAGTTTTCTTGATCACTGTTTTTGTAATAGACATTCTGGTCACATTCTTTTTGTCATTCCTTTGTTGGTTTTTTTATTTTTAAGGATTGATATATAGAAATAATTGCAAGCACCAAGGTTTAAGAAGAGTTCTAACCATATAATTATAGCCCTTACGAATATAATTCACCAACTTGTCTCTGCTAAGGTGCTTCTTCCCAAGTATTTCAAAGGTAATAGGAGTCGGGTCTCTTTCTTTAACATCTTTTTGGATGTTGATAACCGTTATAACAATTCTAATATTGTGTATTGGAATAAGCTTTCGGTGGCTCAATTCAAATTAAACGTTGATGGTGCAGTCTTTAACATTGGGGCTAGTTGTGGTGGTCTTGATGTTAGAGATTATTAAGGTGTTATGGTGTTTGCTTTTGCTTCTTTCATTTTTATGTGTAAGGTGACCTTTGCTGAGGCTAGTGCTCTCTTATTGGGTCTCAAATTTTGTAAGGATCACAATATATCTAATATTTGGATTGAATATGATTCCCTAGTGTTGGTTAATTTAATGTTTGCCAACAATTGCAATAATGCAAGTTTTTTTCTATTTATTCAAGTAAATCAAAGGGCCTTCTCCTATAATTTGATTATGTTGTTTTAAGAGGGCAATATTTATGCCGATTGGCTTGCTCACAAAGGGGTTCGTATTTCCTCTAGTGAATTATTTCATAATTTGAATGGGTTTTGTGATCTCAAGGGAATGACAAGACTTGATAAGCTAAGTAGGCCTTATATCAAGAAATATAGCATTTTGGTTGTTGTTATGTGGTGTTTTTTCCTTGTTGATGGGAGCTCGGCTCTTTTTGGTGGTTTCTTGTGTTTTAGTAGGTCTCTTCTTGCTAGTTTCATGTTTTATGTTAGTTTTGGCCATATCTTGGAGGTTCTTTGTGTATTGGTTCTGCTGTTATTACTGGGTGCTGTGCTCATGCTGGTGGGGTTCTCTCTATGAGATTTATTTCGTGTTTGGTTTTCTCTTCTTTGTTCTTTTTTTTTTTCTTGAGCCTCTTACTTGTCTTTCTTTTTGTTGAGTTCCCTTTGTGCAAGTTGTAGCTTCATTTTGGTTATGCAGGTTCTTTTTTGTATGGTAGCTTTCTTTGATTCTAATGATTTTTTGTGGACATGCTTATCATGTGGATTTCGTTGCTTTGTTCTTTCTAGGCTTAATGTTAATTAATTTGTGCTATGGGCTTTGGATTTTTGGGTCTTGACTTCTTGCCGACCTTTTCATTTTTCTTGTGGATTGTATTTAGATTGGGATATTTGACTCTTAGGTTTTTTTTATCTTTAGGTAGAGGAAGACCTGAGGAGATTTGGTTATAAAGTATTAGAAATGTTCGTTCTTTATTAGATTTAAATGAGAATTTGACCCTTATCTTGATATAATGGTGAAAAATGATTCATGTTGCTGACGCCACGTAGTGGGATAAAATTTTGATGTTGTTGTTGTTGCTGCTTGTATCACTGGGAGCATTAGCGAGTTATTGATTCCTATTTAAGGATATATAACCCATTTCTGATATATTAACACGTAGGTCTTTTTATGAGCTTTAACTAAAAAAAAAACAATTGGCGGTGATGAAGCTCCACTGGCAATAATTTGTGATCTCGCCTGGAACATAATTAAGTTGTTAATTTTTTGAATGCCAAACAGGCATCTTCCTGAAGAGACCGCTTGCTGCCGTTCTTTAGCTCGATATGAAACAATGGCTGAATCCAACCAATTGCAAAAAAAATGAATCACTACCTGAATTAAAGATTGCAGGACACAAATTAATACAGATCCGAGAACTAGTGTGTGCAAAGTTGATGGACAACATTGTCACATCAGTATTGAGAGAAATTTCACCACCTAAGTAAGAGGCTTATATATACAAGTACTATTTCTATTTTGATTGAGAATGATGTTTTTCCAATTTATTATGATGGATTTGTTGCAATTGAATTTCTCTTTTTTCTACTTGAATCTTAATATGTTATTAAATATTAGGTGAAATTATTCTCTGCGGATGACGAACCCTATCCGGAGACCAACCAGAATGCGCTACGTCACTCCTTTTTCGTACCAAGCTCGGTACTGCTCAGTACCGCTCAGTATCACTAACGTGGCGCATTCTGATTGGTCTCCGGACGTACGGTAAAGTTCAAATAGGACATAGAAGACATTCTAATATTTATATGGTGCAATTCTCTACTCATAACGGCATGCATCAAGTATTTATAAGAGAAGCAAAAAAAGGCTGAAAACGTATTGATTCTATAGATATGTTTGATAATCATTGCACCAATCATGCATTGAAAATATTAATTGCCAGTCTTTAGAACTTGATATCAAAGGACCTTTGATATCTAGTTCTGAAGGCTGGCTATTAATAGTTTCAATAATTGATTGGTGCAAAGTTTCATGTGGGGCTGAATAATTTTTTAGGTTTGTGTTGGCCAATGGAAAGACGACGCGTGGAGAGCTTTTGACGTGGAGATAATTTTTATATTGGGGAGCTTGACTGTTGTTGATAAATTTAATTTTTGAATCTTTTGGCAATAAATTTTTTATATTTTTCTCCATTTTTTTATCATAAAACTCACCTAAGGGGCTTACGTGTTGATTAAAAAAAGAGAGTTATATGTATTTAAAGACATAATTTAAAGTAAAACATATGAGCCATTAATTCAATTTAATATATAAAATAACAAAAAATAAAAGGAGCAAGATAAAGAAAAATATTAAAAAAATATATACAACTCAAGCTTCCCAATATAAAAACTATTTCCACATTCAAAAGCTCTCCACACGTCATCTTTTTATTGGCCAACAAGAAACCTAAAAAGTTCTCCGGCCCCACAAGGAGTGCTCACGACGGAACTCCTCCTCTCTCCCTATAAATACTTGACGCCTAGCTCCTATCTCCACAGAGCTCCATTCTTCAGATTCTTGATGATCATGGTGCCGGAAGAGCTGCAGGAAGCTGACATCCTTTGGCCCTATTTCATTTTATGATGGTTCTAATGACATAGTTTGCTTCGTTATTAAACTTAAATGTCTCAAGCAAGCGATTAGAAGGTGAAATAGACATATTTTTTATAACATTTTTTATAATATGAAAAAAAAGCTGAAAAGAAGATTATTATTTTGGAAAACAATTTTATGTCTAGCAATTTTGAAGAGAACAAAGCTCTCCTAATTCAAGCTAAGGATTTACTTTCTGATTTGCATCTTAAAGAAGAAGTTTATTGGCATTAGAAAATCATTTTTGAAGGGGACAACAACACTAAATACTTTCATATTTGTGCGAATAATAAAACGGTTAAGACCATTATCCATAAAATCAAATTGGACTATGGGTCTTTGTTGGATATTGATGATTCTATTTCTAGCTATGCTGTGACTCATTTTAAGAATATTTTAGGTTAGTGTAAGAATGTGGAGGATATCTCCAATCCTTTTTGTATTCCTTCGATAATTTATGATTGTGAGAATAGCATGTTTTGTAAATGTCCTGACGAGTTTGAAATTCACAATATTCTTATGCATGCCTATGAATAAAGATTTCGTTGCTAGGTATGATGGGTTTATCGGAGTTTTTTTTTTTTTCAAAAATATTAGAATATTATTAAAAATGATATTTGTAAGGCTATTAATTAAGGGTTTTTCAATGGTTCTCCAACATAAAAAAATCTTTTTTTTTTTCAGCACTTTTGTTGTCCTTATTTCTAAATGTGGTAATCCTGAACATTGGAGTGATTTTAGACCTATTAGTTTGTATACTACTTTTAATAAGATTGCCTATAAAATTTTGGCTTCCTGGATGTCTTTAATCCTTCCCAATATCATTTCCATTAATCAAACCAACTTATTTAATTTAAGGGGAGGGGGAATACTGATAATATTTTAATTACTCTAGAGATTACTTATGATATTAACTATAAGGTGGCCGGTCATAATATGATGTTAAAGATTGATGTTTTCAAAGCCTATTATAACATACATTGGCCCTTTAATTATCGTATTCTAAAACTTTTTAGTTTTATTGACAATTCTACCAATTTGAATAGCAATATTATTGAGAATGTGTAGTATTATGTTATTATTAATGATAAGTCTCATGGATTTTTCAAAGGTGGTTAAGGTGTTAGGCATAGTGATCCTTTATCCCTTGCTCTTTTTATTATTTGCTGCTAAGTATCTATCTAGAGGCCTTCATTTAGTCTTCTCCGAGTATAAAATTTTAAATTAGTTTAACTATTTTAATGATCCTCTATATTTTTTATCTAAAAAAAAACTTATTATCCATAGAAAGCTCTCTGTTAAGCATTTCTTAAGCTTTTTTCATGGTTGATCAATGATAAGAAGTTCTTGGCTAGCAATGATTAGAACTTACTTTAAACATAATGATTAATGTGTTGATCAAAGTTCTTGGCATGCTTGTAGGTTTAATCGATGGGGTTTGTGAGATTAACAATTTTCATTTACACAATTCATTTTAAATCATTAATTATATTTTCAATTAAATGAAACTAATTATGATTGCATTTCTTGAGCTATTTCTTAAACCGAAGTTAAGATAAATACATACAACCATTAGAATTATGAAGATGGCCATTATAACAATTAATGGAAAATAATCATTTACCTTAACTGCTGGAAAATAATATAACATCCGTTCATAACGAAAATGTCAAAGTTGAATAAAAATTAAAATAGAACGGCAAAACACTCATCTATCAAAGTTGTACCAAATTCCTTTAGGACATTAATGAAGTAGCAAACTAGAAAGTGCTCATGCAAAGCAACAATCTCGATCTAAGCTTCTAGAAAAAAATGATCACAACCCTTCCCTAAAATCTGTAAGATCTATGGGATAAAGATATAGTGTCATAAATATTATATGTAGAAAACATGAAATTAAAGGCAATCTATCTTTGGTAAAAGAAGTAAAAAAGGAAAAACAAATTATAGTATTCTTAAAATAGTAAAGAGAATAAGAAAACATTTTTTTTGGGACAATTAAGGGCATAGCCCAATTCCATTAATCAAAATAATTACAAGTAAATGAAAAATTACATGAAAGAGAGAACAAAAACATGTATAAATTACACACAGGGAGCAACAAAATAATAAAATAAGTAAACAAAAGGTGTTAGCACCCGAAAAAAAGGCTCACTATGTGGATTGCATCCATCCAGCACAAAAGAAATCCCCGGTTGCGAAATAAGCCAACTAAGGGGAGCCGAGTTGCTTAGAGTCGCCATCGAGGGGAGAGGAGAGCAATCCACTCATCATCGCCCCAAAACCAAACTCAAAGCCAAAAAACCTTGATCAAGAGTAGAAAAATCAGTCAAAAAACCAACAGAGAGAAGAGCAGCTCTCAGCCTAGAACCAAAATAGAAGCATAATTTCTACCATAACAAAAATCGAACCAGTAGCTGCATAAACCCAGGAAAAGCCACAAAAAACATGCAGCCGAGCAAAATGGCTGCAACTAGAGACTGGCCAACAAAATGTTTTTAAATTTTGCTACTTTCTTTCACCTTGATATCTTTATCAAAACAGCTTTTCTAAAAAGTTCTTTTATAATAAAAGCGCTTTATCAATAGAAGCAAACATCGTTTCATTCTACTCTCGCCATATATAATATATAGAACAACACAATATTAAGAGAGAGCTTAACACGATTACCCGAATGCCCTTCAAGTAGAAAATCAGTAATTTGAAAAAGGATTGGGAGAAGAAGAAAACACCCGAAGCTATGAAAAATGCCAGAAATCACAGCAAATGAAAAGTCACATTCAAAGAAAAGATGAGCCAGCGTTTCATGTTTCTGCTTGCATAAAACACACACTGGATCCACAAAAATATTCATCCTAATCAAAGTATCATCTGTTTTAAGCCCACCCGCCATGGTAATCCAACAAAAGATAGAATATATAAGGGCATAATGCTTATGCCACACCAAAACATACCAATTAACATCACATTCCTCCTAAAAGTATTTAGAAATAAATGCATGAAAAGAAGAAGATGACCCATTTTCCGACCGCCAAAGCAGATAGCAAGAAGTTCTCTCTAAAGAGAGGGGAATGGCTCGAATGGTGCAGCATAAGGTCTCATTTAGAGAGAGGGGCAAAGACCAGCCATTAGGACTAGCATCAATAGGAAAAAGATTCGTGATAGAATTAGAAATTTGCATTTCATAGAGAGCTTGCCCATTACACTAGTGATCCCAATAGAGAGAGATGGGACTATTAGAACCAATATTGAAACTAAAATTAAGCTTAGCTTTGAGATTCATTTTATTTATACTGTTCCACATAAGTGAGGCATCTCTAGAAACGGGCTTACACGGAGAGCTATATCTATTACACAACCAAGACGAGAGCAAAGATGCAGAATTATAAAATCTGATAATCAGTGAGCAATCAAAGGCAAATATGAGAGCATCAAAAGTTGGCAGTCCCAAACCACCTTTAATTTTAGGCTTGCAAGTTTTAGACTAAGAAATAAGGTGCATTTTCTTCACATTAATATCACCAAAATAAAGAAATCTGGAACAAAGCTTATTAAGTTGTTTGCAACAAGCTTTGGGTATGATGGCACCATGAATCCAATAGGCTATATTATTGTGAATTTGGGGAATTGGAACCTACCTACAAAAGAAAGAGGTTTTGCTTTTCAACCAGAAAGCTAGTTAGAAATAATGTCCAGTAGAGGGGTGAAGTCAGAAAGATGAGCTTTCTTGATGGATATAGGCAATCCCAGATAAGTAATTTTGAAAGAAAAGGTAGGGATTTTAAGTGAGGCACATATGTTATGGGCAATAGGGGAGTGTTGGTCCAATATAAGAGAGCTTTTATCATGGTTTATCTGAAGTCCAGAAGCCTTAGCAAAAGTATCCAAGATCCCAATCAAGATAGAACAATTGCTAAGATTGGCCTCCCCAAAGACAAGGACATCGTCAACATATAATAGATATGAAATACGCACATCTTTGCATTCAATAGCTTTAAAGCCATCCCCATTATCATTCAAGTCCAGCAAGTAGGAAAAAGCATCCTTGGTGATGCAAAATAAGTAGGGGCATAACGGGCAACCTTGTCTCAAACTAGTAGAAGAAGAGAAGAAATCCTCTAGATTACCATCCAAACAAATAGAGTAATAAACACTATGAAATTCAAGCTTTGACCCAATTATGAAAGTAGATGGAAAACCATTTTGAGCCATCCTCATAAACAAAAATTCTCTAGAAATGGAATCAAATGGTTTTTTAATATCCAATTTAGCACACAATATATTCCTTTGGTGCTCTTTTGAGGCGCTATCTCTCGAGGAATCCCGTGAGTCTGAGGACCAAGTTTCGCACGAGCTGGAGGTCAAGGCCTTTAAACGGGCGACCTTGCCCTGTGCAAACCGTGCACGTGATTTTCTCCCGGTCCCAACACCGTGTCACCATCTCATGTAGTGGGATCATGACTTTGCCTTCAATATGTTCTTCGTCGACGGTGGGGCTCGTTAAGGGTTGGGGGATTTTGATGGGGGCCAAAACCTTATGCGGATTATCAACGTCGGTGTTAATGACGACTAACAAAGGTGGTGAAAGAATCCGACAATGGTGGTGCTCTGGCCAGAGGACGCCAGCTTATTGCAGCTCTTTTAGCAGCATGATAATCAAGAATTTGAAGAGTAGAGTTTTGTGGAGGTGGAAGCTAGGCGTTAAGTATTTATAGGGAGGAGGAAGAAAGCGTTTCTTCGATAGAGCACCTGAGTGGAAGGGAGTGTAGTAATCTCGAATCCTAGATCTAGGTTGGGTTTAGTGTTCTATATAACACTAAGACCCGTATCCTAGCTAATGCAGTGCAAAACCTGAACTTACCCCAACCTGGATTAGGGAGCCAGCTAACCACCTAATCGCTTTAAAACCATGCTATCAGGTCAATTATGAAAGATGGTGGGTGGTACAGTTGTTGAAAATAGGACCGACATCTAGAGGATTTCTTAAGTGGTCCTGGACTACTATGGGTCAGATGCTCCTAACTAATACAATTAAATTTTATTTAATTGGTTACTAATGCAATGCATGCTAGTTGAAAAGTCAGCTCATGAATGCTGTAGAATTTTAAAAATAGGCTTATAGAAAATAATTTTATGAAAAGACTGAGTCTCCCTAAGTCCGGCACTTCATTCTTATAGGCTAGATTATCCGGACTCTACCCGCAGGTAGGAAGATGTCTTATAACAAGGAAAGAAAGATGCAGTAATATGCATGCGACCCCGGAAGATTCCGGTAGTTTTCTAGGTATGTTAGATTTCTATGTTATTTAAATCCTAAAATTTTAAATATTAATTGCGAGTAAAAGAATTTTATAGTCCTTAATGAACCTAATGCGATCCAGGCAAGAGCAAAAAAGGCATGCAAGAAAAAAAATCTAGAAAAAGTAGATAATTCTACTGCGCAATCAGGTAAACACATCAATATAAATCCAGAATAATCAACTAAATGGCCATAGGCAAACTGCCCTTATTATAACCCAGATATGCAGAAAATAAAGTGGCCGGACACCATTGCCAACAACCCAGATTTCTAAGCCTATGACAGATGCCAACAACTTTGAGTGGGATATTGGGTCTTCAATCTTCAGTCTTCTAGATATCTTCTCCTTGGACTCCTTGGATCCTCCTCCTTGGACTCCTTGGATCCGTCGTGGCTTCAATATCCAAACGAAGAGACAATTCTCCTGTTTAGGGAGTATTGCCTTTTCTCTTTAGATATCTAAAGCCATCAAACTCTATTACACAACCTAACAAACTACTGATTTCATGAAAAACAGCTAGGAGCTTCTCTATTTTTTTCTATTTTATCCCAGTCACTATTAGATAAGCATTCCTTATAATTTGAATCAATAAACTCTAGATGCAAGAAAGCACGATGATAATAGATATATAACACACTTTAGCATAATAAATGTAGAAATCCACCGAGTGGAAACATCTCCACTATAGGAAAACACGTGATTACCGTCGGAATTTCTGGCGGATCGTTTTGCGCCGGTAAAAAATGGCGCATGCTGAGACGGAAATTTTAGGACGTCTTTTACGGCGCATTGGATGCCGGAAAGTTTCCGACGTCACATGCGTTGGGAAGTACGTCGGAGAAAACCAGCATTTTAGTGGTCCCAGCATACGTTACGGCGGAAACATAGCCGGCGCATGTACCGGCGGATAATGCGCCGGGCTTTTTAAACTCAACGACTTACTACCGGCGCATACAGCGCCGGAAAGCTTTCCGGCATGTTGGACGCTGGAAAATCCGCTGGCGAAAGCCCTATTTTCGAACCCGAGCCCCTCTGGCTGCTAATTTCTTTCGTGGATTTCTCTCACATCGCCGCTGTTTCGCTCATCGCTCTCCGTCGCTCGCCATAGATCGAGGTCGCCTACAGTCACCGGATGTCGCCGACAGTCACCGCACGTCGCCGACGGTCATAGCACTCCTCACCGGCGAGAGCTCCAGTTCTGACCGCTAGTATTCCCCGTCGTTTATTTGGACACCGGAAGTCATCGCTATAGGTTTCTGGCGGATTTTACGACGGTAATTCGACAGAAACGACGATACAATGAATCATTACAATCATGCCGTCGTTTATTTGGACGCCAGCAATTACCGGCGCCGTTTACGACGTCCTATCCGCCGGCGGTTTCCGGCGTACAATATGCGCCGTAAACTAGTCGTAGCTTATTTACGGGGCACATCTATGGCGTTTTATCCGCCGGAACGTTTCGGCGGATCAATGCGACGTAAACTTCCGATGGCGTGGTCGCCGGAATGGCCAATTGGAAAATCGCTGGCCGACCAGCATTTTTTGCGCCGGTAATGCGCTGGAGAGTGCGCCGGAACATGTTCTGGCGTCTCATAAAACGCCGGAAAGTTTTTTCCGACGCGACCCAAACCGGCGCACAAAAATCCGTCGTAAATACGCCGGAAACCCAGGACTTCCGCCGGATTTTGGGTGTTACCGGCTAATATAATCAGCCGGTAACAGCGGGTTTTCCTGTAGTGCTCGTTTCAGACCCCTTTTGACCTTAAGAGAGCTATGGCTAACACATTCCAAGAACTTCTGTTTTCTAGTTGGAGGTGCTTTCACATATTTTGCAGATTTGATAACAAATCCAAAGTTATTTTCCCCATTGTTTGAGGTATGAATAAAGTTCATTTGTGCAGCACCACTGCGTTGATTTTCTTCCTAAAATATTAATGCGAAAACCTTATTGATTTAAATGAAATTGAAAAATTAGGAAGAGGAGAATTGTGAAGGATAGATGAATGAGAAAAAAATGACTTTTCACCTAATATTGAAAAAAATACTTGCAGGTTCTAAAGTTTATGCATGGTATCAGATGACTTTTCACCAAATCTCAAACATATGCTTGTGTTTATTTCTTCAGCATTTGTTAAAATAGGAAAAATCTATATGAAAATATATTAATTAACCCGAAGTTTAGATAAATGCATACGACCATCAAAATTGTGAAGATGGCCATTATAACAATCAATGGAAAAAAATGCCGGCATGATTGCACCAATTCGTTGTACCGTCGCAAATCCGACGCCAAATCCGTCGGGAGGTGGAAACTCACGGTCGATCGAAAATAGAGCTTTCGCCGGCGAGGAAGGAGGTGATCGTCGACAACGTCCGGTGAACGTCAACATAGCTCGGTGACGTCGATCTACAGTGAGCGACGCTGGGCGATGAGGGAGACACCGGAGATGCAAGAGAAATGAACGAATGAAATGAGCAGCCAGACGGGTTTGGGTTCGGAAATAGGGCTTTTGCCGGTGTATTTTCTGGCGTCCAATACGCCGGAATAATGTCTGGCACATTTTGCGTCGGTTACAAGTCGTTGAGTTTAAAATAGCCGTCGTATTTTCCGCCGGTAAGTGCTCCGGACATTTTCCACTGTAAAGTGCGCCAGTACCAATGAAATGCTGGTATATTCCGACGTTACTACCGGCGCATTGGACGTCAGAAATTTTCCGGCGCACTATGCGCCGGAAAAGACGCCGTCATCATTCCTTCGCATTATGCGCTGATACAAACGCCATATTTACCAACGCAAAATATTCCGCCGGAAAATCCGATGGTATTCGCGTGTTTTCCCGTAGTGCACGAACAAAAATGTCAAAGTTAAACAAAAATTAAAATAGAACGTTAAAAACACTCATCCAAGTTGTACAAAAATTCCTTTAGGACATTAATGAAGTAGCAAACTAGAAAGTGCTCTTGCAAAGCAACAATATAGATCTATGCTTCTAGAAAAAAATGATCACAACCCTTCTCTAAAATCCATAAGATCTATGGGATAAAGGTATAGTGGCATAAATATTATATATGGAAAATTGTGATTACTAAAAGAAAAATATAAGCTATTGAACTTCCTCTAAATATGAGATCAATGATACCTTGTCAAAAAAGTTATAATAGCCATGTGCTTTATGCAATTGAATGATATGTTAATACAAATAAATCTATATATAAACAATTTTAGTGAGTAATAAAAAAAATACAATGAATGAAAATATTCTTAATAATTATGTTATATTTAATAATAATATAATAAGTTCCTACTATAAATATATCTTAATTAGACATATGTTATAGTATTTATATGACAATGAATCACTTCAATTATTATAAAGAGATTCTCATAATGAAAAGAAAAATATAGTTGTCTTCACTCATCATTAATACATGCATAATAGGAAGTGTATTAAATCCTACTTAAACCAAATGAAATCTTTTGAGATGCATGCATATATGTTACAATTCTCCACTCTATAAATTTATCAAAATACTTTGACTTAGGCAATTTATACTCCTTAATTTCTAATCTAAAGATCTTAGGCACCAATCTTAGTGGTTTCATGACTTTAATGGATTTCTCTATATTTTACATAAATATAATACATGTATTTGCTCTTATATGCTCATCTTATTTCTATAATTAGCCTTATGCACTCTCCTTATTTATAGGAAATGAATCAGTGGATGGGCCTATTAAGATAGAAGTAATGTAGAAGCAATAGGGTTCAAAACTTCCCAATACTTTGAAATATGAATGACAATATCTAGATAGAATCATTTGCATAAAGCAAGAATTCCTTACCTATAATATTTATTACATGGATTTATTCTGAAAATCATATATTGTAAATTTCTTTTGAGATAGTATCACATAGCAATGTAATAATTTTTCTAAAAAGATCTGAAACGCATTATAGTGTACCATAGTTAGATAAAATTTAAGAAGATCAGATTACAATGATTCTCTTCCGGATTGAAATCCAGTTATAAACAAGTTGTGCATTTGAGTTGAATTCAAGAGTCACTTGGAGATTAGATAGACTTCCGGCGTCACTTGGAGATCGGGCGGAACTTCGGTGTTACTTGAAAATCGGGCGGAATTTTGGCGTCACTTGGAAGTCGGGCGAAATTCCAGCATTGCGTGGAAGTTGAGCAAAATTTCGGTGTCGTTTGGATGTCGGGGAGAATTTCAGCGTCACTTGAACGTCGTGCAGAACTTTGGCGGTGGTCAAGGAGGAGTTTCTTCCCTCCTTCCCTTCTTCTCTTCTCTTCTCCTTCTTATCTTCTTCTTCTTGCTTGTGTTCCATCTTAAGAGAAGTGAGGGGCTATTTATAGTTTTAATTAAGAGGATGGCATGACTTGTAAATATGAGGAGGATCAAGGGAAAATGTGGAGTGGTTCAGATGGACGGCCGATATTGAATCCCTTGATCGTGGACTATTTGTCAGACATTTGAAGTTCTTAACAATATCAAAATTTTGCGATCTTGGGCTCGTTGGATTTGTCTCGTGAAGCCGCTCAATTTTATTATAAGCATGTCATATTTAGAAACCGTTTGACAATCCAAATTATGGATTGAACCTTCCGAATGTGCTTCGGGTCTTCGATTTGGACCCATTTGGGCTCAGATCAATTTGAATTTGGTTTCGATGGGTTTGTATTTCCGAGACGCTCAGTTTGACTATAAGTTTGCTAAGATCGAAGTTCAGATGATGCCAGATTTAATTTTTGAAATTTCCAACTTGATTTTTTTCCTCCAAATTCGTGCCCGATCAAAATAATTTTTTGATGACGCCCGATCAAAATAATTTTTTGATGACGTAGAAAAAATTATAACACCATTCCTAAACCCATCTAATAGTGACTGGGATAAAATAGAAAAAATAGAGAAGTTCTTAGCTGTTTTTCATGAAATCAGTAGTTTGTTTTCAGATTATCATAAAGCTTCAGGATATCTGAATTGATTGCCTCTCCAGCATCATCATAAAGCTTCTTATAACATCATTCCACAAAACAGAACTTATATCGGGGATCTAAAATGATAGCTATAACTAATAATATGTGAAAATCAGATCAATATCTTTCAAACTTAAAAAGCAGGAGAGTAGCCATTGAACTCAAGTAGTCATCATCATCACTGTCCATTTCTTCTCTGAAAGTTAAATATGCTGAAAAACCCCAACCACATGGAAGTACAAGTTCGCAGTGGTATATATATTTGGCATTAGAAAAAAAACTACTGATTTCATGAAAAGCAGCTAAGAGCTTCTCTATTTTTTCTATTTTATCCCAGTCACTATTAGATGGGCATTCCTTGTAATTTGAATCAATCAACTCTAGATGCAAGAAAGCACAACGATAATAGATAGCACTCTTCAGTATAATAAATGTAGAACTCCACCAAGTGTAAACATCTTGTTTCAGACCCCTTTTGTCCTCAAGAGAGCTATAGTTAACACATTCCAAGAACTTTTGCATTCTAGTTAATTGGAGATGCTTTCACATATTTTGCAGATTTGATAACATATTCAAAGTTATTTTCCCCATTGTTTGAGGTATGAATAAAGTTCATTTGTGCTATATTACATTGATTTTCTTCCTAAAATATTAAAGTGAAAACCTTATTGATTTAAATGAAATTGAAACCTTAGGACGAGGAGAATTGTGAAGGATAAAGAGCAGTTTGAGTGCTTCTTAATTTGCTTGTAAGATGCAGCTAGACTGCCACAGAATGGCTGGAAGAATGATATCAGAGGGGCTTCTTGAAGCTGGAAGACTGCAATAGTTCAATTATATCCAACTACACAATAGTTATAATATTTATCCTAATTGCTCGTATCCAATTTCACACTACCTAATAGTTCACTCTCTATGGAGCTTTATTAGGTGAAAAGTCATTTTTCTCATTCCATAGCTGTAGCAGTACAAATTTTTATATAGGTTTAAGCTTAAGTAGCTTTATACGTGTATGAGTGTAGGGTGTCACTATTCGGTTTGAATTCAAAAAATCGACCTGTTTGCAAAAATGGGTCGGGTTGACCCAAATCTGAATAGTGCTGGGTTAGTTTTGGATTCGACCCAAACCCGACATGTGACCAGAAATTGACACCCCTATATGAGTGATATGAGGATTTTTGTTATGCACGGATGGCTGTGATTTACTGTAGCAGGTGATTGGTTGTTGCTTTGTCATGGTTTTGTGCTCTATTACGCCTTTGAAAACTAATGGGTCTGAAATGACTATTAGTTTGGATCTTAGTTGATGAAATTTTGGAGTAGTCAAAGATTTGGTGATTATGACAAAGCAATTCCTTTTAAAATAAACAGTTGTACTGCTACAGCTATGGAAAAAGAAAAAATGACTTTTCACCTAATACACTTGTCCTATATGCATCTTTAATTCCTTTTCAGTTTCTCTGCCCTTGTCTTGCATCTACTTGCAGGTTCTAAAGTTTCTGCATGGTATCAGAGGATGCTTGAGAAAAAATGACTTTTCTCCTAATCTCAAACTTATGCTTGTGTTAATTTCTTCAGCATTTGTTAAAATAGGAAAAATATATATGAAAATATATTGATTAACCTGAAGTTAAGATAAATGCATACGACCATCAGAATTGTGAAGATGGCCATTATAACAATCAATGGAAAATACTCATTTACCTTTACTATTGGAAAATAATATAACATCAACAATAATATCCATCCACGAACAAAAATGTCAAAGTTGAACAAAAATTAAAATAGAGCGGTAAAAACACTCATCCAAGTTGTACAAAAATTCCTTTAGGACAAAGAAGCAGCAAACTAGAAAGTGCTCATGCAAAGAAACAATCTAGGTCTAAAATCTATAAGATATATGGGATAAAGATATAGTGGCATAAATATTATATATGGAAAATTGTGATTACTAAAAGAAAAATATAAGCTATTGAACTTCCTCTAAATATGGGATCAATGATACCATGTTAAAAAGGCTATAATAGTCATGTGCTTTATGCAATTGAATGATATGTAATACAAGTATATCTATATATAAACAATTTTAGTGAGTAATAAAAAAAATACAATGAATGAAAATATTCTTAATAATTATGTTATATTTAATAATAATGATAATAAGTTCCTACTATAAATATATCTTTGACATATGTTATAATATTTATATGACAATGAATCGCTTCAATTATTATAAAGAGATTCTCATAATGAAAAGAAAAATATAGTTGTCTTCACTCATCATTAATACATGCATAATAGGAAGTGTATTAAATCCTATTTAAATCAAATGAAATCTTTTGAGATGCATGCATGTTACAATTCTCCATTCTATAAATTTATCAAAATACTTTGACTTAGGCAATTTATACTCCTTAATTTCTAATCTAAAGATCTTAGGCACCAATCTTAGTGGTTTCATGACTTTAATAGATTTCTCTATATTTTACATAAATATAATACATGTATTTGCTCTTATATGATCATCTTATTTCTATAATTAGTCTTATGCACTCTCCTTATTTATAGAAAATGAATCAGTGGATTGGCTTGTTAGGATAAAAGTAATGTAGAAGCAACATAGAGCAAAACTTTCCAATATTTTCAATTAGGAATGACAATATCTAGATAGAACCATTTGCACAAAACAAGAATTCTTTACCTGTAATTTTTATTACTTTGATTTATTCTGAAAATCATATATTGTAACTTTCTTTTGAGATGGTATCGCATTGCAATCTAAGAATTCTTCTAAAATGATCTGAAACACGTTATAGTGTACCCTAGTTAGATATTGAGTGGAATTTGATTTATTTGAGAGAATATTACGTCTGGAGTTTAGACATAACTTTCGTCTGGACTCTAATCAAAATATGTCACGTCGCCTGTACACACTATATACAGCTTATACACAATGTGTATAATCCATATACTTTGTACAACCGACGTTATGCTTTTCCATTGGAACCCAAATGTCGTCTGCATTCCGCACTTAATAATTAATTTCTCGCCTTATATAGACCAGAAATGACAGGAAAGCCTATCTATGCGGGACTACTCCAACCAATAGAACTAATATGTACATGCTATTAATAGATGGATATGTTCTCCCTTAGTTAAAGTAATGAACAAAATAATATCTCTTTTCCTATCTCCAATATTTTATAATCTTTTAATATATTCTTTTTAAAGCTTAGTGATCATTTGATATCTGAATGATAATAAACATACGCAGATCTCAGTAAATCATTTAAATTTTATTTGTGCATGTATTTTACTGCATATAGATTTGCATGATTTCATCTTTATAGAGCTTGTCGTTATTTCTAACCTAACATTACAGATAAATGAGAAGTTAGTCCTGCACTCACTATTTTCAGCAAGCTATTTCCTTCCATGAAAAGGATTAAACACTACGGCCATAAAGAATTAAAGATCTTACTTGGCTTCTTCCTGACGTAGCCTTTAATTTCCTTGCATGCCTGTAGTTTTTTCAAATTAAATTTGTGATAGGTGGCAGCCCCTATCACAATTTCTTTTTTTTGGGTTAAAATGCACAAAGGATTTACATGTTAATAGCAAAAAAGTTACAAATTTAAAGATATTGAAAAAATAACAAAGAGTTTAGATAATTTTGAGATAGAAAATTTGAGATAAGATAGCAGCCCTTATTAATTAATATCGTCTCTTTTTGTTGTTTAATGTTAATTGGGAATCCTCATGCATACTTGATGGCTAACAAATCTCCTTATTTATACTATTATGTAAAGTATATAAGGAAGATATATAAAAGTACTTTATTTTTGCTTGCAAAAGTAGTAGTTACAAGGTTTAAGCTATGAGTAAGAGGCATTATCGGTTGTGTTTTTCTTTAATTTGGGATTCTTTTATTTATTTTTTTTACTTTTTGTCAAAAATCTCACAGGAAAATATCAAATTCAAGAAAAACACAACTGGTAATGCCTCTTACTCATGGCTTAATTAAAGCTCTTGTAACTACTACTTTTTTGCAAAAAAGTTAGTAATTTTATATACCTTCCCAATATGGTTTACATAATAGTCTAAATAAGGAAATTTGTTAGCCATCAAGTATGAGGATTCCCGATTAACATTACACAACAAAAAGAGATGATATTAACAAGGGCTGCTATCCTATCTCAAAATTTCTATTTGAAGATTCTCTAAACTCTTTGCTAGGGGCTGCCAGTTTGTTGGTTGACTCACTTTTTGTAGGTGGGGATAGTGACATTGTTTAATAGAAAATATTATATTTAGGAAAAATATATAAATTATTGTAGCATGATCAAGGCTAATCATATAATAGAAATGGTTGAAACTTAGATTTCAAGACTATATTTTTTATATATCATGTCAGTTTTTGATGATGCCAAAATATTATTG
The DNA here is from genome assembly GCA_016618105.1 of Dendrobium huoshanense. Taxonomy (NCBI): domain Eukaryota; kingdom Viridiplantae; phylum Streptophyta; class Magnoliopsida; order Asparagales; family Orchidaceae; genus Dendrobium; species Dendrobium huoshanense. Next base: position 40,247,289 of record CM028353.1, on the reverse strand, counting down.
TTGTGATCACCGCTTCTCTTAACATACATTGGATATATTTTCTTTATGTTATTTATATGTACTAACTTTTCAAAAAAAGCATACTTCAGAGTGCCGAAGACTTCAAGATAGATTAGATTAGGGTTTCTTGTAATGAAGTTTGTATTTTTTCTATTTTTCTTGAGTCTGAGAGAGTGTGATTGTAATTGGATAATCGTGCACATACACACTTGGGGAAGTGAGTCAAAATTTAATTTTTTAAAAACTAATCGTACTGTACGATTTTCAAATCATACTAGACGATTTGTCAAGGTATTTTCTCTAGAATCTAGTTAATCAAGTCATGCCTTGAAAATTTTTCTTTTTATATTGTTCGTACTGTATGAAGTGGAGTTAGAATAGATGATGTTCAGAGGACAAAATAGGTACATACTAGTTCATCCCATATGAACACATCAATTTTTTGAACTGTTCATACTATACAAAGTTAAATTCATACAGATGACATCTATTGTACGAAATGGGATCGCCCCATTCGTATCAAACAATCTCATCAATTTTTGAATTGATCGTACTATACGAATATCCACATTCATACAGACGAATGACATAGTACATAATCAGGTTCATACATGAGCGTAAATAAAATTTTGAATTGTTCGTACATATGAAGTACGATATGAAGATGTTCAAATTGAATTTTTTAGTTTTCTTGACGATTTTTATTGTCTTTCATATATAAGGGTCCTAAAAACTATCTCCACTAATCATCTAGAGTTATTGATGTGAATTTCCTTCAAAGAATGGAAAGGAGAGTGTTTGGGAGAGTTTTTTAGGAGTGAAGATTGAGAAATTTTTTTGAGAAAATTTTTTTGAGGGGATTCACAAGGTTACTCAAAGGTAAGGATCTCTTGTTTGTTCTTCAAATTTCTCCCAAATTCCTTGAAGGATTTTGAGAGAAGACTTTCAAAGAAGATCATAGTATTCTACCATCACCAAAAGTATGAAAAAGAATGTTGGTACTCTGTCATCACCAGGAGGGTCTCTTCTATCACTAGGAGGATGAGAAAGGATGTTGGTACTCTGCCATCACTAGGAGGGAGAAAAAGAATGTCAGTACTTTGCCATATCGGGTTGGTGGAAGAGAGGTTGTTGTAAGGGTTTCTCCACCTTACTGTGGGGGAGCAAAAGGAGAGTCACTTTGATATAATGCAATACCGGAAGGAGTCTTCAGGGAGTGGACGTAGGTCTAGTTGGACCGAACTACAATAAAATTTAGTGTTATTATGCATTTACTTTTTTACTGCATTCACTACAGGAAAAACGTCATTTTCCGGCGGCCATTTTCGCCGGAAAATGGCCAAAATCCGTCAGAAATTTTTTCGCCGGTTTCACGCGCGTCGTTAAAGGACTTCCGGCGTAAAATAATTCGCCAGAAACATTTCCGGCGAATTTCCGACGGAATTTTCGCTTGAAAAATATTTCCGTCGAAATTTTTATGCGCCGGAATGCCAAGAAAAAATAATTAAAAAAAAAATTTAAGCGTCGGTCCCGCAGCTCCAGCTCCAGCTCCGCGCTCCACGGACCAGCTGCACCCCCGCACCATGGACCCCGTGGACCAGCTGCACCCCCGCACCCCGTGGACCAGCTGCACCAGCTGCACCCCTGCACCCGCCTATGGCGGGATTCGAACCCGCACCACCTCCCCCGCGTACAGGGACATCTGCCAACTAGCCATTTAATCAAAACTGTTTAACTTGTTACATTTTTTTTATTTAACCTATTACATATTAATTATTAAATCAATTAATTTAATTTAACAAAAGAATTTTAAATTAATTAACTTAATTTAACAAAAATAAATAATTTAAATTTTTACTATAATTTAAGTTTAAATTTAAATCTTTTTTTTTGTTTTTAAATAATTAAATTATAATTTATTTTATTATAATTTAAGTTATATTTTAAAATAAAAAATATTTAAGTTATATCGGAAATTCCGCCGGAAATTCCGCCGGAAATGTATTCGAAAAAAATACGTCGGAAAACCAATCAAAAAATTTGTTGGGAATTCGTTGAAAAAAATCCGTCGGAAAGTCCGTCGGAATTTGCGACGAATTTTTTCCCGCCGGAAATTCTGTCGGTAATGAGCTGTTTTCCTGTAGTGATTTTAGTTTATTGTGGATGAATTTTTTTTTTTAAAAAATTTAATTATTGTGCTAAAAAATCTTAAATCAATTTTCTAACATCCAAGAGATTTTTTAAATTACCAATTCTCCCCCTCTTGGTTAGCCTTGGGATAGTTGTATTAGGTATAACAACCTATTTAAACTTTTAGAAATAAGTTCATATGAAGTCATTGACCAACCTGGTCAAGTCTTGCCAAGTTGTTGTGTTAAATGTTTTGAATGAATATATATCTAGCCGATCTTTGGGTTCAAAAAGAAAAGTGTGTTGTTATGTTGAAAGTTCTTTATGAATTTGCTTAATCTACTTTTGGGGCTGAGTAGGTAGGTGATTTGCTTTGAATCGTGTTGGTGATCGAGTTCATTATCATGGCGTTGAGTTCATTAAATCTCCTAAGTTCAATAAACACAAAACTTACTTGGTTGCCAAAAGGCTAGACCCAACAAGAAGGCATTGACTTTTCAAAAATATTCTCCCCGGTTGCCAAGATGAACACTATTAAAATGTTTTTTAGCTCGCGCTTCTATACAAAATTGGTTTTGTCATTTTGTTTGATGTCAATAATACTTTTCTTCATGGTGATATATTTGAAGAGGTATGCATTAATTTTCCTCCAAGATAAAGATTGGATAAGCTTACTAACACAAATAGAAAGAAATGGTATGTCATTTGTGAAAAATCCTTTATGAACTTAAACAAGCCTCGCATCAATAATATGCAAATTTATCTCATTCCTTGCTTAAATTCGATTGTATTCAATCAATTTAGACTTTTCTATCTTTACAATAGGAAATTGTTCTAACTTTACTGCATTATTAGTTTAAATTTACAACATCACAATCACAAGTCCAAATATTTCCTTAATTATTTTATTGAAAAGTTTCCTACATACACAATATAAACAAGTATTTGGGCATACTAAAATATTTCTTAAATAGATATCTTAAAGCAACACCAAGAATAGGTATTTTCTTTCCCACTACATTTATTCTTCAAATGCAAGCTTTTTCGGATGCGGATTGAGGTCATGCTTGGACGCAAGATGCTACTATACATTACTGGATTACTGTGTATATGTATTAAAAGAGAATAATAAGTATAATGATATGAATATGGGGATATGAATGGATATTTAATGAGTATGAATTAAGGTCATAAAAAAATGAAGCATATGTAATACAAATAGATAATTAATAAATATAAAGGAAGGCTAAGATTGAGGCATTAGTAATTCAAGGAATTTTTTTTCATTTGTTTGCTTAAATAAAATTAATTACATATTAAGTATTTTTAAAATGATTAATTGATCATAAAAAAGATAATAAAATCAAATATCAATATTATATTTGAATAACTAAAATGAAAGGTTAGAATTTTATTTGGGAAGAAACTCGAGCAACTTTTATAATAATAGTAGTAGTATGTATGTATGTATATATATATATAGTAATACAACATCAAAATGGAAGAACCACAAAGGAAGAGTGTGGGTTGTTGAGGGAGGAAGAGAGCGGTGGAAAATCGCCGTCGGCCATGGGGAAAAAGCACCCAGAGGGGGTGGCGGGAGGAGACAGAGCTAGGGAGCCAAAAACCCTAGCATAGCGAAGGACCGTACGTGGATGACTGACATCAACTACAGTACAAATGTTTATATAGGTTTATGCTTAAGTAGCTTGGCACGTGTATGAGTGAGATGAAGAAATTTGTTATGCATGAATGTGTGTGATATATTATAGCATGTGGACAGATTGTTGCTTTGTCATACTCACCAAATCTTTGAGTATTCCAACTTTTCTTTTGGAAGGTTTCATAACTCATACTAAAAAGAAGGGTAAGAATAAAATGGTCACACCTAACAATACCCCTAGGGCCACTAGAGCATCCCATCTTGTTATTAATGGTTAAAGCTCTTGTGTAGAATATTAGGGGTGTGGGTGCTTCTCTAAGGATAGAGTTAAGAATCTTTATAGGATGAATGATATTCACCTTCTGATTTTACTTGAGCCGTTTGTCTCCTCCACTAAATTGTATTCTGTGTGTAAGAATTTGGGTTTTGATTTGGCTTTTGGTAATTGCACAAACAAAATCTGGATCTTTTGGAAACGCTTTATTTCTTTAGATGTTATTATGGATTTGACTCAGTTAATTCATGCAAATATTACTTTTAACCAAGTATACTACTATGCTTCTTTTGTTTATGCTTATTGTAATAGAATTGGGAGAAATATTCTTTGGGATCAACTTACTGATTTTGCTTCTTCTGTTAATGCACCTTGGATGGTTGGTGGGAATTTTAATTACATTACTAATGCTTCTGAAAGAGTTGGTGGTAAACCTCCTAATTTTCATCATATGGAGGATTTTAACGATATGATTATGAGTTGTAATTTGCATGACATTGGTTTCTCAGGTAATGGTTTTGCCTGAAATAAGGGTGCTATGTGGCAAAGATTGGATCGTATCCTCTTTAATGATCAATGGATTTCTTCTTTTCAAAATACTCACATTGAGCATTTAACTATAACTTTATCTGATCACTCTCCTTTATTAATTAGCATGAATAGAACTATAAGTAATACTTTTCAACCTTTTAGATTCTAGAATATGTGGCTTCTTGATGATAATTTTGATTATATTGTGAAGAGCAATTGGGAAGCCCCTCTTTTCCCCTTTGATAATGTTTATGGTATGAATATATTTTGGTTTAAACTTAAAAGGCTTATACAAAAACTTTCTTGGTGGAATAAATGCATTTTAAAAATATTTTTGCTAATATTAAACTTGCTGAAAAAGAGGTAGAGATTGCTGATTTGGCTTATATGCAGAATTCCACTTTTGATAATTTATCTAATCTTAATACTGTCAAAACTATTTTGTTTAAACTTCAGGAAAGAAAAGAAGCTTATTGGAGACAAAAAGCCTCCAAATTTCTTGTGGAAGCTAACGAGATCATAACACTACTTATTTTCATAGCATTGCTAATCATAATAAAGTTAGTAGGAGTATTTAAAAGCTCATTAACCCTGATTGGAATGTGATTGAGGATCCGGATCTGATTGCTACTTCGAGTGCTCAATATGTTGAAAAAAATTTCAATAATAAATTTTGCCCTGATATGGATACCAATTTTATTATATTCCTACTCTTAATTCTGATGAGGATAATTTGATGTTGTTTAATAATCCTTCTGAAGAGGAAATTTTGATTACTTTGAAAGACATGAACTCTGAGTCCGTTGCTGACCCGGATGACTTTACTAACAAGTTCTTTTAGCAATCTTGGGAGATCATGAAAGAAGACCTCATCAATACTGTGATCAATTTTTTTAGGGGTACTCCTATCCCTAAATTCTTTACATCTACTTCCATAGCTTTAATTCCTAAATCTAATGCTATTACTTTTTTGGAATGATTACCGTCCCATTAGCTTATGTACCTTTTTTAACAAGTTCATTACTAAAATCATTATGGGAAGGCTTGCACTTGTTCTTCCTACTATTATTTCGTTAGAACAAACTGGTTTTATTAAAGGTAGATCTATTTTTGATAATGTGTTACTTGCTCAAGAGTTAGTTCATGATTTGCATGCTAGGGTTGTTGGTGGCAATATTATTTTCAAAGTTGATATAACTAAAGCCTATGATAATGTCAATTGAGAATTTCTTTATAAAATTTTAAAGCTTGTTGGTTTTAAGTTGCAATTCATCAATCTCATTAAAAACTGTATTGAGTTCCGTTATTTCTCTGTTATTATCAATGGTAAGTCCCACGATTTTTTCAAGTCCTCTAATGGTCTTAGACACGGGGACCCATTATCTCATGCTCTCTTTATCATAGCTGTGGAATTTTTATCACATGGTATTAACAATCTTTTCAGAATCCACCCGTATGAATTTTAAAATGAGTGGTGGTTTTCCCATTACTCATTTGAGTTTTGCGGATGATTTTATTATTTTTTTCTAATGCCTCTATAAAAATGCTGAACATCCTTTTCAAATTTCTTAATTCTTTCCAGCATGCTAGTGGGTTAATATTTAATTAGGCTAAGAGTTTTTTTATTCATGCTAAATCTATTTCCCTTAGCCATATTACGAGTATTAAAAGAAAATTTGGTTTAAAAGAAAGGCTTCTTTCGTTGAAGTATTTGGGTGTTCCGCTTTATAAGGGTAAGAAATGATCTTATTTTTTTGATGATATTTTTAGGACTATTTATAAGAAACTCTCTTCTTGGGCTTTTAACTTTCTTTCTTATGGTGGTAGGCTTGTTCTCATAAAACATGTGTTGTGTTCGATTCCTATATATTTGTTGCATACCTTGTGCCCGACCCTTAATGTTTGTAGTAGAATGAAGATTATTTTTAATAAATTCCTTTGGGGTTTCAAGGATGGTAATCGGTCTATTGTTTGGAGTTCTTGGAGTAATTATGCGGAACTATGGATGAGGGCAGATTAGGTTTCCGGACCTTTACTGCGATGATCAAGATTTATAATAATAAACTTTGGTTTGCTTTTAGAGTCAAAAATAGTTTATGGGCTAAGTTCATGGTTTCTAAGTACTGTGCTGGGAAACATCCTTTAAATTGTTTTTTTTTTAACAAGGGGACTCTTTTAATTGGAAGAGACTTTGAAGTATTAAGTGGGAAGCTTAAGAGTTCATTCAATGGGGTATGGGTGAGGGTAACATTTTAATTTGGCAAGATAAATGGTTGGACAATTTTTCTATTGATAATCACTTATATACTCACTCTACTTCTTTTTTGAAAGTTAAGGATTTTATAATCAATGAAGAGTGGAATGTTGGTTTACTTGCCAATCTTGTCATTGACTTTATTGTTAACTTAATTACTAAGATCTCTATTCACATGGAGAATGAAGATTGCATTTTATTTAATCGGTCTAACGATGGCAATTTTGATACTAAACATGTTTGGAATTCCATTAGACAAAGCTTGCCTAAAAATCCTCTTTATGTATCTATTTGGCATGCTATTATTAATTCCCCCTACTTACTCCTTTCTTCTTTGGAGGATTTTACACAATTATTTACCTGTTGATTATCTTTTAGTTAAAAAAGGTTTGTATATTGTCTCTAAATATTAATGCTGCTATCATATTGAGAATTTGAACCATGTGTTTATCCAAGGCCCGATTGCTATGAAAGTTTGGATTCATTTTGACATTATGCTTAATGTTCTTTCTACTACTCGCTATGATTCTATTACTTATCTTCCTAAAGATTGATTTATTCCTACTAAAGGTCATATTAGAAATATTCTTCATGTTATTATTTGTTGATTTTTATTGGACAGTAGGAATGCTTCTAAACATGATAATATTAATATGAATGCTTTAAGTGTCATTGCTAAAGTTAAAAGTAAATTCTTCAGCTTTATGGTGCTAAGTTAGTTAATGCTACCTCTTTTAAAAATTATCTTCATGTTGCTTATGAGTTTGGTTTGAAATTCAACCCCCATCTCACTAGCAGTAAAGAAAAGCTGATTTATTGGAGGAAGCCTTTGAAAGGTTGTTTCAAACTTAATACAGATGGCTCTAGTAATAATTTTAATGCCGACTTTGGTGGCACTATTCGGGATTATGATAGTAATGTTATTGCGGCCTTTGCGGGTCCCTCCACTGCTATCAATGCAATCCAAGCTGAAATTGATAGTCTTCTTTTTGGTATCCAATTATGCATTTCTCTTGGCATTACCAATATTTGGATTGAAGTCGGTGTGATGCTTTTAATTCATTATCTTGAAAGTAAAACTTCTCCTCATCCTACTAATTTCTATAAGAGTAGAGATATTAAGCATTTTCTCTCTCTCATTAATTAGTTTATTTACCACATTATGAGAGAGGTTAATGCGGTTGCTGATGCCTTATCCAAAATGGGTTGCTTTTTCTTTGTTTCAATGAATACTATGAGCAATCTTTACCCAGGGAGATTAATGGCCTGGTCAGACTGGATCATTTGGGTATCCCTTATATTCGGTTTAATTATTGGGCATTTCCTTGTGTGTATCTGGTTCAGCTCTATGTTGTTTTGTAGCCTCTATTTCTTCTTTTTGATGTTGATGAGCAGTTGTTTTTTGGACTTCTTAATTTGCTACTGGTGCGTGTATTTGGCTGGTTGTTGTGTCAGCTGAGCTTATCAGGTTATTTTTATTTTGGAATTGATGCTTATATTATGTTGAAGTTGTTGAGCAGAATGGCTCTTGTCGGTTTCATTTTGTTCACTTTTGTTGTCATGGCTAATAATGATTTAAATCATTTTAACAAGTGCTTTTATTATGTTTATATCTGCTGTGGCGGCGTTAGTATTATCACTAACTGAATGTGTAATTGCACTTGTTTCATCTCTCATTGCTGCATTTTTATTTGGGACTGTAATGTTTCGGTCCTCTGCACTGAGGATGCTTTGGGCTTTAATGTATATGTGTACATCTAGGCTTCTGTCCCGATGTATGTATGTCATGCTATGGCTACTGATGAGCATAATTTCGATTGGCATGTGGGGTTAAATCTAGAGATTGCTGATACCTCTTTGGTTTAAATGCATCTTTTAAAAGAGGTTAAGCTTTATTGTATTTCGAATGACTGGACTTGTTTTCTGTGTGACTAGTCTAGTAGTGATCTTTAGAATTGGTATAATTTCTGGCTGGTTTGGAGGGATTATAATTTGAGGTGGTTTGTGAGGGATGCTCTGATCGGTATCAATTATTTATTGTTCATTGTGGCTGGTAATCATGGGATTAACAAAGGATGTCTTAATACCTTTCATAAAAAGATGCAAAAATTCCTTTTAGCTTGGAGTTTTACAAATGGTCCTAACTTTGTCAATTTTACTTTGATCTTCTTCTTGTTCTTAATTTTTTTGTTAAGTATCCTTGCAGGACACTTTTGCAGGTTTTTGGAGACTCGCTCTTGTTTTGTGCAAGATACGAATGTGGTTGGAAGGGCAGTGCTGAAGGTGTTTTATCCTTTCCTTTCCTTTTTTATTCGTAGAATGTTATTAGGGTACTTTGTAATTTGGATTAGAAGGGAATTTCGACTCTTTGTTTTCTTTTTTAATTTGATTGTAACTCCTTGGAGCAGTAGTGAGCTGGAGGTCCCTTTAAGGAGCTTATACATTTTATCTAATATTAACGTGTAAGCCCGTCAGTGGATTTTAACAAAAAAAAAAGAAGAAGTGGGAATTTACGGTTTAGGGAGAGGACGAGGATGAGGAAAAGAAAGCTGCACGAGAGATTTATATATCATCATTCAATAAAACTGTAGAGCAGCTTAGACAATAGTCATCGTGCAACCACTCTTTTCATGCAGCTTGTATTGACTTGTGGTTCAACTGATTGTGTAGCAATTGTCAAATTGTCACGACATTGTTTTACCGATGATGTTGCATTTTGTAGACATATCCACTTAGTTTAACTCTCTATAGATAATTATATTGTTTTAAATTCAACAATAAAATAAGATAGAAAAAATTAAAGTAAAATTGTATCAAATAAAAAAATAATAAATCAATTAAATTAATTTAATTTGAGTTTGAATTATTATAATTTATAAATTTGCATAAGCCAATCAACTCCATTTTTCATAAATTTAGTATTTTGATAGAATTGTGAAGATGGCCATTATAACAATCTAAGTGTAAATATTCATTAACCTTAACTGGTGGAAAAGAATACAACAACAACAACATTCTTCCACTGAATTTTCAAAATTGAACAAACTTAAAATAAGAATAGTACTTAAATATCCATCAAAGTTGTACAAGAATTCCTTTACGATAATAAAATAGCAAACTAGAGAGTGCTCGCACAGAGTAACAATCTAGATCTATGCATCGAGAAAAAAAAAATATGATCACCACCCATCTCGAAAAGCCAAAAGACCTATACATGAGATACATATAATAGTGAAATGAATATTATCTATAAGAAAATCATAATTTCTAAAAGAAAAAAATATAAGCTATTAAACTTCCTCTAAATATGAGATCAATGATATCATATTAGAAAAGCTATAATAGCAATGTGCTTTATGCAATTGAATGATATGTTAATAAAAGTATACCTCTATATACAAACAATTTTAGAGAATAATAAAATAAAATACAATGAATGAAAATATTCTTAATAATTATGTTATATTTATTATTTATTATAATAATGATAATAAATTGCTACTATAAATATTAGACATATGTTGTAATATTTATATGACAATGAATCACTTCAATAATTATAATAAAAAAGATTTTAATAATACAAAAAATATAGTTGGATTCATAACTTTAATGGATTTCTATATATATATTCTGCATATTACATATCTGTTGACCTCTTTTTTGTATGAGGTCACTTGGACTAATCTTGACCTTAATTCAAATCCAAAATCCAGAATTTCTAAACCAAAATCCTAAGTCCAAAAGTCTTTTCCTAAAGGTCTTTTCTAAGGATTTTTCAAACACTTAAAAACCAAATCAATTGACCTCCGATTCAGAGTCTGTCAGTTGCATACTGATGGGATATGTCTCTGAAAGCAACCCTCCAAATTTGAGCCCATTCTGAGGTCTCTAACCCCAGAATCTAAATTAAAATCCAAAGGCTGTAAAACCTTCAAATATTTACAGTCCATGCCACTGGACTTGTAAAGTTTCTGACCTTAGAGCCTTCACCAAAGCCTCTAGTCACTTCTGGACCATTAATTTTGATTTGTTGATCAATAAACTACATTTTTCTGGACTCATTTCAGCCCCTAATGGTCATGAGCCCAAAATGACCAAAATACCCCTATGAGGTTCAAATATTGATTTCTAACCAAATGAACTCTGAATTGAACGCAACCACCTCCAGCAAGTTTCAAATGTCATTTCAAATATGTTGGACCCATTCCCAACCCTTGGGTCAACCTGGTTGACCGAGTCAATAGGTTTGACCCAAGAGGCCCTTTAAAGGTCCAAATAGGTGTTTTGAACCAAATGACTTCCCTAGGACTTGGGACCACATCCATTAGACTCAAAATGTTATTTTGAATCTGTTGAACCCATTTTCAAACCTTGGACCCACCTGATTGACCAAGTCAACCAGGATTGACTCAAAGCCCATTAAAGGCCCACATAGGTTCGTTTGATCCAAATGACTTATTTAAACCTTGAAATCACATCCATTCAATTCAAACCCATTCTATTTGATGCATAGAATATTTTCCAACTCACTTTGAGTCAAACCTTAGCCTATTGGACCAAGTTAACCCATATACTTGGTCAAAAACCTATGGCTTTAATTGAACCTTCATGAATCCTCAATCAAACCTTCAAGACTTAGTCCAAGTGACACTCAACACCCCCATGTGCCACCTTGGCAGCCAAGTTGACTGTTGACCAGTCAAACTAGTCAACAAGGTATTAAAACCTCTTGAAGTTGTTAAATCATTCCATAGGAGCTAATCCACTCCATTCAAAATCATTCCAGCTGTTTAACCATCCTCTAAAACCTTCTTATGATCTATCACAGCCCTTGGATCTTGATCAAATGGCTCCCCCCACTCCATGTGTTCAAGTGGGGACCAAAGAGTCTTTCCAACTAGGATGTCCTTCCCTGTCCTTCTCCCAGCCTTTCCAACAACTCTCAAGGCATGTGAAAGCATCCTAGATAGTCCCTAGGTCGATCAAGACCTTCCCTTTGGCTTGGAGAAGATTGAATAGGGTAAAACCCTATGTTGAGCCGTGATTTTCACTTGAACTCTCTCTCTCCAGTTTCAAATCCCTCCAGATGAGCTCTCTGCTCATTCAAGCTCTTAAGCATCTTCTCCATTTTTCCTAAGCCATATCTAGCCATTAGAAGCTGCCGGCGATGAGTTTTTCGGCGAGTCAAGGCCAAAGTCCGTCCAATAAGTCTTCCTTTCGATCCAGACGTTAGAAGCTCAAGGATTCTTCTACAAAAGGGAGCGTGGACAGCCAACAAATGCAACAAATCTTTAAACGGATTAATCCTTCCATTAAATGAGGTATAAATTCTAACCCTAGTCTAGATTACTCTAGTTTAAATAGATCTTTATTAAGACCATTTTAATCCAAATAAAACATTCCCCATAATTTCTGTTCAAGAAATTAGTATAGATTTAAAATTTCAAGCAAAAACATCAAATCGATCGAGAGAAATCTTCAAAAAGCTCCCTCTAGGGCTTCAGATGAACTGTGCTAGATGGCATGTTTTAAGTTCAATGGCTCTGATCACGTCGTTCGGTAAACCCGTCCGACGTGTATATGAGCCCGCGGTTCCGCATTTGGTCCGGTGCGATCTGCACCATCCGTCCCAAACCACGGGATTGCCTGTCCACCGTCTGATCTCTCCACGTGAGATCAGATTTTGGGCTTTGATCTGGATCGTCTAACTCAAGATAGCGGAGATCCAACAGCTCATAGCTGATCCTGGCGTGTTTAAGTGGAAAACGCGTGGACCCCGCTTGACCGCCGCCTCCCACCTAACCTAATCACGCGTCGCAGCGTGTAAATTTCGAATTAATGCTTTATTTTAATTATATTTAATCACATAATCTTTAAAAAATTATAATAAATAAAATAAAAGTCCAAAAAACCCGTATAATATATCAAACTTCTCAAATTTTTGAGGGTTTTATTTTAATAATAAGATTGATGTACAATGTCTTATATATTTTAAGCAATTTTAAATTCTAATTATATCATTATTTTGATTAATATCTAATCATAATAAATCCAAAAATTTGGTATTTGGTATCAAAATTTTCATAAACTTATAAATTCTAATTTAAAATTAAGTTCAAATTAGAATGACTAATGTATCTTATGTTATTTAATTTAATTTAGTAAAAATACTTATGTGTTTATTATATAAAGAATTTTATAGCATTTAATATTAAATCAAATATTTTTAAATATTAAAATTTAATGTTATTTAATTAAAACCAGAAAATCAAATTTAATATTTAATTTTGGATTTAATAAAAAAAATAGTTATATCTCAAGTAGTCTTCAATTAACTAAATATTTTAACTATTTAACAAATATTCAATTAAAGTTAAATTAAAAGTATTTTTTTTAAAATTCAAATAAAATTATTTCAAATAATTAAAATTTCTGAGAATAATTATAACTTAATTTAATTTTTTAATACTTGTTTTGAGGTTTAATTAATTTTAAATCAATTTGAATACATTAATTAATCATAAACTTTAAAAGTTTAAATTAAATTCATTTTAAATATGAAATATTAAAATAATATATCAAATTTTTTTAAAATTTTAAATACCTTAATTTAAAGTTAATTCTAAGATTTAAATGTTGATTTATTTTAAATAATTTGAATTATTTAATTATCTTTAATATTTAATTGAATATTATATTAATTATTTTTAAAAATTGAAAATTTATTTTGAAATGACTTTGAAAATTCAGTGGGTCTCGCAATCCCTCAAAATTTATTTTAATTATTTTATTTTGAAATATATATATTTACCCATATATGTATTTATATATATTTATATATTTTAAAATCTACTTTAAAATTATATATGTTTAAGTCTTCCAAGCTTGAGAGATCCCTTGAAAGTTTAAGTATAGATTGAACATGATTAAATAGAATTTATGGGGAATTTATTAGTGAATAATTGCATGTTAATTATTCATTAATCATATTAATTATTAGTCATCTTAATTAATATTAGTCCTTGCATGCTTAGGTTGCACACACTCGCACTTAGCCTAGGGATCTCCTAGATTTAAGGATTTGTGTGATTGTATGTATTTATATCATGCTTAGTAAAGGGTTAGTTAAAACTTCGATTTAAATCCATTAAACATAGTGACATCATTAAGGACAATTAAGGACTCTAATTAGAGAACTTAGAAATTTCATTGTGATTAAGATACACCTCATTTGAACTTGAAACTTGAACATTTCAAACATAGTGACATTCTCAGCCTTAGGAGAAAATTTCACTAATTTTTGAAGTCGTTAAGCCCCTTAATTAATTTTCTTAAGTTTAAACCTTAATTAAGTCCTTAAAACTTCTAAAAATTATAATAAATCAAATTTAAACTCATAAAATGCATATAACCCCTCTAACTGATCAGAATTAAATCCTTAATAAATGAAAATTAAAATCTCTTTAATTTGACACCAGATTAAACCTTAATTTATTTTTAAGTGAAACTGAATCTTTAATTAAAATAATTAATTAATAACAATTAAAAATTCCAAAAATATCCCAAACACTTGGGAATATCTTCTTAGGTCCTCCATGACCTTTGGAGCTGATTTCAAGGAGTTGGGATCTCATTTGGAGCAAAATTGCAAAAAAGCCCTCTAATTAAGCAATTTTAGAAATTCATTAAATACATCAAAATTCAAACCTTCATAACTAATTAAAGAAAAGTCCAAATTAACCAAATTCACTTGCATTCAACTCATAATAATGTTTAATATTTATTAAAAATACTTAAGTTCCATAAAAACATTAAATTTAAAAAGTCAACAGATTGGTCAACTATAGATCAAAACTATTTCAAAACTTCAAACCTTCATAATAAAATATAGAAAAATCCGATTTCAGTGTACTTACTACTTACTGTCTAACTGATCGTATTAAGGTCTAGTACTTTAATAAAATATTAATTTTCCAGAAAACACTTTTTATTAAAAAGTCAATTTTCTAACCCCTTAATTAAATGATTAAAATATTCAAAAAAATTCTTAAAACTTGAAAATCACTCTAAAACTCCAGAATTCTTTAACAAACTCTTAAAACCAGCAATCAAACACCTTTAATTAAAATTCATTAACTTTCAAAGACTAATCAACTTGAATCACTTAATTATACCGGGTACCACTAAGTAACCCAGGCCTACGAGGCTATTAGCTTAGCCCCAAGGAAGGTGAAATAAACTTCACGGCCTCGGTGTGAGACAAAGGTGATTTCCAACAAATAATTAATAATTAATTTTAAATGTCATTCAAAGCATTAATATTTAAATTATAACTAAATTCCCTTAGGCCTATCAACCAATTGAACCTTAAGCAACTTCAATCTAAATGATCCTACTTATGACATATCAAAACCACACGACCTACCTCACACACTATAGATGATTTGCTAGGACAACCAACTATAGTTCTAGGCTAGGCCGGTGTTTACTTTTCCGTTGTGTGCTAGGTTTTCGAGCTTTCATTGCGTACTGGTTGTTAGCTTAGAATTGATGTGATTGTTTATTTATTTACTGCACTCTGTTGAGTATTTAAATTTCAAATATATTAACTGTTTGAGATCAAATATTAACTGCTTGGGATTGAATATATAACTGTTGATTATTAGAATAACCTTGTAGGATAGAGTCTAGATTTTTCTATTTTAAATTAATGTAAATTTGATTGAATAAGGTTGTAAATCTTTAAGTGATTTGAGTTTGGGATATTAATATCCAACTTGAATTCCAAAGAGGAGAAAACATCCCTAAAGGAGAAAACATCACCGGAAGTTTTCATTTCATAGCATTCATTTAAATTCAAGCTTTTAATCGAGTCGATTAGCATGCATCATATTAACAACTAATTTAAAAATCTTTAAATCCTTAATTGCATTAGTTTAAGCATCAAACCCAACATAAGTCAAAGGGGCCAATTAGGATCCGCTCTAGATGTCGATCCCGTTCTTAAAAACTTTTCTTAAACAACGTCCCTACCACTCAACATTAAAAGACTGAATTCATGATTTTAAAGTGCCTAGGTGGTTTAGCTGGCTCCCCAATCCAAGCTGGGGTAAGACCAGATTTGCACTGCATTAGCTAGGTTTGGGCTAATAATTTTAAGTGCCCAATTTAGACTTAGGTTCCGAGGCTGGCTCGGGCCATAAGATCTCACCTTCCGGGAATTGAATCTCAAATCTCTAATAAAATTGACCATTAAACTAAACATCTCTTTCAATCAAATTCGAGCCCAACAGTTAGGATAGGCTGAGATGTTTCTGAAGTAATTTAGAATCCTAAAATACCTCCTACCCTTCTTCCTTTGATTCCAAAAATAAGTCTTCAATTTTGAACCAATCCCGATTGAAAATTCCAACCCTTAACCTCCTTTGATATTGATCTTTGAAAATCTTAAATAAAATTTACACCGCTATTTTAATCGAGGGTTTTCGTAGGAAATTTCGATTTCCTACGATGTAATTAACTACGAGGGCTTGCGCTCGTAAGAGATTTAGAAACCCAGACCTGATTTTCAAAATCAAGTTTTTCAAAACCTTCAATTAATTATTTTTGGGAATTCAAACAAAAATGGCGATCGTTATCGTCATATTCAAATAATCGATAATAGGTATCATCTTTCTACGAGAAGATATATTATTTTAGTATCATTATTTTCATTATGAAATTAACGATCTCTTATCCGAATTATTATAGTTAAAAAATTTATTGAACGTCATTTTGATCTTTCGAGATCATATGATGTTTCCCCCTTGAGTTTGACTATAATAATTCGGATGAATTTAAAATTCTAAAAGTTGAACCCATTAGGGATCAATATGATCACCTCTCGAGGTGAAATACTGTTCATAATGACGTGTTCAATTTCAAAATTTGAAATTTAATATTCCCAAAGAAAATTAATTTCTTTTTCAAAACCAACTAATTTTACAATCAAAACAATATCTCCATTCTATAAGTATATCAGAAGGCTTTGGTTTAGGCAATATATACTCCTTAATTAATTTCTAATCTAAGATCTTAGGCACCAATCTTAGTGGATTCATAACTTTAATGGATTTCTTTATATTATGCATAAAATTAATATCCGTATCTTTTATCTATTATTTATTAAGTTATTATTAAGTGTAGAAATGGGTCAAAGAAGTTTTTAGGAGTCTATTAAAAAAAAAACAAAAAAAAAAAATTATAGTTGATGAAGTAAAAATTATAATAGGTTGAGCTTATTAACAAGAAAACAAGCTGCCTAGTTACATCCCATATATAGATTGTCGAGAGTATTGGTGAGGTGGGATGAGGCACCAGAGTCGAGATACCAATCAGTGGAGGGATGGTCTGAGGAGGAAATGAGAGCTTTGTTAGGCGCAGATGGTTAGTTGGGAACGTAGTTAACGTTCATTCGATGCCAACAGATGGAGGCAGTGTGGTCCTCTTTGTTGTAGATTTGACAAATGAAGGAGGAGACATATGTAGATCTTGTGTTCGTGTTGATGTTTTGGGGAAATCAGCCTCTGCTTTGTCAATTACGACTTCTATACGAATAGAGAGCTATATGGGAGTCGGGTGCAAGAGTGACTCGGGCCTCTTCTGCAACGATGTTAATTTTCTCATTAATGAGGAGAGAATATATGTTGACAAAGCTTATATGTGTAAGCATGGTTCTTATGAAGGTTTTGAAGGCTTGATATGGATGTGGGAGGCCATTGAGAGTGTAGAGGATAATATCCTCAGTATCGACAGTAGACCCGACAACTACTATTTTGTCTATGAGCATTTTGCTCTCAGTGTATTTAGTCATTGCAAGGTTTTTCATGGAGATATTGTGGAGCTCATTCTTGAGCTGGATGACCCTAGACTGGTTGGAGGACTGAAATCTGAGCTCAAGAGTGGACTAGATGGCTGAGGTGAATTCAAGGTGGAGGATGTATGGTAATACTAAAGCAGAAATGATGGAGCATATGGCAGCGACTAAGTTCTGGTTAGTGAGCATCCATTTGGTATAGGAGGGATTGGGTATGTTAATGCCATTAGATTGTTGAGAGAGACTAGAAGGCAGTGTAGAGGTAGGGTCTAGGAAGGCTGAGAATCCATTGGCACAAATAAGTTTACTAGCTTGAGATCGCCATAGAGAGTAGTTATCATTTGATAACTAGGTGGGAATGATGCTCTTGATGTTGGAGATGACAAATTTGAGGGAGCAGTGAATGCAGGAGGTATCGATTTGGGCATTTACAAAAGATTCACCTATTTATGAAGTGGCTGAGTGTGCCATAGGGATTGTTCTGAATCACGACTACTCTGATACTATGTAGAAACTTTTGAACATGCAAGCAGAAGCAAGCCAACAGCAGAAGTATAGAAAGAAACTAAAGCTGCATATAGGACAAGTGTATTAGTTGAAACATCATTCTTTCTCCTTTCATAGCTTAGGCGATACACTTGTTTATATAGGTTTAAGCATGAGTAGCTTTACACGTGCATGCTTGAGATGAGAATGTTTGTTATATACAAGTATTGTTTGTTTTTTTGTTAGACAATGTGGTTTTGTGCTATATTAATTGTCTCAAATAGTGCGCCCTATCCAGTAAGAAGTACCAATTGACACCCAAACATCATGAAGAGATAAGAGACCAGACCAATTAATTAAAATAGATGAACAAACATATCTTGAAGAGCATCCGGCAGTAGTCAGACGTCCAAATATAAACTCAAAATGAAATAGTCCAGGCTACAAAACCCCCCCAACCATCCGCCACCAGCATACTGTAAGGATGTCCTGACCATATCAACCAAATAAACCAGAAATAGGGAACCAGAGAATCCACCAAACCAATAACCAAAAAATACAAACAAAGAAACCATCATATTTGACGGATATAAAGTAATACAAGTTTGTCCAACTTAACCAAACCTCTCAAGAGAAAAGGTAAGTTAGAATCAACAAACTTTTGAATAGCCTCCAGTTGACACCCAAATTTGGCCAACCAATCCGCACAGGTTTTGCCTTCCCCATAAATATGAGCAATAGTATAATTAAGGGAAAAAAGAGAATGTTTAATTCTTCTAATAATGTAGAAATTTTGAGGATGACCCTAACCTCATTTTGAATGATCTGAATTAATAGCAAAGCATCCACCTCAATCAACACATACGTAATCCCCCACCTATGGAAAATGTCAAGGCCATGGGATAAACCCATCAGTTCAACAGTAATCACGTTACAAAGATTTAATGGACCAGTATAAGCAACAATAATATCACCAAACTGATTACGAATAATGCCACCCACACCTGTGGAAGAGGTACCAACTAAACCATCAGAATTAAGTTTAACATAAGGAGTATGAGGTTTTTTCCACGTCACGACTCTCTCAGTTTTAACCAACGTCTCAATATTAATGGATATGCCAAACTTCAAAGCCAAATCTAAACAAATTCTTAAAAATTCTTAATAGTAATAAGATCAACAGATTGAAGTTGTAAAATTTTGTTTCTCACATTAGCAATAATATGATTGGCATCCATTCTAATCTCATTATGCTTGGCGTCATTTCTAGCCTTCCAAAGGAACCACATAATAAGGATCAACAATAAGTTGTAGATGTGGCCTTTAGTATTAGTCACCCAAACCTCTAAAATAGACAAAATATTACTATAGAGATTGAGATTATGTTTATTAGCCAGCTCAAGAAAATAGCTCCAAACTTTCTGAACAATGACCTCATTAACGAAAACATGATTAATGTTTTCAATAATAAAACAACATTGACATTTAGAAGGAAAACTAATTTTTTTTTTCCAAAGTAAAGTATCAATAGAAATGAAGCCTTTAATACATCTCCGAGTAAGAATAGAAAAAGATAAGGGAATGTTGTTGTGCCAAATAGCAGAATAAATATGTCATTTGTCATAATTAATTCTAATAGTATCAAAAACATTTTTAAGATTAAACTTACTAGACGGAGAAATATTGAACAAAATTTTATCATTGCATTGTAACTGTAAAGGGATGTTCAGAATACTAACAATTAAATCAAAGGGGATAACCTCCATAAGTTTATTAACATTCCAACTCCCATTATCAATAAAACTATGAACCTTAATATTATGCAAAAGTATGTGTATTAAGAAAGCTGTCAATAGAATCATTCCCTAACCAATTATCTTGTCAGAAAAAAATATCCCCTTTCCCCAAACCCCATTGAATAAATTGCTCAGCTTCTCATTTGATGTTGCAAAACCTTTTCCAAACCAACGAGTCAGACCTTATGTAACTACAAGCTATGGGATGAAGCTCTTTGCAATATTTAATATTCATAAATTGCGCCTACAAATTGATTTTAGATATAAATGAAAAGCATAATTTATGAGAAAAAGCTTGAGCAACATCAAAAATATTCTTGCAACCTAACCCTTTATCTTGCTCATTATATATATATATATATATATATATATATATATATTTTGTTTCCCTTCTTCATGAATGTGACAAAAATATATATTACGTCCGCCAATCTTAGATCTATCATAATCATAGGAATTATGCTGCTCTACCATAGCCTCCGATGGAAGAAATAATTAAGAGGAATTGATATCTGAACAAAAGAAAGGGAATGGAAGATTCTCTGCTCTCGGAGAAGGGAATTTTTATTGCCTCCTCCCACCTGACGCATCTCTACGTTCGGTGTGCCTTTATAACGCGACATCTGGCAGCTACTTTACCCATTTTGACCCGACGACAGCCCATATACTTTTCGATATTTTTTAATTTGTTTCGGGTTGGCCCGTCGTAATATACATGAGAATGGCGGGAAAATGAAAAAGTACGCTGCTTTTACCCATTGTATTAAAACCTTCTCTGTATTTAACCTAAGATGTTGTAGAGGATATCGTTCTACAGTGTCTACGATTCCCATAATTTTTATTTTTTCTGACGTAGAGAAATAGTTCAGTATTTTAGGAGATGGAAGGATCGACTGAAGGTTCTTGTTTCGAAGACTTCTTTTTCTGCGAGGAAACTCAAACTTTAAGCTATGATGAAGGTTTTTCTGATTTAATATTAGTAAGTATTTTAAGTATACTGTTTGTTTTTATCAACGTTTTACTGTTTCGAACTCGGTATTCTATATTATATATGCGTATACGTTCGGTACTGATTTTAATGGATTGGTACAAAATCGGTACGCAGTTGTACAGTGCTAAACCTCTCAATACCGAGCAATACCGAGCTATATCAAGCTATACCGAGCAAGAATGGACTACCTCGGTATAAGCTCGGTATAGAGTACTATATATTGTACCGAGCTAAACCTCTTAATACCGAGCAATACCGAGCTATATCAAGCTATACCGAGCAAGAATGGCCTGCCTCGGTATAAGCTCGGTATTGAGTACTATGTATTGTACCGAGCAAACCCTCTTCATACCGAGCAATACCGAGCGATACGAAGCAATACCGAGCAAGAACGGCTTAACTCGGTATAAGGTCGGTATTGAGTACTATATATTGTACCGAGCAAAACCTCTTTATACCGAGCATTACGGAGCGATACCAAGCCATACCGAGCAAGAACAGTTTACATCGGTATTGCTTGGTACTGAGTAGAAAAAGTCGGTATACGATCGGTAATTATATCAAAGTAATTATAATTTAATATGGATGTTTGAATATTTATTAGGGTGTTTACAATTGCGAGAAAGATGCATATGAGAAATATTGCCAGTATGCGCATTCGACCGGATTTAGTGTTCGGAAAGAACATCACCATTTCTGGCCAAATACAAGGTTAATCAAATCAAAGGATTTTGTGTGTTCTAGAGCAGGTTTCAAGAAGGAAATTGAAAGTGGTACTAAGTTAAAATATCGGAGATCATCTACAAGAACAGGATGTCCAGCCATGGTTAGATTTTCGGTGAGTAAAGAAGGGCTTTGGTCAGTGCATAAATCTATAGAGAGTCACAATCACGAACTAGCTAGGCCGGATGATCAACATTTGCTTCGGTCGGCAAGGTCAATTAGTGATGATAATGCAGCTGTTTTGAAATCAATGACAGAAGCAGGTATAAGAACTGTTGATGCATTTACGTACCTATCTGATGAAGTTGGAGGTGTGGCTAATCTTGGATTTACGAAGCGCGATGCGTACAACCATATCCAAAAAGAAAGAAGAGCGAAGTTTGAAAGTGGAGACACTAACTCACTGATCAAGTTGTTTAAAGAGAGGTCGTTAGATGACCATATGTTTGCATGGGATGTTGAAACAGATGAAGACGGATGTTTGTTGAATTTCTTTTGGGTTGATGGTTTGGGAAGAATTGATTATGACTGTTTTGGAGATGTGATTATATTTGATACTAGTTACCGTTTAAATAAATATAACTTATGTTGTGCCCCAATTGTTGGAGTGAACAATCACTGGCAGAATGTTCTTTTAGGAGTTGCTTTTTTATCTGATGAGACAATAGCTTCTTTTACCTGGCTTTTTCAAACATTTATAAGAATCATAGATAACAAACATCCCATTACCATTTTTACTGATCAGGACCAAGCCATGGCTAGGGCAATAGAGATTGCATTGCCTAATACACGACATCGATTGTGCCAATGGCATCTATACAAGAAAGCACCTTCAAAGGTATGGTGCTTTAACAGTAACAACAGAGTTAAATGCTTATTTTATTACTGTTTCAGAAATTGTGATTCAGCTGAGGAATTTGAGAGCAAATGGAGAGAAATGATATCAGAAGGAGAACTCCAAAATAATCAATGGTTGAGTGATCTTTACAAAATCAAGGAGAAGTGGTCAACTGCATTCAATAAAGATTGTTTTAATCTTGGTATTTTATCAACCCAAAGGAGTGAGTCAACCAATCATGTATGCCATGGTTATTCCAAGCCAACAAGTACTATCACGGAGTGCTTCCTCGGTTTGGAGAAGATTATGAGGATTTGGCGTCGAAATGAACAAGATGAAGAATTCAAATGTAGTCAAACTGATATAGTTCCATATATGAAAAGTAGTTCAGTATTGAAGCAAGCTGCAAAATTTTATACAAGGAAATTGTATGGATTTTTTGAAGAGGAGTTCTTACATGGACTTGGTGGATTATGCGTTGATAGTACTTCATCAGATTTATCAATGTTTTCTGTTTGTAACATTGACAGCTCCATTGACTCACACAGATGGATAGTTAAAATCAGTTCAATTGAAGGTACCATTGAATGCACATGTGCTAAGTTTGAAATGATGGGAATATTATGTGCACATTGCATGAGAGTAATGAGACAGTTAGACATTATTAATATTCCCATTAAATATTTACTCCCTAGATGGTCAGTCAATGCTCGAAAAGATTTATATTCTGGAGGTAAGATCCCAACTCTTTGTAGTAATGCCTTTCAACTAATTTCGGGTGATAGCAACTTGATTTTTAGAAATTATGCATGCCGTTTTGCATATAAAATTAGCACAGAAGCACAAGGTAATAAAGAAGCTGAGAAGTGTGTCATAGATGATTTGAGTACTTTGGCTGAAAAAGTTCATTCCATCAAGCTTGGTAGTAAAAACACACCTAATTCTGGAGCTGGTAATGAAACAATTAAAGATCCAAAGAAATGTCGGCCTAAGGGAGTTTCAAATGCTAGATTGAAGGATCACTGGGAGAAGAAGAAGCCGAAAAAATCAAAACAAACCGCCACGATACCTTCAACAAGCTTACACTTTACAAATACAGAATCTGGTAGTCAATCGTCTTTCATGTAACTAGTTAATTTTGCATGAAATTTATGACATTAATATGATTTTCTGAAAGTATAATTGATTTTGGAGTTAGTTTGTGTAATACCGAGCAATACCGATCAATACCAAGCAATTAACTCGCTATACAGAACTATACCGAGCAAGACCTATGCACACCGACCGATACCAATTGTTTCTGCTCGGTATTGATCATTACCGAGTAGTACCATGCAGTACCGAGCATAATTTGTAGTTATTATGCTCGGTACAGATCAATACCGAGCAGTATCGAGCAGTACCGAGCATAAGTAATATTCATTATGCTCGGTACATATCAATACCGAACAATACCGAGCAGATCCTTGCATAAATATCATGATCTCTGCTCGGTATTGATCATAACCGAGAAGTATAGAGCAGCACCGATAATAATTAGTAGTTATTATGCTCGGTACTGATTAATACCGAGCAATACCGAGCAGATCCGACCTTGTTTTCGGGTTGCACTTGTTTTCTAATTTTCTTCTTCCTAACACCAGTAGTAAATGGTGTGGTAACAAGTTTTCTTTTTCGGTCATTTCTCCTTTGTACTCTTTGTGCAATTCCAGTCAAAATTGAAGGATCAACCTCATACTCACTTAAGGTCGTCTCTTCAGATGCACTTGGAGATAAAGAAGATTGAACACACCTTTCTTTCTTGTAATTTTTGAAATATGAAGGAAATTTATCTTCAAAGAATTGCATCAAGAATTGATCTTTCTTTTTAATTTCTTCTTTTAAATTTGAATTTTCTTTCTCCAAATCAAACAATGAATCCTCCAAATAATGAATGCGATGTTCTTGTACCTGATTGGTTGCTTCCAGCTCTGCTACCTTCTTCTGGATGAAGTTGTACTTGCTGAAAAGCTCAAATATTGATTTATTTATTATTACCAAGTTAGCTTGATCGTCTACATTTGTAAATTCAGGTTGTCCAGATGACTCAGGTTGACTTCTACTTGTAAACAGCTGTGGATTGACTGGAGTAGGTGTAGGTGAGTTATGTTTGGGTGGACTCGACATCCCCACTGGAGAAGCAGGAGTGGTTTCAGTTAACTCGTCAGTTGTGGGGCATGGTACCCTACTAGGGCTTGCCTCCTTTATTGGACTGGATGCTGGAGAAAGATGAAGCAATAAATCTTTCTCAGCATCAGTTATTCCTTGCAATTCCGTAAGTATCTGCAAAAAATATAACATTTCATTCAATTAAAACATAAAAACATATAATTTTAAGAGTTAGTTGAATTACCAAATGTAGTTTACATACCTCATGTTCTTCCAGGTCAGCAAATATATTAATAACTTCTTTCTCATTGTAAATGAAGTTGCCATCCCAGCGAGTAAAACGAGGCCGGGAAATATCATCCTGTACAGCATGTATTGTTGTATGTTCAAGGAACCAAATCTGTACAAATGAAGATAATTTATGTTTGCTTTAGAATTTGTACAATAATCATATATTTATTGAACAATAAAACAATACTTACAATTAAAATCATTACAAAACCATTTACATAGCCCAAACCCATTCCCTTAGCTTTTTTGGTTGCAACAACATTGAATTCTTCTACAAGGAAACCTCTAATGGATTCTGGCCAATTGTACTGATTAAACAATTCTGGACTGTTGAGAAGTTCAAAGATGGATACTGGAATCCGAAAGTTAGCCATCGGAAAAAATATATTCGATAACAGATATAGGAGGAAGCATTTCATTACGTCATCCATTCTTGTGCTACTATCCAACTTCTCAATGTCGTGGCGAATGTCATTTGATGTTTTGCCACTGGATCTCGCACTTCCAACGTTAAAAATAATTCCCCTGCTTGGCATGCCTATCAATACTGCAACTTCTTCAGTTGAAAATTTAATACTTCGTCCTTTAATAATAAAACTTTCTGTTTTCCTATCCCACTTCGAAATTAGCATATGTACGAGTGGAACATTTTGAGGCATCACAGGTAGCCTAAGGAACTGGTTTACATGCAACTGACCCAATCTAACAACCAACGGATCTCCAAACCTCTTAACAAGATCATTACAAACTTCTCTGAACGTCGAGAACCTGCATCGGAAATGAATCTTTGGCAGCTGATGCCGAGTCTTCGGGTTGCACTTGTTTTCTAATTTTCTTCTTCCTAACACCAGTAGTAAATGGTGTGGTAACAAGTTTTCTTTTTCGGTCATTTCTCCTTTGTACTCTTTGTGCAATTCCAGTCAAAATTGAAGGATCAACCTCATATTACTTAAGGTCGTCTCTTCAGATGCACTTGGAGATAAAGAAGATTGAACACACCTTTCTTTCTTGTAATTTTTGAAATATGAAGGAAATTTATCTTCAAAGAATTGCATCAAGAATTGATCTTTCTTTTTAATTTCTTCTTTTAAATTTGAATTTTCTTTCTCCAAATCAAACAATGAATCCTCCAAATAATGAATGCGATGTTCTTGTACCTGATTGGTTGCTTCCAGCTCTGCTACCTTCTTTTGGATGAAGTTGTACTTGCTGAAAAGCTCGAATATTGATTTATTTATTATTACCAAGTTAGCTTGATCGTCTACATTTGTAAATTCAGGTTGTCCAGATGACTCAGGTTGACTTCTACTTGTAAACAGTTGTGGATTGACTAGAGTAGGTGTAGGTGAGTTATGTTTGGGTGGACTCGACATCCCCACTGGAGAAGTAGGAGTGGTTTCAGTTGACTCGTCAGTTGTGGGACATGGTACCCTACTAGGGCTTGCCTCCTTTATTGGACTGGATGCTGGAGAAAGATGAAGCAATAAATCTTTCTCAGCATCAGTTATTCCTTGCAATTCCGTAAGTATCTGCAAAAAATATAACATTTCATTCAATTAAAACATAAAAACATATAATTTTAAGAGTTAGTTGAATTACCAAATGTAGTTTACATACCTCATGTTCTTCCAGGTCAGCAAATATATTAATAACTTCTTTCTCATTGTAAATGAAGTTGCCATCCCAGCGAGTAAAATGAGGCCGGGAAATATCATCCTGTACAGCATGTATTGTTGTATGTTCAAGGAACCAAATCTGTACAAATGAAGGTAATTTATGTTTGCTTTAGAATTTGTACAATAATCATATATTTATTGAACAATAAAACAATACTTACAATTAAAATCATTACAAAACCATTTACATAGCCCAAACCCATTCCCTTAGCTTTTTTGGTTGCAACAACATTGAATTCTTCTACAAGGAAACCTCTAATGGATTCTGGCCAATTGTACTGATTAAACAATTCTGGACTGTTGAGAAGTTCAAAGATGGATACTGGAATCCGAAAGTTAGCCATCGGAAAAAATATATTCGATAACAGATATAGGAGGAAGCATTTCACTACGTCATCCATTCTTGTGCTACTATCCAACTTCTCAATGTCGTGGCGAATGTCATTTGATGTTTTGCCACTGGATCTCGCACTTCCAACGTTAAAAATAATTCCCCTGCTTGGCATGCCTATCAATACTGCAACTTCTTCAGTTGAAAATTTAATACTTCGTCCTTTAATAATAAAACTTTCTGTTTTCCTATCCCACTTCGAAATTAGCATATGTACGAGTGGAACATTTTGAGGCATCACAGGTAGCCTAAGGAACTGGTTTACATGCAACTGACCCAATCTAACAACCAACGGATCTCCAAACCTCTTAACAAGATCATTACAAACTTCTCTGAACGTCAAGAACCTGCATCGGAAATGAATCTTTGGAGTATAACCCTACGTAAAATCAAATTGTCAATAATGCTATCAATTAATAAAAATCATTTACTTATACTGACTAATATTTATTGCTCGGTACTGCGCAGTACCGAGCAGTAGCGAACATTACTGATCATAACAAATCGCAACATTGCTCGGTACAGATCAATACCGAGCAGTACCGAGCAATACCGATCAGTTCCAAGCATAATATTTATCAAATCTGCTCGGTACAGCTCAATACCGAGCAGTAAAGAGCAACACAAAGCATAATTGTTACTAATTCTACTCGGTACAGATCAATACCGAGCAGTACCGAGCAATACCGAGCAAAATTATTACTAATGCTGCTCAGGTACTGCTCATTACCGCGTTGTACCGAGCAATAACTAGCAATACCGAGCAATACCGAGCAGTCCCGCTCGGTATACTACTCGGATACACTTCAGCATGGAGCATTTCCGAGCTATAACGAGCAATACCAAACAATACCGAGCAATACCGAGCAGTACCGCTCGGTATAGATCAACATTGCTCGGTACCGAGCAATACCTAGCTATACCGACAAATTCCGAGCAGTACCACTCGGTATAGATCAACATTGCTCGGTACTAATCAATACCGAGCAATACCGAGCAGAACAGCACGGTATACTACTCGGATTCGCTTCAAAATGGAGCATTACTGAGCAATACCGAGCAATACCGAGTTATACCTACCAATACAGAGCAGTACCGCTCGGTATAGATCAACGTTGCTCGGTACCGAGGAATACCTAGCTATACCGACAACTTCCAAGCAGTACCGCTCGGTATAGATCAACATTGCTCTGTACTGATTAATACCGAGCAATACCGAGCAGTACCGCTCGGAAAACTACTCGGATACGCTCAATACCGAGCTGTACCGAGCATGGAGCAGTTCTATACCGAGCTAAACCAAGCAATACCGAGCAGTACCGCTCGGTATAGTACTCGGATACTCTTCGTAAACCCTACCATATATATATTGAAGAAGTATCTAACCTGAGGCATCGTAAAATCAAATATGCAGCGCTTGAAGATTCGCAGAAATGGAAGAAGCTGAACTGCCGGTTGGAGAAGATGAAGAATATCGTCGCGTATAATGAATGAAGTGAAAGACGGTAAGGCTGTTCGAAAACATAGCCATTTTTTTCGGGTCCGCGCAATAAAATTCGGGTCCGCGTTCGGGCCATTATTTTAAATTTCGCACGTGCCATATACCCAATCATCTCCGGGTCGGGTTTCGGGTTTTGTTGCTGCCAGATGTCGCGTTATAAAGGCACACCGAACGTAGAGATGCGTCAGGTGGGAGGAGGCAATAAAAATTTCGGAGAAGGCCACCAATCTTGTACTTTTATAGTTTTATTTAATGGACTTGTACTTCTGTCATGACTTAGTTGGCATAAGGTTCATTTATATGAATTACATAGACGACTAGGACGTTTGAATGCAAATGAGCATGAAAGAATAGTTACTGCAATGACCATGTTAGATGATATCATTAACAGCTACATTTCTTATAATCACTATGCTCATTAACGATTAAATACTATTTAGATACATATACATAAAATCTTGGTAGACATGTCTCCACAAAGGAAAAAAAAAAAAAAATTAAATGTGATGAGCCAAGCAATTGTTTTTATAATGAATAATGTGAACTTATTGTAAGTCAAACAGTTTCAGGGCTATTGCGAATGGTTGGGACTAAGGTTGTCAAAATGAGTTTTCGGGTTGGGTTTGAGTTTGGGTTCAACAAAAAAATGGTCTGCTATCACTTGATACGAATCAAACCCAACATGATTAGGAAAATGGGTCACATACCCAAACCCAAACCCGATCCGATTCGGATCCGGGTCTACTCGACAAGACCTGCCAACCCATTTATTAATTAATTAAGCATTTCTTCGATAAATGGAAATGAAACAAAATCCTTTGTGGTGTCATGCAACGGGATTTAGGATTTTACAAAGATGAAGAATCCTACCAACTGAAATGAAATCCCGCATCGTTCGGGCTAGCACAGTAGTGCATGCGGGTGCTCCGTGCAGGAGTGCATGGCGTGCCAAATACAATATGCAAATCAAATTTGCATTATTATCTTGCTTGGTAAAATTTTAAGGCATTGAGTGGAGAAATTCATAAATTAAAAGTTTGTAAATGTTACAGAGCCACGCATGAGTCCAAAATGATAGAATTCACCTAAAAATGTGGCTCAGTCCTCACTGTGACTTGAATAGATAAATATATGTAAGCATGTATTAGAACTAAATGTACTTAAAATTCATAAAAAAAGTACATGTTCATGGATAGAGCCCAATGTAGAAATCTCAATCAATAAGAGAAGTTCATGAGTCCAGGGGCGGAACCAGCCCTAATTTTCAGGGGGGGGGGGGGGGGGGGGGGGTGGGGGGTGGGGGGGGGGGGGGGGCAAACTTATAAGACATATATGTTGGGGGTCCAAGGGGGCAGTGTCTTCTGGCGGGGTTCGACCTGTTGGGGGCAATTACCTAAAGACCATAGTATTTTAAAATTTTTAGGAGGGGCAATTACATGAAAACCCTTGTAATAAAGACTAAAAAATGAATAAAAAGGAGTAAATTACCTAAAAAAACTATATAAAAAAAATTTTGAGGGAGGGCAACTGCCCCCCCTGGAACCTATTGGGTTCCGCCCTTGTTCATGACCATCTCTCAATATGAAAAATTAGGAATAGTGAGAAATTTCCTATATAACATTATAAAAAAAAAATTTGTTAAGGGATTCATAAATATAAAAACATTTGCAATGGTTTATTAGTAATTATATATATTTCTATTATTATTTTGAAAAGCATTAAATGTATCATATATAATTAAAGCCTCATAATTATCATATCTTTAATTTTATGGAAATTTATTATTGGTTTATATTTAATAATTTATGTATTTTCTATTAATGTAACTTTATTATAGAACCTTCTCTCTACCCGACCCCCACCTATATAAATAGAAGGTTAGTAGGCAAGCATAAGGGCACATCACACAAGAACTTATTTTTCTTGAGCTCTCTACTTTCTGGTAATAAAAAAAAAAAAAAAACCATAGCATTCTCTACCTCTCTTTCTCTCTCTATTTCTATATTTTGTTTTGTTTTTTAAAACACACATAGGGGTCTACGTCTTAATTATAAAAGAAATGTACAAATTATTAAAGGATCAAAAGCTCACTAAAAATATAGCGTTTCTAGGATATTTCAACAATTTCGAATGATTCTTACGATCTAGATTTTGCCGACGTATAAAATTAGATTCAACAATTTCGTACCATGTAATATTTCTAGGATTATCGATCAATTGATTTGAGATGAATACTTTTTGTTCATGTTCGTTTCTTTCTTTTTTTTTATAGAGTTCAAGTTTGGCTTGAATTTGGCTTGATTTTTAAATTTTATTAAAGTTTATTTGTTATTTTGACACCGGACCGGAGGGGGCTCGACAACTCCTTGTAAAACATCAGGTGACCGTGACCAAGCACAACACGAAGAACTCCTTAAAAGAATTCACCACCAATATGCACTTCAAGATACAGAAATAGAAACCAAACTAAACTCAAATCTTATTCATCACTTTCATTACAAGACAACAGCCCCTTACTTATAGAATTTGTAGGCTAAAGGCAATAGGCCTAAAGAAAAATATAAAAGCCAAACTATTTAATTATGTGACTAATACATAGACTAAAGTTTATAATAAAAGAATCGAGCAATAGCTCCGATATCAAAATTACTTATCAAGCGGAACTAATCACTAAGTTTGTCTAAAACAATTTAATTATGTTTGCATTGTTAAACATAAATACACACAACTTCTTATGAAATAGATGTAGTTTATTTAGTATTTTTGTAATGTCTTATTATTTTGTTATCTTATTCAGCACATTGTAATGGCGCCGAGAAGGAACAAAGGCAAAGAAAAGGTTGATGAGGTTTCAAGTTCCTTTTCAGCTAAGGCCTCTATTGCAGACAATGACGTGAGCCTAGAAATTGACGTTCCTCCAGGCGCTAAATTACTTATGGATTATGAAGCAGCGCTTCTTCTGCAGCAGTTTTATGATGAAAACTTGCCCACATTTACTAAACATGGGATCCAGATGACCGAGACTTTTGAAAGTGCGTTGCAGTACGTGAATGAAGCAGTGCATTACACCAACATAGATTATGTTCATGGCGTCTTGGGCAGTCTCAGAGATTATGGAGTCACTGAGGAGGAGATTTGTATGTTGGGAAATACTTGTCCAGAGACCTGTGATGAGGCTCTTGCGTTAATACCATCATTGAAGGAAAAACAAGAATGGATTGGAGAAGTTCTTGTGACTGCTCTATCCACTCTTGGACAATTAAAAGTAACTATGGGGTAGCTGAAGCTGCATGCTTTTGTGTTGTTCTGAAATCTTGGCTTATTTGTACTAGATTTTTGTGCTTATTTCTATTACAAAAGATAAAGATGGGTCTGTACCGCGCTTTATACTGCTTTTCAATAATCAACGTAGAAATGTTGAAACTTTATATATATAGCTTGATGTGCATTCTTCTGTTTGTTTAGCTAGCTAGATTTCAGAATGAAGAAGTTTTTCTGAGGCAGTTGAGGAAGAGTTGGGGAATTTGGGTGGAGAGATTGAGTAGAATCAAAGCATCTCGTGTGCTCTAAAGGTTGATGATATCTATCTGGAATAATCATTTCTCTCTCTTGATCATCAACTTTATATGAGAAGTTGAATGTTCAAAAATAATGGATGTATAACAAATGCATTTTGGATGATAGAATTATACGGATGCTCTTTAAAACATACAAAAATGTTTTAGAAATTAGTATAATTTAATCATTTTTTTATTTGGTGAAATAATTATTTAAATTAGTATAAAATAAATAGAGATATCTTACAAGTAGATTGCATTAGAAATAATACTAATTGAGTGATTATCTTGCAAGTATATTGCATTAGAAATAAAATATTTGTTTAACTACAAATAAATCAAACTTTCGTAGCATTTTTTTGACCTACTGCAACTAGTGGTTTAAACATCAACTAAATTATTTGCATTGGTTTAGGAACCGTTGCAAATATGATGTATCTTCGTTCGCTTTTGCGGCAATTTTATGAGTGTTGCTGATGGAAAGCTTTAGGAGCGCTTAAAACCATTGTTAAAACCTAGCACAGGTGAAAAAAATATGTAACGCCAAAAAACTAAATTTTGTGATAAAAAATATAATGCAAACAAACTAATTAACAGCAGAAACTTGTCTCCAATTGAACTCCATTTTCTAACACTAATAAAAAATATTCCTAGCTAGTATATCCTTTTCCATAATTTTTTTATATATTTTTAATAATATATTTATATTTAAAAAAAAACATATAGTGGGTGAACAGTACGATGTCAATATTGGCGTCGCACTGTTTACCATCAAGCAAATAGCAAAAAGTTTTGCGTTCGGCTGGAACGATGAACGATGCCATAAACATGTTTGACGTTCGTCTTGAGAAGGCCAAAGGCTGAAGTTCAGCATAAAGGTTAAAATCAGAGGGAGCATCAGTCACTCTATTCGACCAATTATACGGAAAATCTCATTTGCCTCTAGAAATGACATCTTTAATTTTAAGATTAGAATGATATTTCAAAACATGAAAAGAGCTATTACAAATATAAAAATAGAGAGGTTTTCCATTTATCCAAGGATTCCAAATGAGAGATAAATT
Organism: Dendrobium huoshanense; assembly: GCA_016618105.1. Lineage (NCBI taxonomy): Eukaryota > Viridiplantae > Streptophyta > Magnoliopsida > Asparagales > Orchidaceae > Dendrobium > Dendrobium huoshanense. Next base: position 40,214,117 of record CM028353.1, on the reverse strand, counting down.
ACTTTCAGCATGAATATTGAAATTCACCAAATTCTTAAATATATAAGAAGGCTCCCTCATCATTTTTCAAACTTTGGAATAAGGATCAGAGAAATCGGTTTCCAGAGGGAAAGAGATATTTCTTTCCACCAGCAAGACAGCAAGCTTTCATTATTATTAAAAAATCTCCAAGTGAGAATAGATCATGATTACCAAAAAAACATAAACTTTTGATCAATAAAGGTCTAGAAAATGATGTTACTTAATTACAAGCTAAATTCTAGAAATAGCCTATTCCATCTCAAAGCTTCATCACTTAGCATGAGAGCATCAACGCACACCTTCATCTCTTAGGCTCCGTTTGGGATGACTTTCTTATTGCTTTTCGAAGCAGCTTTTTGGTACAAAAATTAAAATTTCTATACTAAAAAATTGCTTTAAGAAATAATAAAAAATCTATCCGTTTGAAGCCTATCAATCTCACAAATAGCATGAAGAGAAACACCCTTATATGTGCCAGAATAAGGAAGCATTCAAAACAGGAATGAATTGGTGATCAGTTAACCAAACAGCCAAAAAGAAGTACATGAAGCAAAATAACCACTCCTAGTCCAAATCTTGGCGTAACTATTCCAGAGGGAAAGATTTATTAAGTAAATTTTTGGGTGGGGCCATTATATTATTTACAAATTTGTTCTAAAAATATAACAACTCAATGCATAGACAAACATAGATATTAACAAAATATATTAAGCTTGTAAAATACAAAATTTTGATATAGATATTCAATAAATAAAAAAGCCTTCTCTTTGCTCAAAGGAAATAAATATATGGTGATATGGTTTTCATGTTGTAATTATTACATGCTAAAGTGGTATTAATAAACTCAAGAGCTCATCTTCAAATTATATTCAACTGAGTAAGAATCCAAATTTTTTAAAGCAGTCCACGGAAGTAAAAATTATTCTATGCAGACACCGGAAGGCGTCTGGAGATAAATCAGAGCACATTATGTCACCTTTTTTTCTGTGTGTCGGTGTTGTGTAACTGGTGACGTGACACTCTCTGATTTTTCTCCAGACGGTCCGATGACAACACAGAATAATTTCTCTCACATAAGGCCCCATGATCATGTTTTAAAAGGAATTTCAAGAAGAAATCAATCTTTTTTATGTCAATGTTCTATTTTTTGTTACTCATGCAACTTATTTTGGGTGCTATATAGCATCTACATAAGGCCATGCTTAGTCATCTCTTCCAATCTATTCTCTAACTTTTCATCAATGTTTCAACACAGCTAATTCATTTTTATTTGAAAATCATGAGATAGTTAACATTATTTAAAAGACATGTGCAATATATATAGATCAAATGGTTGTTTCTTTTAAAGATTTGCAATCATTGTTTGATGATATTTACATACACGAGAGATATATCATATGAGAAAGCTGTTAAATGTCATTTAATTTATTCTAGCATGTAAAGCATAATATAAGCACAAATAATTATAATTTAATAACATGCCAAAAATAGCAAAGAGAATTATAAAGATGTTGATAAAATTCTAGTCTTACACCCATATAATTAGGATTAAATGTGCTTGAAAGTCATAAAAAGGTACTTTTGGACGCATCAAATAAAAAAAAATACAAGTCTTTAATGTGTTCAAATGCCCCACCAAAGCTCTAGGAGTGCAATCAAAGTTATAAAAAATATCCTAAGTGCCAATGAACCCAATCTAAATTACAATAAAAGAAAAGGGAGGCAAGGAGCCAACCCTCAAAAAAGAGCCTACGCTCAAATGAACAAACCAGCATGATCAGGTAGCACACAACAAACCTGCAAAAAATTGCAACACAAAAGTAATAGCATAAAACAAGAGGAAAGAAGAAGAACCTGCACTTGGAAGAAATAGGACCAAGAACCCAAGCATATGAGAAAATAGCAACAAAATGAACCAACCATCAAGATAACTTGAAATTAAAGAACTCCTAGCACAAAAATCAGAGCAGAGACCGAAAGAAAACTAACCCAGTAGAATAACAAAAACATCAAAGTATCCAGACAGGAGGTGACCCACAAAAAATCCCAACCAATCACCAGAAGCCACCCATCAGAATGGCCACAACAAAAGGAGTGAAACAAGCAAAACCCTTGAGCATTTTATACCCATCAAAACCACAACCCAAACAACAGGAACCACCCAAAAGAACCATAATTCCAACCAACAGAAGCCAACCAACAGAATGACCAACAATCAAAGGAACCAACCCACCAGAATCACAACTCCAAAAAGACAAAAAAGAAGACAACCAACAAATTAAGCTAAAGAGAGCACCAACACATAGACTAAATGATTAACCTACGGGAATACCTAACATAACATAGATGACACCAAAAGAACCACACAAGATCAACCACATCATACAATAATCACAAACAAGGAACATGGATTCCTATATTTTCCTAAGGTGAGGAAACCTCAACTGATCCAAATGGATCATACATCTAACATCTTAACTCATGAAGCCCTTTCATATCATAAAAAAAATATAGTAGAAGATATAGGAGAGCCTCTTTAGCAAGCTAGTATGCACAAATGTTCACCTCTCTAAGAATGTTGGAAATCACAAAATCAAACTTCCCAAGAATGTTAATAATATTCTTGAAGATATAAATAAGACTAGTATTCATATAAAATTTAGCCTTGATAAGATTAACCAGAACCAAAGAATTAGATTGAATCCAAATCGATCTTATCAAAATTGTGATCCACACAAAACTTAAGGCCCAATAAAAGAGCAGAGGACTCCGCAACAATCACCTTATACGAGTATGAATGCAAGAAGCAAAAGCAAACATCATAGTACCTTTGTAGTCTCTTACAATATCACCCCACCCGCACCAAACTTCGAGATAGAGCCATCAACATTCAATTTGAGCTAGAGCATAGAGGATTTATACTAATACAAAACTCTAGAAACAGCATTCTTTCTCTCATTAGGAAATAAAACATGGAAATAAGAAGCCCACGCCTTCTTGCCCTTAAAGTGTTTAGACTTAAGGAGCTTAGATGACACTATTTGATGAATTTTATTCTTTAGAGCAAGGATGATTCTATCAAAGCTCATCTTGATACTCTGATGTTTGATATTATTATTTTTTTCAATCCAAATAAGCCAAAACACCAACATATAAATAACAGTTACAATATAATTGACAGGTCTACGCTAAAGCCATTAAGCAAGACTATTGAAACAAGAATATTAAAGTAGCACACTTTAAGCCCCAAAGCATTGTTAAGATGATACCAAACATTTATAGAAATCATTCCGTCAATAAAAAAATGCCCAACAGTTTCCAATTGGAAGCAATATCGGCATTTAGAATTAATGTAAAAAACTTTTTTATTCAATCTCTCATCCACATGAATCATATTGCCAATAATTCTCGATGCGAAAATAGAGATGGAAGTGGGAATGACCGAATTCCAAATTTTAGATAAGATAGAATTGGCAGTGGCATTATGCCTGATAAAGTTCCGAACATCTTTGGTGGAAAATTCACCATTGTTACAGAGCTTAAAAATCAGTTTATTAACATATTCAAAATTGATGGGGATAGCACAATTAGCATCAAGAATATTTCTCGGAACATTATCTAGCAAAAGACTAATATTCCAACTACCATTCAAAATAAAGGCATGAACTTTCAAATTGAAAATAGAATGAGTATTGAAAATAGAGTCTAGCGAGCCAAACCCAATCCAATTTTCTAGCCAAAAGAACGAATAACCATTCCCAATGCCCCATTAAATCATTTGTTCACCAATCCATTTGACATTGGACCCTTTTTAGAGTAACATTGAGAAGGATACTTATTTTTACAATATTTGGAGTTCATAAAATTAGCCCAAAGAGAGGTATTTATATGAAATTTACATCAAAACTTGATAGAAAAATACTTTACCATATCTATGGTAAATTTACACCCAATACCACCCTGACCATAACAGCCAATGCAAGAAGCCGAAGCCCTCCAATGAATTTTTTTTTTTTTTCGTATTGAGAAGATCCCCACAAAACCTATTAAGGATATTGTTCAAGCTATTGCAAACCTCCAAGGAATGATGAATAGTTTAAAACAAATAAATGGGCAAGGAGAATAAAATACTTTTGATCAAGGTAAGCCTATTACCCTTCGAAAGAAGTTTATAATCCCAAGTAGAAAGCTTGGACCTTATATTTTGAAAGATTTTGTCAAATAAAAAGGATTTTTTTATGACCTTTGTAAAGAGGAGTCTCTCAATAGAAAATAGGCAAATATTACTTAGAAAATCCAATCAAAAGCATGATAGTAGTAATTTTGCTCGGATTCATATTTTTCCCAATGAACGAGCATTTTTTAACATTAAAACAAAAACCGATTTCTTTATCAAAACCAACTAAAAACTGAAAAATCTTCTTCACATGCTCAATGGAACCATTGCAAAAAATAATGATATCATCCGTAAAACATAAATGGGAAATATGCATATGACAAGGATTAATGTAATTCAAGCAGTTATATTTGAAAAACTTAACCTGAAGACCTCTAGAAAGATATTGTCATAAAAAGGTACGTATTCAAAGACTCGGTCCTATATAGGAATTTCAACAATAGCAGTTTATGGGCTTTACTCTCAATGAGAAAAAATAGTGATTATGAGATATTTTTTATAAAAAAGTTATATACAAAATTTGTTAAGGGATTCATAAATATAAGAACATTTGCACTGAAGTATTAGTAATAATTAAATAGTCATCTATTGTTATTATGAAAATTTCGATTTTATATGCTTCATAATTTGACAATTTAGACAAATAATATGCCCTACAATTTAATTTCGAGAATTAATTTCGATCAAAATATAGCTTTGATATATGCCGCATCTCTCTCTCTTTTGTGTATGTGTGCATAATGCCAAAAATAATGAAAATGTAAATTCTTTTTTTGTATTTGTTTATTTGTCGCTCTAATTTTAAAAATTGTAAACAAGTGTGCTCAAAATATAATGGATGGATGGAAAGTACAATGAAGCTTTCTACACAGGGGCGGAACCAGTCCTAATTTTGAGGGGGTCAAATTAAATAAAAAATATAAAATATAAAAAAATAAAAATAATTAAATATTAAAAAATTATATACATAATAATATGAAAAGTTGTTTTAAAATTTTTTACTTAGCTTTGTATTTGATCTTTTTTTTTAGTTTCCAAATGCAAACAAAATGTATATCATCATCATGTTTTTAGCCACAAAAAAAAAAAATATTGCAAGAACAGGACAAAAATGTATATAATTAATATTCTTAATCAAATCCTACATATTTTTTTGCACTAATTATTTCATTTTCAAAAAATATTTATATACTAAAGTTATTGCATAGAAAAACGAGCCTTCATTATTACCCATTTTCATAACAATTAAAAAATAGATAATATATATACATTTGGAGAAGATAAAGTAGAAAATGCAATCTATGATAGAGATGAATCAAGCTTTAAGAATCAAATGACTCTTATTTATGTTTTGCTGACGATTTCATTATTTTCATGAATGCTTAGAAAAATAAGGTTTCTAAAGTTTTGAGTTTTTTTGAGCAATTTGAAGCGGTGAGTGGTCTTATTTTTAACAAAGCCAAAAGTGGGTTTGAGATTTCTAAGAATGTTCATCATAATAGAGTGATGGATATCAAGAACCTTTTGGGTTTCTCTCAATCTGTCTTGCCTTTAAAGTACTTAGGTATTCAGTTGTTCAAAGGTAGAAAGAAAACTTTTCTTTTTGATGACTTAATTTCCAAGGTGCATAATCGTTTGTCTTCTTGGGATTCTAAGTTTTTGAGCTTTGGTGGTAGACTGGTTCTTATTAAAAGTGTTCTTGCTTCGATTCCTGTGTATTCTTTTCATTTTTCAAGTACTTTTTCCCCCTAAGAATGTGTGTTTGAGGATTGATAGGATTCTCAACAAATTTTTTTGGAGGGGATATACTATCAATTCTAAAATTCATTGGTCTTCGTGGGATAAGTGTTGTGGGATTAAACCGGAAGGTGATCTTGGTTGCAAGTCTATGACTGATATGGCTTTTGCATTTTCTTTTAAATTGTGGTATAATTTCAGGGCTAATGTTAATTTGTGGGCTAAGTTTATGCAGAATAAATATTTTGGGGTTCATCACCCTTCCCTTTGTATTTCTTTTAAAGGGCATTCTAAAGTCTGACAACGTTTGGTTCAGATTAAATGGAAAGTTGAACCCTATTTAGCTTGGGGCCTAGGGGAAGGTAATATTTATTTCTGGCAGGATCGTTGGATTAATGGGATTTCCATTGATTCTCTTCTGAATACTGTTTCTACGAGTAATGTTACGGTTAATTTCTTTTTTTCTAATAATGGTTGGGATATGGAGAAGTTATCTTCTGTGGTCCCTCTTTCTATTTGCAATTTGATTTCTAAACTTCCTCTTAACCGTATGGCTAAAGATGTTTTACTTTGTACTTTTACTAAAGATGGTATCTTCCGGACTAAAGATGCATGGCATGTTTTAGAAATAAAAAAAATCCTATCAAACCTTATAAAATGATGTGGCATAAGAGTATTCCTACTACGGTTTTTGTCTTTAATTGGAGAATTATGAAGAAGTTTATTCCTACTGATGAGCTTCTTAGGAATAGAGGTTTGTTTATTACCTCTAAATGTCAATGTTGCTCTAATGTTGAAAGTTTACATCATGTTTTTGTGTCTTCCCCTATTGCTATCAAGGTGTGGAATTACTTTGAGGACCTTTTTCGGGTGAATTTCTGGGATCCTAATTTTTCGGTGTAGCATATGTTGGAGGGATGGATGGTGGGTGTTAAAGGTCATATTAGAAATGTTATCCCTCTTCTGATTTTTTGGTTTCTGTGGTTGGCTAGAAATGATTCTCGTTTTAATGGTATTGTGATGGATCACCAAAGCATTATTTTTAGAGTTAAGGAGAAGGTGAATTCTCTTTTTACTGCTAATCTTATATCCTATAAAAGTTTTAACAAGGTGTTGTTTACTTTGGAGGCTTTTGGGATTAATTGTGATTCTTCTTATAGCAGTCAAGGGAATAATTTTGCTGTTTGGCTGAAACATCTTCTTAACTGTTTTAAACTGAATTTTGATATTTCCCTGGTTGGGAGTAATTGGTGTATTGGTGGTTTGATTAGAAACTGTAGTGGGGATTATGTTTTGGGTTTTGCTGGTAAAACCGTGGCAGCTGATAAGCGTGCTGGTATGATGTTGGCTGTCTGCCACGGGCTTAATCTCTGTGCTGGTTTAGATATTCTGAATATTGTGATTGAGTGTAACTTTAATGAGGACCTTAAAGCATTAATTGCAGGGGAAGGTGGTACTTGTGGGTATTCTTACTTCTATATCCGTAGAAACATCCAGTTTTTTCTGGGCTCTATGAATTGCCATTTTAATGTCGTTTGCACTGTGGTCAATTCTGCTACTAGGGTGTTAGCTCTGTTTGGCTGTAAGTTTTATGGCATTACTGAGTTATCTTTTAGTAACCTCACTGTCCATATTAAAGGTTTGAGTAATTGGATAAGAGTAGTGTGCCTTATGTTAATATGCGTTAAGTTCTGTTGTCGGGTTTGTTCCTCTGTTCTGGGTGCTGTGTTCTGGTGGTTCTGATTGTTCTGGTGGTTCTGGTGGTTCCTGAGTGGGGAATGCTGGGGATTGATGGTTGTTGTTTCTGGTATGTGTATTCTTACTGGATTCATGGTTGGCTTTTCATGGCTGGGTTCTGGTGGATGGTTGGCTGTTGTTTCTTATCTCTTCTATTTAGCTGGGGTCTCCCTGGCTGGCCATTGTTTATTAACTGGATGTTGTTTCAGCTGAAGTGGTGCGGGTGTTTGTGTTGCAGTTCTATAGTTTTGGAGATGTCTATCTTCTGGGACGTTGGTTATCCTGGGAGTTGTTTTTTCTATTCATGTTTATTTTCGTTTTATAGTTTTAGTTGTTTGTTTCACTTTTTTCCTAGTATCCTTGCAGGCCTCTTTTGCAGGTTTTTGGAGCTCCGCGCTCGTTTTGTGCTTGGTACTCGTGCTGATTGTTGGGCTTTGTAGATTGTGCTTATCATTTCCCTTTGTTTTTTGATCCTTAGAATGTTACTAGTTTATTGTGTAATTTTGACTTGTAGGGAACTCTGACTCTTAGGTTTCTTTTTCTTTTTGTCTATTGCTCGTAAGAGCAGTAGAGAGCTGGAGGTCCCTTTATGGACTATGTATTTTTTTACCTATATTAACGCGTAAAAAAAAAAAAAGAATCAAATGGCTCAAATTTAAAGAGGACATCATCAATGGTAGGCAGGGGCAAAAAGGCTTTTTAGGGGGCAAAAAGGCTTTTTAGGGGGCAAAATTGATTTTTTAGGAGGGGCAAAAATGATTTTTTTCTCTCCTATAAGTTTTTTATTATTATTATTTTTTTATTTTTAGGGGAGGCAATTGCCCCCTGGGTTACATGAGGTTCCGCCCTTGTTTCTACATTTTGTGCGGTCTAGCACAATTAAGAGTAATACTAGCAAGAACAACTAGGTCAACCCATGTGAAGTCATCGAGCGATTTCATGTTGGTCTTCCTACTATTTAGTATGCCTTAAATGCATATCTAATACAATTAAAACGTCACAATTATCATATCTTTAATTTTATAGAAAGTCATTATTTGATCATATTTTATAATTTATGTATTTCCTTTAATATAAATATCCTATAGAATCTTATCTCTATTGCCACCTATTAATAGGAGGTCAACCTACAAGCTTCAAGACAACATACAATAACAATTTGTCTTAAGCTCTTTATTTACTGGTAATAAAAAAATCATAAAGTCCTCTCCCTCTCTTTCTCTCACTCTCTCTAATATTTGTAGTCAATCTTGCAAAAAAAGTTTTGGTTTTTTTTTTGGAAAATTTCTCATAGGGACTTACACATTAAATAAAAGAGAAGTTACAAGTCTTTAAAAGATCCCAAAGCTCACAAAAATTATAACTTTTGAAACAAAACCTAAGAACTAATGGATCAAAACTATTACAATCAGTAAAGCAAGAAAAGGAAAAAAAAACAATATAATTGCAAAGCGGGTGCTAAAAGAGGAAGCAAAAGCACTGATAGACGAGCAATCCAACAAAATTTGCAGGAAGAGATAAAGCACCTGCAAGAGAACAAAGAAACAAAAATCATCTGGCTATAAACAACGCCAACATTTAGCACCACAAAGCCACCTCATAGACAATAACAAACATGCCATTGAACACCTAAAATTAAAACAACATACCCCAAACAAACAAAACAAATCCAAAAAGATCATGAAACCAACACAGAGACAAAAACCAACCTAGGCCCAGAACGCCACAAGGAAACTGAGGAAATAATCAACAGTTCAACCCGAAAAGACACAAGCTAAGCAGAAAAGGACATTCAAAAAACAAATCTTGGTGTTAATATATATATATATATATATATATATATATATATATATATATATATATATATATATATATATATATATATATATATATATATATATATATATATATATATATATATATATATATATATATATATATATATATATATATATATATATATTTAGATTTAATTATTTTTCAAATACATTATAAATTTATCCAAACAACTACAAATATTTCAAATATATTATATTTATTTTACATTGTATTCCATTTCAGTCAACCAAATAATGGCCCGGCACTCAGTATTTTTTTGTAATGTATGGTGAATAATAAATCTAGTGTTGTAATATATCATCTAACTACATACTCAGTTTTTCATTATAAATTTATTTTAAGAAGAAGCAAGTGTTTAATTTAAATTAGGAACATAAGTAAAATATTAAAAATATTAATAAAGAAGCAAATTAGCCAAATAGATTGACGCATTCTATTGAATGTACCAAATTGTTTGGCATATTTAGAATAAGCCAAGCAGTTTGGCGCATTGCTATAAATTTGTGAATTTTAGTTCAACTGACTAGGAAGCATGAGGAGTGAATGCGCCAAATGATTTTATGTATTATAAAGAATGCATCATTCTAAAGAATGCGGCACTTTATTTGGCTTGTTTGCTCCGTTTTAAATTTAAAACTTTCATGCTCCTACTGCTAATAATATATATTATACATGCTCCTTAAAAATATCCTTTCATTATTTTGAAGAACAAGAAACTGGCCCAAGTATCAAATTACAAAAAAAAAAACATGTACTGAACCCAAGAAGAAATTATTTCAATAGTTATTATCCTAATATAACTATGCTAATTAAATTATAACTTATTATTTTGTTCTTTTATTCAGCACTTTCGTATGGGGCCGCGGAAAAGGAACAAAGGCAAAACAAAGATTGAGTATGAAGCTTCTCTCCAGCCTTCTTTTGAAGACACTGATCTGAGGCTAGAAATTGAACTTCCTTCAGACGCTAAATTACTTACAGATCATGAAGCTGGAGCTCTTCTGCAAAACTTCAATGACGAAAATTTGGCCACATTTACAGATCAAGACTTCACTATACCCGAGAATTATGTCAGCACGTTGGAGTACGCAAAAAATGCTGTGCATTACCATAATTTCGAGCATGTTAAAAGTGCGTTGGAGAGTCTCCGAGATTTTGGGGCCACCGATGCTGAGATATGTATGTTAGGAAATACTTGTCCAGAGTCTTATCAGGAGGCTTTAGCACTGATACCATCGTTGAAGGATAAAGAAGAATGGATTGAAGAAAAACTTAAACAAATTCTAGTCACTCTTGCACAATTCAAAGCAGCTAATGATTAAGAGCTTTTTTATAAGCTGGTTTTTCTGGATGTTGCATTGCAGTGTGCGGTTTAATGTGGTTCTGTAATCTTGGTGAAAATATTCCAGCTTATTTGTATTTAAAAAAAATAAAGATGTGACTGTATTGCTCCTTGTAATAATGTTATCAAAACTAACTGTTGAAGCTTTATAAAAATATTATGTATATGGAACTCTATTATTCGTACTTTCATCTTCATTTTCTCTTGGATAGTTATTAATGGTTTGATTCATGTAGACAAGACGCTTAAGAATAAAAGTTTTTTCATTACATCTAAATGTCAATATTATTTTCATTTGGAGACTATTAGGCATGTCTTTCTAGAAGGTTCTATTGTTATTATTGTTTGATATCTCTTGGATAATTAATACTCTGGGGATTAATATGAGCTATGTTAACATTACATGTTTTTTTTTTAATTAAAACCCACTGCGGGGCTTACGAGTTGATATGAAAATTGCGGTTACAAGGTCCTTAAAAGGAACATCCAGTCCTCTACTGCTCGAAAGAGATACAAGATTAAAAGAAATAAAACCTAAGAGCCGGTGGTTCCTTGTACTAATATTACAAAAATATCAAAAAGAAAAGGTTCGGACTGTAAGTAGACAGCACCCAAAAAAGGAAGATCCATAAATCAGCATTCAGCACCATCTTCATGCAAAAAAGTAAAACACTACAGAAACAGAAAACACAACTAGAAAAAAAGAGTACCTTGCAATTCTTTAAAATTCCCACTTGATCAAGAAGAATAGGCCTGCAAAAAACTCTCAACAGAAACAAGTAAGAAAAAACACAAGTCTCACAGAATAAAGACCCGTAAATTTGCCTGAAAGAGGTACCGATATAAGAAAATAAGCAGCTATTCTTGGAAGCCAAACAATGAACCGAGAGAAAGAACTTAAAAGGTCTAGAGAAGGTAGAGGCATTGCCCTCCAGCAGAAAATAAACATCAGAATTCTCCCTCCAACTAATGAATATGTAATCAACCAGCCAAAAGGAAATCCCACAGTTCTTAGAGAGACATGGGAGCTTCATAAAACTCATAAGACTAGTAGTGTTCCCAGGATACGGGCCAAAGACATAGGTTTGTAACTTCCAGACCATCTCCATAATACAGATAAATAAAATATGAGAATGCTTCTTCCCATCCAGCAAGAGAAAACACAAAGGAAAAGTCCGCATGCTAAGCCCCCCAGCAACCACGCTCCAGAAAAGGAGAAACGAGGGATCAAGGTACCCTCTAATCCAAATACCAGCCCAGCAAAGCACAAAATTTAAATGACAAAGAACCACCAAACAATTAACCGAGAGAAACAACTTAAAAGGTCTAGAGAAGATAGAGACATTGCCCTCCAGCAGAAAATTAACATTAGAAAGCATATAATCAGTACACTGATCCCTCCCTCTAATGAAGATAAAATCATTCAGCCAAATGGAAATCCCACAGTTCTTAGAGAGAAAGAAATTCCATAAAACTCATAAGAATAGTAATGTTCCCTGGATACGAGCCAAAGAACCAATTGTGAAAAGTCCAAACCATCTCCATAATACAGATAATTAAAAAAAGAGAATGCTTCTTCCCATCCAGCAAGAGAGAACAAAAAAGAAAATTCCACATGCTAGCCACACCAGCATCCAGGCTCCAGAAGTAGAGAACGAGTGATCAAGGTAGCCTCTAACCCAAAAACCAGTCCAGCAAAGCACAGAATTAAAATGCCAAATAACCACCAACAGCCCAAGCTTACAGTCCAAACAAAAATGGGAAACAGAATGTAAAGAATAAAAACAGAGCAGCCTAATGACGTCAATGCAACTCACCACCAACCACATCCAGGTAATCAGAATAGTTTGCACCAGAAGCCAAAACTTACAGCCCATACAACAGATGGGAACAAAATGAAAATAAGAAGGAAAAACCAACCTCCAGACTTCAATGCAAAACATCACCAATAGGTTACCAAAAAAATTATGGCATCCAAGCTTAGAGGGTAAACAAAAATAGTAAGTGACTGGAAGGCAGCCAACTAAGAAACCAGACCCCCCATACTGAAGCACAGTAAGGGAAACAAAACCAGCAGCATAAGAGATTAGCATGGGAAAAACCAAGACAGCCAGATTAATGAACACGAAAATAAGGCAAGTTTAAACGATCTAATCTAGCAAGACCAAGAGCACCAATAGGAAGGTTATACTCTTCGTACTCCTCAAAGTTAAGAAGATTACATCCCCTTTTGACAAGGAAATCAGCCACCACATTGCCTTCCCTTAAAATATGCGTAATATTAAAGGAAGAGAGGGACAATAAATGCTTGATATCCCTAATTTTATAGTAATTATCAGCATTAGCAGAGCATTGACCTTTGATATAGTGAATAATAAGAATAGCATCCACCTCCACCCAAATATTAGCCATACCTAAGGAAATCAAAAGCTTAATACCATAAAGCAAACTTTCCAACTCAGCCTGAATAGCATTAATATCATTGGAAGGACCCGCAAGAGCCTTGATGACATAACCTTTATTGTTCCTAATAATGCCACCACACCCAGCACTAGAGGGACTAAAAGAGCCATCAATATTAAGTTTAAAGCACCCCTCCAAAGGTTTTTTCCAATAAATGATTCTATTGTTTAACAAAGTAATAGGAGAAAGAAATTTCAAACCAAACTCATTAATCAAATGATGGTACCCCTTGAAAGAGTCCTTATTGAGGAGCTTAGCCACAAACAATTGAATAATTTTTTGCTTAATTTTAGAAATGATAGAATTCACATCCATTCTAACATTAACATGTTTAGAGGCATTTCTACTATCCCATATATACCAACAAATCAAAACAAGAATGATATTACGAATGTGACCTTTAATATTAATGAACCAACCGGCAAGAACATCATTCATAGAGGTGCAACTAAAGGTATGAAAAGCTTTAAAAAGCTTATCAAAGTAAATCCAAACTTTCATCGCAATGGGTCCTTGAAAAAAAAAACATGAAGTAACCTTTCACTATGATAGCAGCATTGACATTTAGACACAATAAAGAATCCTTTTTTAATAAGTAAAGTGTTCACAAGCAAGTAGTTGTGCAAAATTCTCCAGACCAAAAAAGAATAAGTAGTAGGAATACTATTATGCCAATAAGCAACATTAATGAAGTTAGTAGGCATGGGGTGCTTGATAAATTTCCAAACATGTTTAGAACTAAAAAGGCCATCATTAGAACAGGTAGACATAATGCAATCTTCTACATTGGAATGAATAGTAATACCCATAATTAATTTGATAATAACATCATGTAATAAGTTGTGAAGTAAATTCATATTCCAATTATCATTAATAAAAAGTTCCTTAACTTTGCAAAGAGAAGTAGAACGGGTATTTAAAAGATTATCGATAGTAAAATTACCCAACCACTTATCTTGCCAGAAGTAAATATTGCCACATCCAAGACCCCATTGGATAAGATCCTCAGCTTCCCACTTAATATTGCATAATCTTTTCCAGTTAGGCGAATCACCCAACATGAAAGCACAATTTAATGAATGTTTCACCCCACAATATTTAGAAAACATAAATTTAGCCCACATACTCTTCTTAGCCCTAAAATTGAACCAAAGTTTAAAATTAAAAATATGAGCCATCTCTTGAACAATTTTAAATCCAAGTTTGCCCTCATCCAAAGTCCCAGAGCAATTCTTCCAAGACCCTCATAAGATAGCCTTATTATCATCCTTGGAACCCCACAGAAATTTGTTGAAAAGAATCTCCAACCTTTTAGAAACATTAATAGTCGGAACCACAATGTGAAGCAAGTAAATAGGGATGGAACAGAGAACATGTTTAATCAGAACAAGTCTACCACCATATGATAAATAATTAAAAGCCCAAGAGTTAAGTTTCTTTTGGATAGTGTTGAAAATATCATCGAATAAAAACGACCGTTTACGACCTTTGAATAAAGGGGTGCCTAATTATTTTATCGGTAAAGACTTTATCATTAAACCCGTTTTCCTTTCAATATTGTGAATACGAGAGATAGGAATCATATCGATTTAGCAGTAAAAAACGAGCTTTTGGCTTTATTAAAGGTTAACCCACTAGTCTTCTGGAAATTATCAAGAAAACTAAAGAGGTTTTGAATATTATGAATAGAGCCATTCACAAAAATAATGAAATCATCAGCAAAACTTAGGTGAGTGAGAGGAAAAACACCGCCAGACCGAAAATACAAACTAGGCTTCATTCTAAAAAACTGGTTCATCAATAAAAACATGCCTAATAGTTTTCAATTGGAAGCAACATTGTAATTTAGAATTAATGTAAAAACCTTTATTATTTAATCTCTCATCCACAGGAATCATACTGTTAGTAATTCTCTAAGTGAAAATGGAGATGGATGTGGGAATGATTGAATTCCAAATTTTAAATAAGACAAAATTGGCAGTGGCATTATGCCTGATAAAGTTCCAAACATCTTTAGTGGAAAATTCGCCATTGTTTGAGAGCTTTAAAATCGGTTTATCAACATATTCAAAATTGATAAGGATAGCACAATTAGCATCAACAATAATTCTCGAAATATTATTAGCAAAAGACTAATATTCCAACTACCATTCAAAATAAAGTCTTGAACTTTCAAATTGGAAATAAGATGAGTATTGAAAATAGAGTCTAGAGAGCCAAGCCTAATCCAATTATCTTACCAAAAGAATGAGGAGCCATTCCCAATGCCCCATGGAATCATTTGTTCACCAAAATATTTGACCTTGCAAAGTCTCATCCAACTAAAAGATTGTCCCTTTTTAAAGTAAAATTAATAAGGATGCTTATTTTTACAATATTTGGAGTTCATAAAATTAGCCCAAAGAGAGGTATTTATATGAAATTCACATCAAAACTTCATAGAAAAATATTTTACCATATATATGGTGAATTTACACCCAATACTACCCTCACTATAGGGGCCAATGCAAGAAGCCCAAGCCCTCCAATGATTTTTTTTTTCGTCTTGAGATGATCCCCACAAAATCTATTACGAATCTTACCCAATAAGTTGCAAACCTCAAAGGAAGGATGAATAGTTTGAAACAAATAAATGAGCAAGGAGCATAAAACACTTTTGATCAAGGCAAGTCAAACACCCATTGAAAGAAGCTTATAATCCCAAGTAGAAAGCTCGGACCTTATATTTTGAAAGATTTCATTAAATAAAAAGTATTTTTTATGACCTTTGTAAAGAGGAGTCGCCAAATAGAAAATAGGAAAATATTGCTTAGAAAAACTCATCAAATTGGATAACATTAACAGAGGGAATACCCAGCCCTCCATTTAGATTTGTTTAGTTATTTTTAGAATGTATAACTGTCCATCCCTTCTATCAAACTGGTTATACAGCAAATACACATCTCCTTGGCGCCCCCTCCTTCTACTGCTAACAAATTCTAGAAATCTGTCTGTAGGAACACAAATGATGCCAAATCCTGCTTTCACTTCAAAATTACACGTAATGCTCCCATCTCCTTGAAATGGGATCATTGGTGTCATAATGTTACTCTACGAGACTACTTGGGTGGTGTTGTTTTCATTCCAGATTCTACTATGAGGTCTTACTATTCTGGTTCTCAATGGAATTTTCCTGATTTTATACTCATGCAGTTGAGAAGTCTCTTTGGAAATGCTAAAGATAGTGAAGGTGATGGTTCCTGTTTACTTTGGAAAAACAAGACTAACTCTAAGTTCAAAAATTACATTGAGGAGTATTATAATGATTTATCGATTTGTAACTGGTACAAATCGGTTTGGCATAAATGACATAGTTTGAAACACAATGTCTTTGTGTGGCTGGCTCTAGTTGGGGGCCTCAAGACAGCTGATGCACTTCATGTTAGACATATTTTTGTCCCAAGTATCTACAATTTATGCCATATGTTTGATGAATCGGTCTCACGTCACTTTTATGAATGCTATTACTCTTTTTATGTTATGAATTCTCTAATTCCTGATACGAAATGTTTTCTCCTTAGACCTTCAATGTTGCACCTTTTTGCTTGGATGAAAGAAGCTTACAAAGGTAATATCTCAGTTAAAAATTTCTATAAGCCGATGGTATGTTGTATCACTTATTATTTATGGAAAGAGAGAAACTTTAGGAGATTTTGGGGAAACAGTGGGGGCAATATTCAAAGCTCCTCAACGTTATCTATTGTTATTAAAAGAGTGGTGTTTGAAAAGGTTTCTAAATGGTAGAACTCTCTCAACTTGCTGAAAAAATTATAAGATGGCTGGATTACTATTCGGGTCCCTTATATGCCAAGTGGATGCTCTCCCTTTTGTCAAGCCTGCAGTTTTTTTGCCCAAGCCTGGACGATGATGACGCTCCATACTGTAGGTCTCTTGGATGGTCTTCGGGCAACCAGGGATACGTGACCCATATGATCTTTTCTGACATATTTTCTAAGACCAGGTTTTTGGGCATTGGAGCTTGTTCCATCAGCTTTTTAATTTTATTTTTTTGTCTTCTGTGCAGCACTGTTTTTTGGGACATTTAGGCCATTTAAGGTAAACTCACACACACAACGCATACACATAGACTTGAACCTTGGACCTATTAGTTGGAAGCCTAAGCTCTCGACCAATAGGCCAAGGGGAGTTGTGTTGCAGCACTGTTGTATATGTGCTTGCATTAGTATCGTTTTTTTTTTTTTTTTTTTGGCTTGCCAGCTTTAGGCATTATTTCTTTTTTTTGATGTAACCTCTTTTATTTGATTTCAATATATGGGCTAAGCCCAAATTTTACCCAAAAAAAAAAAAACAAAAAAACTCATCAAAAGCGTGATAGCAATACTTTTGCTCGGATTCATATTTTTCCCTAAAATGAGCCGGCATTTTTTAACATTAAAACAAACACCACTTTCTTTACCAAAGCCAACAAAAAATTGGAAAATCTTCTTCACATGTTTAATGGAACTGTTGCAAATAATAATAATAATAATAATAATATCAGCAAAATAGAAATGGGAAATATGCATATCCCTAACTAGAGTTAATGTAATTCAAACCTTTATATTTGGAAAAATTAACCTGAAGACCTCTAGAAAGATATAGTCATAAAAAGGTACAATATAGACTTCTATTTCTATAGCTACTATTCTAATATAACTATGCTAATTAAATTATAACTTATTATTTTGTTATTTTATTCAGCACTTTGGTATGGCGCCGCGGAAAAAGAACAAAGGCAAAGAAAAGATCGAGTATGAAGCTTCTCTCCGGCCTTCTTTGGAAGACAGTGATCTGAGGCTAGAAGTTGAGCTTCCTCCAGACGCTAAATTACTTACTGATCATGAAGCTGCAGCTCTTCTGCAAAACTTCAATGATGAAAATTTGGCCACATTTACAGATCAAGATTTCACTATACCCGATATTTATGTCAGCACGTTGGAGTACGCAAAAAATGCTGTGCATTACCAAATAGAAAATAGGAAAATATTGCTTAGAAAAACTCATCAAATTGGATAGCATTAATAGAGGGGATACCCAGCCCTCCATTTAGATTTGTTTAGTTATTTTTAGAATGTATAATTGTCCATCCCCTCTATCAAATTGGTTATACAGCAAATACACATCTCCTTGGCGCCCCCTCCTTCTACTGCTAACAAATTCTAGAAATATGTCTGTAGGAACGCAAATGATGCCAAATCCTGCTTTCACTTCAAAATTACACGTAATGCTCCCATCTCCTTGAAATGGGATCATTGGTGTCATAATGTTACTCTACGAGACTACTTGGGTGGTGGTGTTTTCATTCCAGATTCTACTATGAGGTCTTACTATTCTGTTTCTCAATGGAATTTTCCTGATTTTATACCCATGCAGTTGAGAAGTCTCTTTGGAAATGCTACATATAGTGAAGGTGATGGTTCTTGTTTACTTTGGAAAAACAAGACTAACTCTAAGTTCAAAAATTACATTGAGGAGTATTATAATGATTTATCGATTTGTAACTGGTACAAATCGGTTTGGCATAAATGACATAGTTTGAAACACAATGTCTTTGTGTGGCTGGCTCTAGTTGGGGGCCTCAAGACAACTGATGCACTTCATGTTAGACATATTTTTGTCCCAAGTATCTACAATTTATGCCATATGTTTGATGAATCGGTCTCACGTCTCTTTTATGAATGCTATTACTCTTTTTATGTTATGAATTCTCTAATTCCTGATACGAAATGTTTTCTCCTTAGACCTTCAATGTTGCACCTTTTTGCTTGGATGAAAGAAGCTTACAAAGGTAATATCTCAGTTAAAATTTTCTATAAGCCGATGGTATGTTGTATCACTTATTATTTATGGAAAGAGAGAAACTTTAGGAGATTTGGGGGAAACAGTGGGGGCAATATTCAAAGCTCCTCAACGTTATCTATTGTTTTTAAAAGAGTGGTGTTTGAAAAGGTTTCTAAATGGCAGAACTCTCTCAACTTGCTGAAAAAATTATAAGATGGCTGGATTACTATTCGGGTCCCTTATATGCCAAGTGGATGCTCTCCCTTTTGTCAAGCCTGCAGTTTTTTTGCCCAAGCCTGGACGATGATGACGCTCCATACTGTAGGTCTCTTGGATGGTCTTCGGGCAACCAGGGATACGTGACCCATATGATCTTTTCTGACATATTTTCTAAGACCAGGTTTTTGGGCATTGGAGCTTGTTCCATCAGCTTTTTAATTTTATTTTTTTGTCTTCTGTGCAGCACTGTTTTTTGGGACATTTAGGCCATTTAAGGTAAACTCACACACACAACGCATACACATAGACTTGAACCTTGGACCTATTAGTTGGAAGCCTAAGCTCTCGACCAATAGGCCAAGGGGAGTTGTGTTGCAGCACTGTTGTATATGTGCTTGCATTAGTATCCTTTTTTTTTTTTTTGGCTTGCCAGCTTTAGGCATTATTTCTTTTTTTGATGTAACCTCTTTTATTTGATTTCAATATATGGGCTAAGCCTAAATTTTACCAAAAAAAAAAAAAAAACTCATCAAAAGCGTGATAGCAATACTTTTGCTCGGATTCATATTTTTCCCTAAAATGAGCCGGCATTTTTTAACATTAAAACAAACACCACTTTCTTTACCAAAGCCAACAAAAAATTGGAAAATCTTCTTCACATGTTTAATGGAACTGTTGCAAATAATAATAATAATAATATCATCAGTAAAATAGAAATGGGAAATATGCATATCCCTAACTAGAGTTAATGTAATTCAAACCTTTATATTTGGAAAAATTAACCTGAAGACCTCTAGAAAGATATTGTCATAAAAAGGTACATGTTAAGGGACTCAGTCCTATATCAGAATTTCAACTATAAAAGTTTATGAGCTTTACTCTCAATAAGAAAATTTAGTGATAATGAATTTTTTTTTTATATATATGAAATTTGTTAAGGGATTCATAAATATAAGAACATTTGAAGTATTAGTAGTAATTAAATAGACTTCTATTTCTATTTTGAAATTTTTGATTTTATATGCCTCATAATTTGACAATTTAGACAAATAATATGACCTTTAATTTAATTTGGAGAAATTAATTTCGATCTAAACGTAGCTTCCATATTAGCAGGGGTAGAACCATCCTTAATTTTTAGGGAGGGTAAACTTATAAGTAAAAGTGTAGAGATTTTTTTTTTCATAAATAACCTTACAACCAAAATTTGTTCCGAGGGCGTTGCATCTCGACCCCTATTTGTTTATATACTTTATCGTTGTACGCTTCTCAGACATGTCGGGGGGTCCAAGGGGGCAGCGCCCCCTGGCTGTGTTCGACCTGAATTCTCTTTACTATTTCTATTTGTATTTGGTTCATCGTTCCAAAACAATAACATTTCTACACAATGTGTTTAATCATGTTGGGGCAATTACCTAAATACCATAATATTTTAAATTTTTTAGAGGGGCAATTGCTAGAAAACCCTTGTAATAAAGACTAAAAAATACATTAAGGGAGACCAATTACCTAAAGAATCATATAATAAAGAATTTTTTATTTTTTCAGGGGACAACCCCCTGACCCTAAGGTGGATATGCCCCTATCCATATATGTCGTATCTCTCTCTTTTGTTCGCGCGTGCATATTGCCAAAAATAATGAAAATAAAAAAAAGTAAATTCTTCTTTTTTGCATTTGCTGCAAAGACATTCAACGGAGGTTTCAATACCTGCGGGGTAGAACTTAAGAATGCAGATTATAGTAGTGATTATAACCACTGTAATGCTACATAAATGAAGCGGTTATAACCGCTATATTTTTTAAAAAATAAATGATATACAGGTATGTGGCGGTTATAACCGCCACATTTCTACAAGGTTGTGGCGGTTATAACCGCCACAAAGTCCATGAATTTTTATATTAAAAAAATAAATTTTACTTCATTCATCTACATTTGCATGGATATATATTTTCATATGCATATACAATAACATATTCTATAATTCATAATTGACTTCAAAGTAGACTTTATATTTGTGAACAACCTTCTTCTTCATTAAAACTATAGTAATACAATTTTATGTAGGGAAATTCACCATCAATCTTTTCCTTGACTGTCCAGATGCCAAAGCTGAATCCTCTATGCCCATAATCTAACCATCCTACAAAATAAGTTGTAACAGATAATTAGACAAAAAATGACATTCATATCCCAACAAAACAGTCTTCCAGTAAGGCCTCCTCACAAGCCAAAAAATGACATTCCATATCCCAACAAAACAGTCTTTTTGTTAGTTAGCTACTTAGCTTGTTTTAAAATTTAACATGCAAACAACAATTTCGTGACTGTTCCCGCAAGCTCCGGAAACTCCAAAATCTCATGCAAATCAACAATCACATTTTTTTGGGAATCAATATTTTTGATCAAACAATATTGTAAGCTCATCTAAATCATATAAACAAATTCACAATAATGAGGTCATTTCCTTAACGATCATCTTCTTCAACCTAATGTGCAAGCATTTGAAAAAAAAAAAAATTTAGGTTAGGGTTTATACTGAGCACGGAGATCGGAGGAATTGGACACGACCGGATGGCTGGACTTTGGTCTTTGACGCTGATGATGACTCATATCAGAAAAAGCCCGCGAGATCGAATGACGAACGATCAAGCGCACAGGAAGAATGGTCGCACGGAGAAGGCTAGGGTTCGGGATCGAAAGAGAAGAAGAGGCCGTGGATCGCGAGCTGTGAGGGTCCAATGAGTAGAGGGAAGGTTCGGCTATAGTAGCGGCTATAACCGGTGATTTTTGCACTGGTTTAAACCGGTGTTAATACCCACTTTAACAACAGTTTTCAAACAACCCGTGATGAGTGCAGCGAAAAATCCTATTTTTTGGTAGTGTGTGCTCAAATTATAGTGGATGGATGAAAAGTACAATGAAGCTTTCTACATTTTGTGTGGCCTAGCTCAAGTAATACTATCAAGAACAACTAGGCCAACCCATGTGAAATCATCGAGCGATTTCATGTTGGCCTTCCTACTATTTGGTATGCCTTAAATGCATATCTAATATAATTAAAGCGTCACAATTATCATATCTTTAATTTTATAGAAAGTCATTATTAGATCATATTTATTATTTATGTATTTCCTTTAATAAAAATTTCCTATAGAACCTTATCTCTATCGCCACCTATTAATAGGAGATCAACCTACAAAGCTTCAGCACAAAGCATACAATAACAAATTGTCTTAATTAAGCTCTTTACTTTCTGGTAAAAAAAAAAAAATGATAGAGCCCTCTCCCTCTCTTTCTCTCACTATCTCTCTAATATTTATTATCAATTTTGCAATTATATAAAATTGGTCACTTGTTATTAAACATAAATACACTAACAACTTTTATGCTATTTGGTATGAAATAAAATGTATTTAAAATATTCAAAATGAAGGGAATTGAAAATATTGAAATTTGATCTAAAGTAAAAAAAAAATGTAGAGAAATTTTTTAATTAAAATATTTGGAATGCACCATGTAATTCAATGTTGATGTATTTGAAAATTATTAGATTTAATTAATTTTCAAATACATTATAAATTTATGCAAACAACTACTAATATTTCAAATATATTATATTGTATTCTATTCCACTCTGCATTCCTTTTCAGTCAAGCTAATAATGGACCCGACCCTTAGTATTTTTCGTAATGTCTGGTGAATAATAGATACGGTGTTGTAATCTATCATCTAAACTATATTCATTAGTATTTTATTATGGATTTATTTTAAGAAGAAGCAAACGTTAAATTTAAATTAAGAATAGAAGCAAAGTCTTAAAACAATTAAAAAAAAAAAAAGAAGCAAATAATTAGTCAAACAGAATGATGAATTATTCCATTGAATGTACCAAATTGTTTGACATATGTATTAGAATAAGCTAAACATGTTGGTGCATTGCTACAGTTATGTGAAATTTAGGTTCGGCTGACTCAGGGGCATGCGCGGTGAAGCGTCAAATGATTTGATGCATTCTAAAGAATGCACCAATTTATTTGACTTGTTAATTTGTTTCGTATTAAATTGTAAAACTTATATGTTCCTACTGCTAATAATATATATATTATACATGCTCCTAAAAAAAATCCTTTCATTATTTTGAGGAACAAGAAACTGACCCACGTATCAAATTAAAAAAAAAAAATCAATGACATGCATGCATGCTGAACCCAAGAAGAAATTCTTTCAATAGCTACTATTCTAATATAACTATGCTAATTAAATTATAACTTATTATTTTGTTATTTTATTCAGCACTTTCGTATGGCGCCGCGGAAAAAGAACAAAGGCAAAGAAAAGATCGAGTATGAAGCTTCTCTCCGGCCTTCTTTGGAAGACAGTGATCTGAGGCTAGAAGTTGAGCTTCCTCCAGACGCTAAATTACTTACAGATCATGAAGCTGCAGCTCTTCTGCAAAACTTCAATGACGAAAATTTGGCCACATTTACAGATCAAGACTTCACTATACCCGATATTTATGTCAGCACGTTGGAGTACGCGAAAAATGCTGTGCATTACCATAATTTCGAGCATGTTAAAAGTGCGTTGGAGAGTCTCCGAGATTTTGGGGCCACCGATGCTGAGATATGTATGTTAGGAAATACTTGTCCAGAGTCTTATGATGAGGCTTTAGCACTAATACCATCGTTGAAGGATAAAGAAGAATGGCTTGAAGAAGAACTTAAAAAAGCTCTAGCCACTCTTGCACAATTCAGAGCAGCTAATGATTAAGAGCTTTTTTATAAGCTGGTTTTCTGGATGTTGCATGGCAGTGTGCGGTTTAATGTGGTTCTGTAATCTTGGTGAAATATTCCAGCTTATTTGTAACAGAGTTATGTGCTTATTTGTATTTAAAATAAATAAAGATGTGTCTGTATTGCTCCTTGTAATAATGTTATCAAAACTACCTATTGAAGGTTTATAAAAATATTTTATATATGAAACTCTATTATTCCTTCTTTCATCTTCATTTTCTCTTGGAGAATTATTAATGGTTTGATTCATGTGGACAAGACGCTTAAAAATAAATGTTTTTTTCATTACATCTAAATATCAATGTTATTTTCATTTGGAGACTATTAGGCATGTCTTTCTAGAAGGTTCTATTGTTATTAATGTTTGATATATCTTGATAATACTCTGGGGATTAATATGAGCTATGTTAACATTACATGTTCTGCTTTTCTTATTGATCTCTAGTTTCATCACAAATATGCTGATCATATTTTAAATGTGGTTGCCATAAATGATTTTTGGCTTTTATGGATTGAAAGAAATAATAGCAAATATTTTGGTATCAAGATGATAGAATCATAATTGCCCGTAAGAATAAAATTCATCAACTTGTTTCTGCCAAGTTGCTTCTTCCCAAGCATTTTAAGGGTAATAATACTTAGACTTCATTTTTGTAAGCATCTTCTGCTTTTGAGAACAACTGTTTATTTTCTAAAACTTTGTATTGGAAGAAACTTTCTTTGATTGATCAATATAAATTAAATATTGACGGTTTTGTCACTAATCTTGGGTCTGGATGTTGTTGCATTGTTAGAGATTATCAAGGTGCTCTGATGTTTTCTTTTGCTTCTTGCCTTCCTACTTATAAGGTGATTGTTGTTGAAGCTACAACACTATTGATTGGTCTTAAGTTCTGTGTGGATCACAATTTTACTAAAATTTGGATTGAATCTTATTTCTTGTTGTTGGTTAATCTTATTAATTCTAATAATTGTAATAATGCTAATATGTAGTATATTTTTAGGAATATCATGAGTAGAATTCTTGGGGAATTTGATTTTGTGATTTCTCAAATTTTGAGAGAAGGTAAAATATGTGCGTATTAGCTTGATAAAAAGGAACTACTTCATCTGTTATGTGTGGAATCCAATTGTGTGATCAATCTGGTTATTCTGTTGTCTCGGACCTCAAAGTTTGTCATGTATATTGGGGGTGCAAGGGGTTATCCTCTGCTTGGATTCTGGTGCTAATACAAAGGCTTGAGCGCCCCAGTGCTGTGTTCCTTAACTCCCCAACACTACGTTCTCGAGTGCCCTAATGCTACCTACCCAAGCTCCCCGACGCTTTGTTTTTGATCTCCCTGGCATTGTGTTCTCAAATGCCCAAGTGATAAACAATAGAGAGCAGAGCGCCGCAACACCCCAAACAAGCGCCATAGTGTTATGAGACGGACTAGATAGTTTTCTTTCTCAGGGTTGTGTCCCTTATAGTTAGTTTACTTGGCTTTTTCTTGTATTTTGCGAGTGTATAAATTGAGAATGGTGCATGTAAGAAGTGAAGCAAGAGAGAGAGTGAGAAAGAAGAGAAATTTGTACTTATTTCTCACAATTTTCATAGTGGATTTCTTAGTGTGACGTGGCTTCGTTTTTTTTTTCCCTATTTTGAATTTATACACATTAAATCCTAGTGTCTTTTACTTTTCCGCATCTTTTACTACCTTGCTTGTTTCGTCATTGTGGTATTTACACCTCATATCACCCTCAACATTATCTTCCACTGAACTATTTTTAAATTTAAATGAGGTCCATGATTTAAGAGGTATGATTATTAGATAAACTTGGCTTGCCTTGTTCGAGGAAGAAAAAAAAAAGTCTTTTAACCCCTTTCTAGCTTGGGGTTCTTTTAATTTTGTGGTTTCTTCTAATTTTGCATCATTCCTATTATTAAGCCGTTGTTTTTTCTAGCTTTATGGTTGGGCTACTAGATTTTGGTATAATAGCCAGTATTTTGACATAAGAAAATAAATTTTTTCAGGAGTCATTATATGTTAAAATCACAAATCGTCATCATCATAGCATATATATCACACTAATGTTTTGCCATATATATTTTATTGTGACTTGTCTCCTAATATGATATATGAATTGAACTTGTATTTTTATTATTATTACTTCATAGTACTTTATTTGGCATTGAGAGTTTTTATTTTATTTTATTTTGTATTGAGAGAATTTATCGCAAAATTAGAAGTTAGTAAATTTGGTATTAAAACTCAAAATTTGTGGCTCACTGGCAGAAAAACACAATTGTTGTGAAGCATAATTAGTAGACATATAGAGTTCTACAACAAAATCATGTACAAACAATAACATAACAACCTCCTTAAAACTTCTCTTGAAGACAACTATTAAAGTCTCTGAATACCAAATGGATACACATTGTGAGCTTCACAAGTAGCTAAGCAGCTTCCCTTCAAAAGAATTTTCAATTACAGTTCACAATGAAAGCCTTGAAACTGCATGTAACAGTCAAGCAATAGAGAAAATCTTCCTCCCAATTTGAAGCCCAAGCAACAAATGAGAATATCAAGTTCACCTGAAATACACCTTAATGAATGATGGCGCAAAGAGGACCAAAGGGAAGTAGCCATGAAGCTAGCTATTTTTCAGCTGGTTGCGTTTAGGGTTTAGGAGTGTAGCTTGGAATTGAAACAAATAATCAGAAAAAAAAAAAAAAGTGAAGCAGCTTAGCTAAAAGATAGTTTTATCCAACTCAAGTGAATATAGAAAATTTCCTGAGAAAATCTTCAATCACAAAATTTCAATGATTCTGAAGATGCCTCAGTGACTACAGGAACCCAATAATCCATCGAGAAGTTATGGACAGATGAAAAATAGCTGTAGAATGAACAAATTGCAAACAAGTGATCAGCAATAAAAATTTAGAAAGAAAATCAAGAAATTGCAAAATAATAGAGCAATCAAACATAAAACAGTAAAATTGAAAAAAGGTTACAAGGAACTCATGCGTAGAAGGAAACAATCATCAATCTTTTTTTTTTTTTTTTGGAAAATCCATGGAGGCGGCCGTGTTAATTAAAAAGGGGAATACAAGGTCTTTTAAGGGACCTTCAGCTCACTAATGTTCTGACCAGCTACAAAACAAATCAAAATAAAACCTACAAACTAAGAGTACCCACTAATAAGAAATTTTGGTCATTTATTCAATCATTGAAACCACAAACTAAGGCAATTTATTCAAGCTACTATAAAATTTTGAGTCAACCATATCATTATTCAAAAGACAAAAAATAAAAAATGCCTACCAACACTACAGGAAATTCACTAAATACTGACAACATTTTCGACAGTCAGTTGAACATTTATATTGTTATTTGTTTAAAGAACTGTATCTGGTTATTATGGATTGTGTAAATATATCTGTTGATTGTTGATTGTGTATTATTTTTTTTCAAATGAACTACTCTGTTGATTTTGGAACATCAAAAGTGTTTTATATATGATTTGAACTTAGTGCAGGTAATTGTGGAAATTTGTGTAAATAGAGGAGGGGTTGTTTTTTTTTTTTTTTTTTTTTGCAAATTCTATAGGTTTCCAGTTGCTAACAGGCGTTTTAGCCGTCGATACCGAACAACGTGAAGTTGTTGCCGTCAGTAATAATCGGTGGCTAACTGGCGGTATGGCCGCCGGAAATATCGGTGGTAAGAAAATTACCGGCGGTTTTCACGTTGGAATTTTTCGGGTGTTTACATTGGCTTTAGTTCATTAATTTCTGGCTGTTTGAGCCGCCAAAAAACTGTTGGAAAATTTTGCCGCCATGAAATTGGCCGCCAATTTCATTTTCTACGCATTTATTCTAGAAATTATCCGTCGTAATGAATGATTTTCCTGTAGTGCAAATAACATATAAAATTAAATTTTAGAAACAAACATATCTTCTGATGCCCAAATCAAAGTGATGATCAATTGAAAATAATTTGCTCAAGCTTCAAAAACCAGAAAATATAGCTTTCTTTTGTCATATCTCTCGTATGTGTGTGTATGTAATGCCAAAAAATAATTAAAATAAACAGAAATAAATTCTTCCATACATTCGCTTATTTGTCTTTATATTGTTTATCTGTCCTTCTAATTTTTTAGTTGTAAGCAGACATGCTCAAAGTATTTTGGATCAATAGAAAGTAAAATAAAGCTTCTAACACTTTGTTCAGCCCAACATGATAAAGATAAATCTGATAAAAAGTCATCTCCATTAGAGAGTTCAAAGGCTAGCTAGAAAGCATTAATCCACCTACAAAGTTCATCTTGATCTAGTGTTTAAGAGTTTTGGCTACCAATTCAGAGGTTTTGGATTTGAAGCTTATATATGTGACGTGTGCATGAATTTGTCTTAATTGATCTGGATGTCCAAAAAAAATATTAGTCGACCTAAGATTGAAACGACGGAAGTGCTCGAAGCAACTTGCCAATCGGCCCAATCTGCTCGGCCCCCAAAATCCGACTAGGTGAGTTCATTCAATGCCACAACTAGGTCAACCCATGTGAAGTCGTCCAATGGCTTCCAGTGGGTTAATTGCCCATTATTTGTAAAACTTTAAATGCATATTTAATATGATTAATGCAACATAATTATCATACCTTCTATTTTGTTGGAAGTCATTATTTGGTCATATTTTGTAATTCATGCATTTACATTTAATGTAACTTTTCTATGGAGCATTAGCATTGCCTCTATCACTTATAAATAAGGGGTCTACAAGCCAATCTAAGGACACCATAGAAAAAAAAATTATCTTCTTGATCTCTCTACATTTTGGTAATAATAAATCATAGAATTCTCTCCCTCTCTCCCTCTGTCCCTCTCTATCTCTCTATTTCTCTATTGTTTTTAGCCAATCTTAGGTGTTTAAGGCATGGATGCAATTCATGAACTTTTTTTTTTTTGGTTAAAATCTCGTAGGGGCCTACGCTTTAATTAAAAACAAAATTATAAGGTCCTTATGGAAAACCTTCATCTATCTACCACTCCGACGAGCTACAACACAAAAAAAAATACCTACGAGTCAAAAATTTCCTCTAAACAAAATTATAAGAAAACTAGTAACATGTTAGGGCGGCCAGGAGACAACACCCAAAAAAGAAAGATGGCAATCAACACTATCTTTCTAGCAAAAAATAAAGCTTGCAACCAACAACAACAAACCAAAGCATCCGCAAATAATAACAGCTACAAAAAAAAAAAAAAAAATTCAAATAGCTAATAGCATAGAATTCATAGACAAATTTGAATTGAGCATTTATGTATCATGTGATATCTCAAGGGTTACAGACAAATTGAACATAGCTAAATGCTCTATTATTATTATTATTATTATTATTATATATATATATAATAGAGTTCATATTGAGCTTGAATTTAGCTTGTGTTTTAAACTTTATTCAAACTTATTAATCAATTTTTTTATTGAGCCTAACTAGCTAAATTTAATTTTGTAATAATTTAATCATGGACTTATTACTAAACATAGATGCACTTATAAATTAATTTTCATCAAAATTGATATAGTTCACTTAGTATAAATAACCAAATAAAAAATATTTGTTCCAAATTTGCTCAATCATCTAAATAAAAGTCAATATAATTTAGAATGTGTGTATTTTTTCTATGTTTGGTTGATATAATTTATCGGTTTTTGCAGTAAGGATAGCATTTGTATAAAAATATTTAGAACAATTTTATTTTACAGCACAGGAAAAATAAAAATCAACCGGTCTAAATAAAAAATTTCTATGAAATAGCTTTCTGCCTTTTTATAATACAATACAAAATATTTCTTCCTATGATCAACAACACAATTCATGAAGATCTTCAATGTTTCTCATATTGTCTTTCCAGCATTTGAGCTAGCTAGCCAGCACTCGCTTATGGCGGATAGAAGAAGAAGGGATAAGGGAAAAGTAGAGGTGATTCCGCAATGGGGAGCAACTCGAAGAAGAAGCAAGAGCAAAGCCGCTCGTCCATTGATCATAATAAGCTCCTCTGATTCCGAAAAAGAGAAAGAACCGATTGTAATAAGTTCCTCCGATTCCGACGAGAATGAAAGGCCCACTCCTTCAGCTCAGCCTTCAGCAGCCAAAAAGAAAGTGAAGGAGGAGGAATTTGAACTTCCACCAGGCGCTAAATTGATTGCAGATTGTGAGGCAGCAGATATTCTGCAAGGGATTGAAGCACGTTTAGAGTCTCTAAAGAATCTGCACATCTCAATGCCCAAATCTTTTCCAAAATCGCTACAGTACTCCAAAGATAATGCTGTGCATTACACAGATACAAAGTCTGTTAAACGTGCCTTAGAAAGGCTGAAGGAGTATGGAGCGACAGATTGGGAGATCTGCATGATAGCGAATTCTTGTCCGGAGAGCTGTGAGGAGGCTTATGCGCTAATACCATCTCTGAAGGGTAAAGAAGATACGATTGGAGAGACTCTCAATGCTGTTCTGACCACTCTTGCAAGATTCAAGGTTGATGATGATTAGCAGCTAACTAGTTTAATAATAGACTTTTGTACTTCATGTTATAAGGATGAATAAAGATCTCTATATTTTGTTGGTGGTATGAAGGTTCATAAAATCTTAAAATATGAAGAGAAAATGTTCTATTTTTCTTTTATTTGTAATTAGATTCAAGTTTGTCCAAAATTGACAACTATTTAGTTTGTAAGAAAAATCATTTTCGAAGGAAAAAAAAAACTAAAAAGAAGTATTTAATTTTTTTTATTGCAATTTTTTTGGCTCTGTCGGTTAAGTTTCAAGTTTTAGATGAGAAAAATAAAGGCGATTGCATTAGATAGCTAACAACAAGTATAAATCTTATGGAACAATCATACATTAATTCTTTAATATTAACAGAACACACGAGCAATTAAATATATTTCTTGTCCATGTGGAAATAGCCCATCGCGATCTATGCATTTTATTTTCTATAAATAAGTCCTATAGGATCCTGTAATGGTTAAGACTTTATTTCCTTTCATCTATTCTGCATTTACTGTCGCTGGCTTTCTTCTTCTTTCCTGTATCTTTCTATGTTTCTATTATTTCTTCATGGCATCAGAGTAGAAGATCTAGGGCTCTGTACCGATGGTGAATTCTGCTCCATCTCGTCTCAGCGAAAGACTGGAGATGGATCAGCAAGAACAATCCCACATCTCCTCCACTCTCAAATTTGTGGTTTCGAATATCAAGAATACGGTTCCGATTCAGCTCACGCAAGAAAATTATTCAGTATGGAGATCACATATTTTAAAGATTTTTCGTGCGAATGGATTTGATAAGTTTATTGATTCCTCTATCTCCTCTCCCCCTCAAACTATCTTAGACACAGACGGATCCACTCAACCGAACCCCTCATTCCATCAATGGAATCTTATCGATCAAAACCTTGCTGCATCTTTGTGATCCACCATTTCTTCTTCTATACTCCCTTATGTTGTTCACCTTGATTCTACTGCTGCCATTTGGATAACACTTGAGAATTGTTTTTAAGCTACCAATTGATCCAAGGTTATTCAACTCAAAAATGCCCTCCACAACATTTCTCTCAAGAACATGACTATGACCCGATACCTATCTGAAATCAAGAACCTTGTAGATCAAATAGCTACTTCTGGATCTATTGTTGACCATGAGGATATCATCTTTTACACCCTCAACGGATTACCCCCATCATATCAATCGTTCAAAACTTCCATTCGTACTATGATCAATCCGATCAGCTTAGACCACTTCTACCCTCTTCTTCTCAGTGAAGAGGTAAATCTTGCTTCCGATGCTGCAAGAAGTCACTCTTCCAATGATCCTAACTTTGCTCTATATACGTCTCGTGGTCGGGGATGTTGAAATAGGGTAAGATTAACGCATCCTTCTGGTCAGTCGGGAAGACAATCTGCAACCCAAGCCGTTATATGTCAGATTTGTTTCAAGAAAGGACACACCGCCTCCAACTGCTGGCATAGACTCAACGCTCAATATGTTCCATCCGCTCAGGTTTAATCTAACCGAGCTCTGCTGGCTGCTTCTGATAATCCCTCCAACAGTTGGTTTCTGGACTCAGGAGCTACCTCGCATCTAACGAACTCGCAGGAAAATTTATCTGTCTCCACACCTTATCAAGGTTCAAACAGTATAGTTGTTGGTGATGGATGTTCTGTTACCATTGCAAATTCAGGGGTCGGATTACTTCCGACCCCATCTCGTAAGCTCAAACTATCACAAATTTTACACACTCCTCTGCATTACAACTTAATTTCTATTTCTAAACTGATTCAAGACAATAATATTTCAATTACTTTTGACTCATTTGGTTTTACAATGAAGGATCTAAAGATCCAGCGAGTGCTTCTTCAAGGTCCTTACAATGAAGGGTTATACACGGTTCAAACAAATCAGCAAGTTACTTCTCAGAAGGCTCTATCTGTCACCAACCAAGACCATTCTCTTTGGCATCATAGGCTCAGACATCCTCAAGAGAGGCTGCTTCAAATAATTTCTAGATGCAATTCGCATCTCAATATAACTAAAGATATTTTTTCTTGTTCTTCTTGTAGTGAATCGAAAAGCCACGAACTTGTTTTTGAACCATCTACTAGTCGTCATAACGCTATTCTTGAGCTAATTCACTTGGATATTTGGGGTCCAGCACCCGTTATCTCAGCTCAAGGATATCGTTACTACATTCTATTTGTTAATGATTTTTCACGATTTTTTTGGATATTTCCAATGCGATATAAATTTGATGTTTTTGACATTTTTACTTCTTTCAAGAACCAAGTCGAAAAATATACATCATGTCATATTAGAATGCTCAGAATCGATGGTGGCACCGAATACACAAATCACAGGTTTAAAACGTATCTTCAAACCGACGACATAACTCATCAGATCTCTTGTCCCTACACGCCAGAGCAAAACGGTGTTGTTGAACGCAAGCATTGCCATATTATTGAAACTTGCCGAACCAATCTTAACAATGCTTCTATTCATTATCGTCACTGGCCGGAAGTTGTTCTAACATCGGTTTATCTAAAAAAACCGAATGCCATCTATAAATAACTCCTCTGTTTCACCTTTTGAGCTTTATCATAATGTTAAACCTCAAAATGACCATCTTCGTACCTTTGGATGTGAGTGCTTCCCTCTTCTTCCAGCCCACACTCGTCATAAACTTCAACCAAAATCCAAATCTTGCTTATTTCTAGGATACTCTGACACGTATAAGGGTTATAAGTGTCTTGACACTACAACTGACAAAATTTATATTTCTCGACATACCACATTCAATGAAACATCATTTCCTTTCAAACAGATCACTACTCATTCCTCGGCACAATCTCTGGACACTCTAGCTACCATTCCACCTTCAACCTACTTTTATTTCTAACACCTCTCAGACTACAGATCACCAACTTTTCTCTCCTTCTAATGTTCCTTCCGATAATCTTCAGTAGCAACCATCATACTCTCATTCCCAAAGCCCATCTGCTGAACCAACTATATCTATTCTCTCCCGGCCTCATCATCCTATGTTAACCAGACATCAAACTGACAAACTTAAACCTCGCCTCAGATTAAACCTCATGCATACTACCACTTATCAGATTCTACCAGTGCACCCGCTACATATACGGAGGCTGCTAAACATTTGGAATGGAGAAATGCGATGGCCACAGAGTTCTTAGCCTTGCAAAAATAGGGTACTCAGAGCCTGGTAAAGCCACCTCCCAATTCATTAATACTTGGGTGCAAATCGACATACCGTGGTAAGCTTCATGAGAATGGTACCATTTCCAAACACAAAGCTCACTTAGTCGCTCTTGGAAACAATCAAGAATATGGTTTGGACTATATGAAACTTTTAGTCCAATAGCTAAACTTCCGATAATTTGTCTTCTACTTACGGTGGCTCTACATCACAATTGACAAGTTCAACAATTAGATGTCGCAAATGCTTTCTTACACGGTTAGTTTTCCATAACTTTTTATATGGCACAACCCAAAGGCTTCACTGATTCCAATCATCCCGATTATGTGTGTCGCCTTTTGCAAAGCCATCTACGGTCTGAAACAAGCGCCGAGACAATGGTATAACACCTTTACATCTTATCTTGTTTCTATCGGGTTTACACACAACAATGTCGATCCGTGCCTCCTCATTCTACGTCGTAACGAAACTCAAATTTTTCTGCTAATATATGTTGATGACATACTGATTACTGGTAACAATACTTTAGAGGTCTAGGCAGTTATAGCAAAACTCAGCATGCAATTTAATATGAAGCACTTGGGTAATGCGCATGATTTCCTGGACATCAAAATTTATTACAACAATCAAGCTTACTTCCTTTCCCAAAAGAACTATGCAGCATCTATATTACAGCAGGCACAACTTACGGCATGCAAACCTCTTGCAAACCCAAACTGTACCAAGTTTCCTTCCACGTTTCCAACTGATTCAAGTTTGTTTGATCCTCCTCTCTATAGGTGTCTAACTGGTTCACTCCAGTATCTTACTCTAATGCGGCCGGATATCGCCTACAGTGTTAATCAACTCTCCCAGCATATGCATCAACCTCTTCCTCAACACAACTATCTTCTTAAACATCTATTATGCTATATTCAAGGTATGTTATATTATGATATTCCTATCACCAAATCTAATCTTGTTCTTCAATCTTTTTTCGATGCAAATTGAGCATGTGATCCAGTTTCTCGTCGATCAACATCCGGCTATTGCTCTTTTCTAGGGGATTCCATCATCTCCTAGACGGTTAAAAAGTAGGATACGGTTGCTCGATCATCTATCGAATCAGAATACAGGGCCTTGGCAGCACTGACCGCGGACATCATCTGGCTTCGTCGTCTACTTCTAGACTTCGGTATACCTTAAGATTATCCCACCGACATGTACTACGACAACACATCTGCAATTGCATTGGCCAACAATCCAGTGTTTCATGCCAAAACGAAACACATTGAAATTGATCAGAAATTTACCAGGGATCATATCCAATCCAACAACATTTGTCTTCTACCTATTAACACTATAGACCAAATTGCAGACATATTCACAAAAGCTCTCTCTACGCCATGGTTTGTAACTCTTCGCAACAAGCTGACAGTTCGACTCCACCCGTCAGTTTGCAGGGACGTAACAAAACACATGAGAAAATAAATATATTTCTTGTCCACGTGGCAATACGCCATCGGGATCTATATATTTTATTTTCTATAAATAAGTCCTATAGGACCCTGTAATGGTTAAGACTTTATTTCCTTTCATCTATCTGGCATTTACTGTCATTGGCTTTCTTCTTCTTTCCGGTATCTTTCTCTATTTCTTTTATTTCTTCAAATATATTGTGTTATCTTATTTGTACTTAATAGAAAAAGCGGATTCATCTTATATTCCACTCAACGAAATACCGTGGAATATCCAGTAAAGATTTTTAACATATAAGCAAATTTACAGAGAAATTCACAATAAAAATAAAAAATAGTTAATGATTTACATACAGCTCCACATTAATTAAATGTGAAGGCTGTAAAGTTAATTACTCTGAATTAAAATAAATCAAATAATAAATATGATGAAAATGTTCTAAATGTAAAGCTATTTTTTTCTCAATTAATTATTCGAAATGATAGTCTTACCATAATTTGATTAATTATATAATAAGTTTTAATTGTTTTGAAAAAAAAAAAATAAGATCAAATGCTCAAGCTAGAGATTCCTAAGGATTTGCCGAAGACATGGCAGAGGGAAAGGATGAGAGAGTATCAGAGCAATATGATTGAAGAAGCCTTCGAGAGATCTTTTTAGCACAGAAATAAATTTATTAACGTTTTATTTCAAAAGTTCATTTTCTTTATTCTTACTAATATTTTGATCCATCAACGTTCAATAAAACTAGCATTCAAAGAAAGAAAGAAGAGATTTCTTCACCAATATTTTAATATTTTATAAGGCAATAAGAAGCCTTTTAAAATATTAAAGTATTTAAATTTTAATTAAATAAATATTTTATTTTATTACTATTTTTACAATAATAATTAAAATTAAACAGTCTTAAAAAAATGTATGATCCTGCAAATGAAGTTCGATCTCAGAGACGAGATGCTTAGCCTTCTGATGCACACCAGCCATGTCATGAATTCCACGCACATGCATATCATCTAACATTAAATGTTTTTTGCAAAACCACATGAAAGTCAAGAGCTCGTCTCCTCTACTCAGCTGCTTCATATGCTTGCTTGCCTTTGAATCCATCGCCCCTTTATGCAAAAGCTCTACCCATGTTGTGGTTATGACTTGCCATCTCTCTTCCTCCCTAAGAACTAACATCAAATGAGCAAGTACTCGTGCTGTACCAAACAAAGATGCAGTAAGGTTGTTAAATTCTATTGGAGTCGCTATCATCTTCATGCACACCTCCTCAACTTAATTTTTCATTTGGCTTTAGTAGTTGATGGCCATCACAACTCTCACGAATGAACTCAACCATTTCTTCAATAGTCTCTTGGAATAGCATATAGCTCAGTCCTCCCATGGTAGACATCATATCTGATCGTATCATCACCATGTGCATAAATGGACAAGTACTTACAAGCTTCCATTTTTGAGCTCTTTCTCTTTACTCCTTCCGAACTATTTGTCTCTACTTTCATCTCAATTCGATGAGGAGACAAGGGATGTTGAGACTCTGGATTCCAATGGAAGCAGAGCTCGGTAGTGATGTGCCATATCAAAACTTGTTGGTCAAACGATAACCTCTCAAAAAGCTAAACAAATGGCACTACAGCCCAATCAACAATGTTTCTTACTTGTTGAAGGGCAAGGGAGTCAGCTTGTTTATTTAATTCCTCTACTGGGTAATTCATGCGTCTTTTTAAATGGGCAACAAAGATCTCTAGAACCTCTTGTGTTGCCTGTATAGGCTGGATTGTTTGCAATGTGTAAGTTTCTTGTTTTGTTAATGCCCAAAACATATACAACTTTGTTTCTTGCACGAAGCTCAACTTTTTTGCAACCCAACTCATCATACTATATCGAAGAGTTTTATTGAGTGAAGAAATTGAGAGACAATTAATGAGTATATTCAATTGCGGTAACTTTATCGACCAATAACTTCTCTTATGACATGTATTTTTAATTCTCATAATATATTCTGCAACCAACACACTCCAATTGCTCAACTTCTTAACATTAAGAAGAGAAACTATCATTATGTCAGAGAATATAAGCATGATAGTAGCCATAAAGTCGAGGCATATAGAGGTTGTAAGCAGGACATAGGTTATGGCTACATCAAGGTTATTAAAATCATCCTTTGGTTCTAAAATAAAGAGTGAGAAAGCCAACAAAATGCAAGTAGAGAAGATAACTTGGAGAACATACCCAGGTATGGAGTGATTTATAATGACCTTAGTGTAAAACTCATCATAAGCATAACTAAGATCCTTTCTCAAAACCATAAAAAAAATCCTCTATTGACATCTCCGTGACAATATTTTTACTTTCATCATACTGATGCAAGATTGGAAAAACATCAACAAAATAAGGCTTAATAATAGAGTATAATCAAAAAGCTTGAACCAAAACATTCAAATATTTTGTTGGTCGAGTTATATGGGAGGAGCTGACGGAACTTTGAATGCATTTAATACTGGCTTTGAAAAGTGAGTAAGAGCGCTCTACATATTTAATGATGGCGACTAAGAATATCAAGAGGGTGGGTACGAGTAGGCGGGTATTTGGAAGGGAACAGAAGATAATATAAAAGGAAATAAAAAACTCGTAACCAAGCCCGAGAAGATGCACTACAGGAAAAATGCTGAAAACCGGCGGTTAGTCTAGATTTACCGGCGGTTTTGAATGTTACCGGCGGTCTAACGGCGGTTTGTAAACCGTCGGAAAAAATGGCGTAGAAAACCATTTCCGACGGCGTGTTACCGGCGGTTTATTTTTGCAGCGGTTTTCCGGTGGCTAATACCGCCGGTAACCACCGGAATTTTAACCGTCGGTTTGCCGGCGGTTAGGCCGCCGGTATTGTAACCGCCGGTAAGCCGCCGGTCACGTTACCGGCGGTTTTCCGGCGATTTAAAATTGGCGTCGTCTGGTTCGTAGACCGCCAGACGGCGCCGTTAGACTGCTGGTAATTTATCGGCGGTGGACGGCGGTTATAGCCGTTAGCCGGCGGTTATTACCGACGGTTTAAACCGTCGTAGAACAGCCGGCGGCCGTCGGTAATCGCCAGTAATTACCGGCAGTTTAATGTTATAACCGACGGCTTATCTTGTCCGTCCAGTATCGTTGTCCGGCAGTTGAGATGCAACTTGAATGAAAGTTTCAACTCCCTCTATAAATTCAACTGTCAATCCTTTTCGACCCGGCAACAATCTGTTATACATCCAATATCTCTCTTCTTGGATAGTCATTTGCACGTTGAAGTAAACGTACCCTACATGTTGGAGGCATAAATTATCTGTTATACATCCAAATAGATTTTTATGCTTTGAAGGACTTAATCATGCTCTAAAAGAACAAAAGCTTATCCATATGTTGCATTTAAATAAAATAAACACATAGATTTGATTTTTTACCTAAAGGGGCAAGGTGGTCAACCCTGGTTGACTTGGTCAACCGGGTTGACCCAGGGTACAAGTCTAGGCCCAACAGACTCGACTCGACTCTCTGAACCCATTGGAGAGGGTCTTGGGGTTCGGCTTGGTCAATTTGACCAAGTCAACTCTTATTAATGTCTTGATCACCCAATGCCATAATCCCCTCACAAGGTCTATTACAACTAAAAGTACACATCATATATTCAGTTATAGATCTATTGAAGCGAAAACCTTATAAACTTTATAGTTGACCTCCATAATTCATGTTTTCCTTCAACTCCCTTTCTAGTCTTATCAACATGAAGAATATCATCAGTAAAAAGCATACACCAAGGTACATCCTCTCACAAATGTCTAGTGAGAACATCTATGAGTAAAGCAAAAAAGATATGGACTTCTTGCTGATCCTTGATATAATCCAACCGAAATAGGAAAATACTTGATCAAACCACCATGTATTTGAACACAAGTAATAGCTCCTACATACATATCAATAATGATTTAAATATAAGCATTATTAACTCCTTTCTTCTTAAGAACCCTCCATAGCACTTCTCTTGGAATATTAACATATGTTTTCTCTAAATAGATAAATATCATATATAGATCCTCCTTATTCTGATTATATTTCTCCATCAAACCTCTCAAAAAATGTATGACTTCCATTGTAAACCTACCAAGCATTAATCCAAATTGATTTTGAGAAACATTAGTATCACACCTAAACCTATGCTCCATAACTCTCTCCCACATTTTTAAAGTATGAAACATTAACTAAAAAGATAATATAACATGGAGTAGCACCAAATAATCAAAGAAAAACCATAAAAAATAACCTTAAAATAGAAATCGGATTATTTGTGGTCGGAATCGGTCGGCGGTCGGGCGTCGGAGTAGACTCGTCGGCGGCGATCAGACTGGGGTCGGCGGCGGTCGGACTGGGGTCAGCGGTCGGAGTTCCTTCGTCGGGGGCTGATCGGACGAGCGGAGGACACGGTACAACGAGCAACCGAGAGAGAGAAGGAAAGAGTGAAAATGAAATGAGCGGAGCGAGGCGGCTCGTATTAGGGCTTTTACCGGCGGTTTTCCGGCGGTCTGGACCTCCGGAAAAAAATCACTTATCAACGGCGGTTTAGACCGCCGGTAAACTGCCGGATCATATTGATGTCCGGCGGTTTATAGACCGTCGGTATTACCGGCGGTGTATCGTAGCTAAGCCGCGGTTTGGCCGTCGTTAGAGTCCGACGGTTAGACTGCCGGCGACGCCGCCGGTAATACCGACGGTCCATAAACCGCTGGTGCAAACCGCCGGTATTTGACATTTTTCCTGTAGTGATGGCGAGCTCAAAGTTCATTATCTTCCGTAGAGTAGGCAGTGATAGCGTCAGGGCCACCAAGATGGAGGATGAGGAAGGGAGCCCAAAAAGCGAGGACAACGTTGGAGGAGGAGGAATCATCCATGGAGCTACTTAGTTGGCCAAGGACAAAGTCAGCAACCCAGCCAGCCAACAAGTAGCTGGCCCATACGACAATTTGTATCCATCTCGAGGTGGAAGTTCTTCTTAGACGGCCAAGGAAAATAAGAATTATTTGGATAGATAGGCTGAGTAAAATCAAGACATGAACATCCCAGTTGTTCCACAATTGTTTGTATTTTAGCGGTATTTCCATTGATCCTTCACAAGAAAACTAAAATGTTTAAAAATAATTGATGATAAACTAACAAAATATTTTTCATCATTAAATTGTTTAGAGTTTTTGGAATAAATTTAATATTAATATTTTTTAGAAAAAAATTATGATTTATTTTAGGTTTTATAATAACTTATCTTATTTTTTTATTTAGTGATAATATTTTTTAAAATTAAAATCAACTAAAAATAAATATCTTAGAAGTTGATTATTATAGCAATAATCTCATATGGGTGACAATTCTAATATAGAACATCTATTAAAGCCATTTCTAGCAATAGAAAAAAATGATAATAATTTCAAAGTGGAAGAATTTACTTTGAGATGAGTACAATACAATTTTTTATTCATTAGTCATACATAATGGCATAATTCCCATCTAAAAGCAAAATCGATAGCTTTAAAATCCATAATAATACATTTTTTAACTTGTTTCAGAATTTTGTCTAGGGGCCTTTCTAAGTTGTTTCAGAATCACCCTGATCTCTATTTTAAAACTTTAGGTGGTTTCCCAATTTCTCATTTATGCTTTGCGGATGATTTTATTGTTTTTACTAATGCTTCAATTAACAGAGTTCGTAGGATTATAGACTTTTTGAACCATTTTGAGAAGATTAGTAGTCTTTCTTTTAGTAAGAACAAAAGCTGTTTTATTGCTTCTAAAAGGATTACTAATGATCGTATCTTATCCATTAATAATGTTACAGGTTTTTTGCATTCTACTTTACCTTTAAAATATCTTGGTGTTCCTCTTTTTAAAGGTAGGAAGACTTCTTTTTTATTTAATGATCTTATTTTCTCTGTTCAGAACAAGTTGCAGTCTTGGGAGTCTAATTTTCTTAGTTGGTGGCAGACTCATTCTTATTAAAAGTGTCCTTTGTGCTTTACCTGTTTACTATTTTCAAACTATTTCTCCGACCAAAAATGTTTGTAATAAGATCCATAAGCTGATTAATAATTTTTTATGGCGTGGCTCTACTTCTTCCTCTAAAATCAATTGGTCCAAATGGGAAAATTGTTGCGGTGTTAGGAAAGAGGGTGGTCTTGGGTGCAAGAGCCTTGGTGATCTTGCCAAGGCTTTCTCCTATAAGCTTTGGTTTAATTTTCAATCTAAAGATAACCTCTGGGCACAATTCATGAATGCTAAATACGGTTATGGTAAGCACCCTTCTAATATTTGTACCAAGTATGGTATCTCTAGAGTTTGGAGGAGGATGTGCAAGGTTAAGTGGGAGGTGGACCCCTTCTTTTCTTTGGGGCTTGGGGTTGGAGATATATTTTTTTGGCAAGATAAATGGCTTGGCAATGAATCTATTAACAACATTCTTAATACTTCTTCTCTGTCCACGCTTAAAGTGAACTATTTTTACAGTAATAATTGTTGGGATATTGATAAAATCTCTAATGAGGTTCCGGATTGCATTCGTGACCGGATTATTAAGAT
This sequence comes from Dendrobium huoshanense, assembly GCA_016618105.1. Lineage (NCBI taxonomy): Eukaryota > Viridiplantae > Streptophyta > Magnoliopsida > Asparagales > Orchidaceae > Dendrobium > Dendrobium huoshanense. The sequence goes on along the minus strand of CM028353.1, from coordinate 40,172,154 downwards.
GCTTATTAATAATCATTCGAAGGATATTCTTATGTTTAATTTATCTAAAGATGGTCATTTTTCTCTTAAAAATGCTTGGAATGCCTTTAAACTTAAAGGTGATTGTGAGACTATTTATACTAAAATTTGGCATAAGCATATTCCTACCTCTATTTCTATTTTTGTTTGGAGAGCCTTACATAGGTTTCTTCCTACGGATGATAATATGATTTATAAGGGTCTCACTCTTGCTTCCAAGTGTCAATGTTGTTTGCACACCGAGAACATGCACCATGTGTTGATTTTCGGCCCTGTTGTTGTGAGAACGTGGGTTTAGTTTGATGATTTATTCAAATTAAATTGCTTTAATTATCATCTTTCTCTTAAAGCTTTTCTGAATTTTTGGTTGGTTAACCTTAAAGGTCATATTCGTAATGTTATTCCCTGTCTTATCTTATGGTTTCTTTGGTTGGAAAGGAATAACTCCATTTTTAACGGTGTCAAGATGGGCCATCTTAATGTCATTCAGAAAGTTAATTAAAGATAAGGTGGCGGCGCTTTTGGCTGTTAATTTGCTCTCTGTTAAGCATTTTAAAAATTATTTATTTGTGTTTGAAGCTTTAGGTGGTTATTTGGATCCTTCGATTCATGTTGTGCGTACTATTCTATGGATCAAACCACCAAAAAATTTTTACAAATTAAATATTGATGTTAGTATTTCTAGTAATATTGCTCATTTTGGTGGGGTGATTAGGGATAGCAACGATTTTCTCGTTGCTGCTTTTGCGGGACCGTTGAATATTGCTGAGTATAATCCTGCTATGAGTAAGGCCATCCTTTATGGTTGTCATCTTTGCACCACTCTTAATGTTGTTAATTTGCTTATTGAAGTCAATTCTTCCTTTAATTTTATTCCTATTATTGAGGAGGTGAATTCTTGTTGTAATGCTAATAGTTTCTATCTTATTCGTGAGATTAAGCAGTACCTGTTGGGTTTAAATTATTCTTTTCTTCATATTATGAATGTGGGTAATTTCTGTGCATCTTGGCTTGCTCGGTTGGGCTTGTTTTCTCAATGGGAGTAAGGATTTTTTCTGGAACAATTGTCCTAATCAGCTTAGGGGGTATCTGAAACTTGAGGAGGAGGTTCCTTATGTTAACGATTGAGGTTTGTTGGCATTGGTGGGTTCTTTTTTTCGGTTGATTTGATTTCTAACCTGCTCTATTATTCTGCTCTGTTTGTTTGGTTTAGTTTATCTTCTGTGGTGTTTTTAATTATGTATCTATCTATATGGCGTTGCAGTTTTTTGGGGTTTGCGGTTTAGCCTTTATTGTTGTGAATTTTGGCTTGAGCGATGATTTTAATGGATCCATGGATGATGGTCCTCCTTATTGTTGCTTTTTTACCTTCATTCCTGGGGGTATTGTGGTTGATATTGATTGTTATGTGGTGGCCTTTTTGGAGGTCCCTGTGGTGACTATTGACCGGCGGTTGGCTAGATCGATGGGGGATCTTGCTTTCTCTTTTGCTGTTTGTTGGCTTATTTTGTACTGGGCGCTGATTATGCATGTAAGAAGGTGGGTATTACTTTTGTTCGGTGGCTTGGCTGTTATCTGGGAGAGGCTCATTACTGAATTGTTTTTGGGGAATAATTTCATGTTCACTCGGTTCTGGAGGAATGCCCGGGCTTGTTGGTTTTCCAGTCAGTTTTATTTTAGATGGTTTGGAGGTGAAATTGAGTGGCGTGGGAATTTCCAAATGAGGATATTAATTTATTTCTAAGCTCTTCTGGTCGAAATTCCACATTAGGTTTTACTGCACCCAATGTTTATTTCTTTTACAGCACTTATAATATCCGTTTTCTCCCTTGTGATTATTTGACTATTCTAATGTGGTGGTCTAGGAATTTTCTTTGTGTTTCTTTCTTTTTGCAGGAGGAGATCATGCTGATTCAACTCAAGATTTTTTGTAGAAAGATTAAGGATTATAGAGATATACTTATCTTTCTTTTTTGTATGCTAGTCTATAACATCATTAGCTTGTTATTAGGTTGCAATTACTTACTTTGTTTGGGGAGTCTATTGGTTCTTTTTCTTTCTTTTGATATGTTTTGTAGCTCTTTTGAGCCCTTTTGCTCCGATAGATTCCCTTTTGATTTTGTAATCCTTTTTTGACTTTAACCCGTATCCCCCCTTTTTTGGGGGGTTTAAAAAAAAAAAAGAAAAAAGCAGGTGTGCTCAAAGTATGTTGGATCAATAGAAAGTAAAATAAAGCTTCGGACATTTTGTTCAGCCCAACATGATAAAGACAAATCTAATAAAAAGTCATCTTCATCAGAGAGTACAAACGCTAGCAAGCATTAGTCGACCTAAGCAGCTTATCTTGTTCTATTTATTGATTGACAACTTTGGCTACCAATACTTAGGTATTGGATTCGAAGCTATATATATGTGACGTGTGTAAACGTTTTCCTTAATTAACCTAAATGTCCAAAAAACAAGTATTAATCGACCTAAGATCGAAATCACATCGAAAAGACAGAAGTACTCGAAGTAGCTTGCCTATCTGCTTGGCCCCCAAAATCCAACTAGGTGAGTTCATCCAATGCCACAACTCGGTCAACGTACCATGCAAAATCGCCCAAAGGGTTCCAATCGGTTGCCCATTATTTAAAAAGCCTTAAATGCATATTTAATATGATTAATGCACCATAATTATCATACCTTTTATTTTGTTTTATTTGGTCATATTTTGTAATTCATGCATTTATATTTAATATTGTAACCTTTCTATAGAGCATTAGCATTACCTCTATCACTTATAAATAAGAGGTCTACAAGCCAATCTAAGGGCACCATAGAAAAAAAATTATCTTCTCGATCTGTCTACATTTTGGTAATAATAAATCATAAAATTCTCTCCCTCTTTCTCTGATCTATCTCTCTAATTTTTTTGTAGCCAATCTTATGTATTTAAAACATGGATGTAATTCATGAACATTTTTTTTTTCTTTGTTAAAACCCTCGGAAGAGCCTACATGTCACTTAAAAAGGAATTATGAGGTCATTAAGGGAATCTTCAGTTATCTACCATTCCAAAGAACTACAACACAAAACCAAAAGTTCCATCTAAACAAAATTACAAAAAAACCTAATAACATACTACTATACTAGGGCAGCTAGGAGCCCTAGTAAAGACAATCAACACCATCTTTTTAGCAAAAAAATTAAGCTTGCAACCTCTATTTTAACTATTATTTATTTTTTATGGAGTTCATGTTGAGCTTGAATTTAGCTTGAGTTTTAAACTCTATTCAAACATTTTAATCAATTTTTTTATTGAGCCTAACTAACTAAATTTAATTTTGTAATAATTTAAACATGGACATATTACTAAACATAAATGCACTTATAAATTAATTTTCATCAAAATTGATATAGTTCACTAAGTGTAAATAACCAAATAAAAATATTTTTCCAAATTTACTCAATTATCTAAATAAAAGTCACTATAATTTAGAATGTATTTTTTCTATGTTTGGTGGATATAATTTACCGGTTATTGCAGTCAGGTGATCATTCGATCGTATAAAAATATTAAAAACAATTTTATTTTACAACACAGGAAAAAAAAAATCAAGCAGTCAAAATAAAATTTTTGTATGAAATAGCTTTCTGCCTGACTGCCTTTTAATAATAGGAGAGATTATTAGGTCCGATCACCGGACTTAAATTTATGTCCGGATTTGTGCGCTTTTCATATGTTTTTGTTGTATTTTTGCCAAAAAGATAGCTAATTCGTAATTTTAATTGCATATTAGCTATTTTTTGCTGAGTATTTACAAAATAAAACAAAAATGTGACAAAAGCGTATCAAATATCTTACTCATTAAATATTTGCTGTCCTTTTTTGCGCTTTTCATGAGTTTTTCAAATACTCAGTAAAAGGCAACAAAATGGCAGCAAAAGGGCAGTTAAAGGACTGCCTTTTGGTAAAAATACGCAAAAGCGCACACAAATCCGGACACAAATTTAGGTCCAGTATCGGGACCTAATAATTGAATTAAAAAGCTTGATGAACATCAGACCAAATTGTTAATTTCTTCCTATAATAATCAACCACACAATTCATGAAGATCTTCACTGTTTCTCATATTGTCTTTCCAGCACTTCCTTATGTCAGATAGAAGAAGAAGAAGGGATAAGGGAAAAGTAGAGGTGATTAAGCCATGGGGAGTACCGCGAAGAAGATGCAAAAGCAAAGCAGCTTATCCATTGCTCATAATAAGCTCCTCTGATTCCGACAAAGAGAAAGAAGAGGTTGCAATAAGTTCCTCCGATTCCGAAGACAATGAAAGGCCCACTCCTTCAGCTCAGCCTTCAGCTGCCAAAAAGAAAGTCAAGGAGGAAGAATTTGAACTTCCACCAGGCGCTAAATTGATTGCAGATTGTGAAGCAGCAGATATTCTGCAAGGGTTTGAAGCACGTTTAGAGATTCTAAAGAATCTACATATCTCAATACCAGAGTCTTTTCCAAAATCGCTACAGTATTCCAAAGATAATGCTGTGCATTACACAGATACAAAGTCTGTTAAACGTGCCTTAGAAAGGCTGAAGGAGTATGGAGCGACAGATTGGGAGATCTGCATGATAGCGAATTCTTGTCCGGAGAGCTGTGAGGAGGCTTATGCGCTAATACCATCTCTGAAGGGTAAAGAAGATACGATTGGAGAGACTCTCAATGCTGTTCTGACCACTCTTGCAAGATTCAAGGTTGATGATGATTAGCAGCTAGCTAGTTTAATAATAGACTTTTGTACTTCATGTTATAAGGATGAATAAAGATCTCTATATTTTGTTGGTGGTATGAAGATTCATAAAATCTTAAAATATGAAGAGAAAATGTTCTATTTTTCTTTTATTTTTTATTAGATTCAAGTTTGTCCTAAGTTGACAACTATTTAGTTTGTAAGAAAAATCATTTTCGAAGGAAAAAAAAATAAAAAGAAGGTATTTAAGTTTTTTTATTGTAATTTTTTTGGCTCTGTCATTGTAAGTCTCAAGTTTTAGATGAGAAAAATAAAGGCGATTGCATTAGATAGCCAACAATAAGTATAAATCTTATGGAACAATCATACATTAATTCTTTAATATTAACAGAACACACGAGCAAATTAAATATATTTCTTGTCCACGTGGCAATAGGCCCATCGCGATCTATGCATTTTATTTTCTATAAATAAGTCCTATAGGACCCTGTAATGGTTAAGACTTTATTTCCTTTCATCTATCTGGCATTTACTGTCGCTGACTTTCTTCTTCTTTCCTATATCTTTCTCTGTTTCTTTTATTTTTTCATGTTATCAGAGCAGAAGATCTAGGGCTCTGTATCGATAGGCGAATTCTGCATCATCTCGTCTCAGCTAAAGACTGGAGATGGATCAGCAAGAACAATCCCACATCTCCTACACTCTCAAATTTGTGGTTTCGAATATCAAGAACACGGTTCCGATTCAGCTCACGCAACAAAATTATTCATTATGGAGATCGCATATTTTAAAGATTTTTTGTGCGAACGGATTCGATAAATTTCTTGATTCCTCTATCTCCTCTCCCCCTCAAACTATCTTAGACATAGACGGATCCGCTCACCTGAACCCCTCATTCCATCAATGGAACCTTACTGATCAAAACCTTGTTGCATCTTTGTGCTCCACCATTTCTTCTTCTATACTCCCTTATGTTGTTCACCTTGTTTCTACTGCAGCCATTTGGATAACACTTGAGAATCGTTTTTAATCTGCCAATTGATCCAAGGTTATTCAACTAAAAAATGCCCTCCACAACATTTCTCTCAAGAACATCACTATGACCTGATACCTATCTAAAATCAAGAACCTTGTAGATCAAATAGCTGCATCTGGATCTGTTGTTGACCATGAGGATATCATCTTTTACACCCTCAATGGATTACCCCCATCATATCAATTGTTCAAAACCTCCATTCGCACTATGATCAATCCGATCAGCTTAGACCACTTCAACCCTCTTCTTCTCAGTGAAGAGGTAAATCTTGCTTCCGACGCTGCAAGAAGTCACTCTTCCAATGATCCTAACTTTGTTCTATATACGTCTCGTGGTCGGGGATGTTGAAATAGAGGAAGATTCACGCATCCTTCTGGTCAGTTGGGAAAGCAATCTGCAACCCAAGCTGTTATATGTCAGATTTGTTTCAAGAAAGGACACTCCGCCTCCAACAGCTGGCATAGACTCAATGCTCAATATGTTCCATCCGCTCAGGTTCAATCCAATTGAGCTCTGCTGGCTGCTTATTATAATCCCTCCAATAGTTGGTTTCTGGACTCAGGAGCTACCTCGCATCTATTGAACTCGCTAGAAAATTTATCTTTCTCCATACCTTATCAAGGTTCGGACAATATAGTTGTTGGGGATGGATGTTCCGTTACCATAGCAAATTCAGGGCTCAGATTACTTCCGACCCCATCTCGTAAGCTCAAACTATTACAAATCTTACACACTCCTTCTCTGCATTACAACTTAATTTTTTATTTCGAAACTGGTTCAAGACAATAATACTTCAATTACTTTTGACTCATCTGGTTTTACAATGAAGGATCTGAAGACGCAGCGAGTGCTTCTTCAAGGTCCTTGCAATGAAGGGTTATACCCGGTTCAAGCAAATCAGCAAGTTACTTCTCAGAAGGTTCTATCTGTCACCAACCAAGACCATTCTCTTTGGCATCATAGGCTCGAAAATCCTCACGAGAGGGTGCTTCAAATAATTTCTAGATGCAATTCGCATCTCAATATACATAAAGATGTTTTTTCTTGTTCTTCTTGTAGTGAATCGAAAAGCCACAAACTTATTTTTGAACCATCTACTAATCATCGTAACGCTATTCTTGAGCTAATTCACTCGGATATTTGGGGTTTAGCACCCGTTACCTCAGCTCAAGGATATCGTTACTACGTTCTATTTGTTGATGATTTTTCATGACTTTCTTGGATATTTCCAATGCGATATAAATCTGATGTTTTTGACATTTTTACTTCTTTCAAGAACCAAGTCGAAAAATATACATCATGTCATATTAGAATGCTCGGAACCGATGGTGGCACCGAATACACAAATCACAGGTTTAAAATGTATCTTCAAACCCACGGCATAACTCATCAGATCTCTTGTCCCTACACGCCAGAGCAAAAAGGTGTTGTTGAACGCAAGCATCGCCAAGTTATTTTAACTTGCCGAACCATTCTTAACAACGATTCTATTCCTTATCGTCACTGGCCGGAAGATGTTCTAACCTCAATTTATCTAATAAACTGAATGCCATCTATAAATAACTCCTCTATTTCACCTTTTGAGCTTTTTCATCATATTAAACCTCAATATGACCATCTTCGTACCTTTGGATGTGAGTGTTTCCCTCTTCTTCCAGCTCACACTCGTCATAAACTTCAACCAAAATCCAAATCTTGTGTATTTCTAGGATTCTCTGACACATATAAGGGTTATAAGTGACTTGACACTACAGCTAACAAAATTTATATTTTTCGACATACCACGTTCAATGAAACATCATTTCCTTTCAAACAGATCACTACTCATTCATCGGCATAGTCTCTAGACACTCTACCATTCCTCCTTCAACCCACTTATGTTTCTAACACCTCTCAGACTACAGATCACCAACCTTTTCCTCCATCTAATGTTCCTTCCGATAAACTTCAGTAGCAACCATCCTACTCTCATTCCCAAAGCCCATCTGCTGAACCATCTATATCTATTCCCTCCTGGCCTCATCATCCTATGGTAACCAGACATCAAACTAGCTCACTTAAACCTCGCTTTAGATTAAACCTCATGCATACTACCACTATATCAGATTCTACCAGTGCACCCGCTACATATACAAAGGCTACTAAACATTTGAAATGGAGAAATGCGATGGCCACATAGTTCTTAGCCTTGCAAAAACAGGGTACCTAGAGCCTGGTAAAGCCACCTCCCAATTCATCAATACTTAGGTGCAAATGGACATAATGTGGCAATTAGCTTCATGATAATGGTACCATTGCCAAACACAAAGCTCGCTTAGTCACTCTTGGAAACAATCAAGAATATGGTTTGGACTATATGGAAACTTTTAGTCCAGTAGCTAAACTTCCTACAATTTGTATTCTACTTACGGTGGCTCTACATCACAATTGGCAAGTTCAACAATTAGATGTCTCAAACGCTTTCTTACACGGTCAGTTATCCAAAACTGTTTATATGACACAACCCAAAGGCTTCACTGATTCCAATCATCCCGATTATGTGTGTCGCCTTCACAAAGTCATCTATAGTCTGAAATAAGCGCCGAGAGAATGGTATAACATATTTACATCGTATCTTGTTTCTATCGGGTTTACACACATCAATGCCGATCCGTGCCTCCTCATTCTACGTCGTAATGAAACTCAAATTTTTTTGCTAATGTATGTTGATGACATACTGATTACTGGTAACAGCACTTTAGAGGTCTCGATAGTTATAGCAAAACTCAGCATGCAATTTAATATGAAGCGCTTGCGTAATGCGCATGATTTCTTGGGCATCAAAAATGATTACAACAATCAAGCTTACTTCCTTTCCCAAAAGAACTATACAGCATCTATATTACAGCAGGCACAACTTACGGCATGCAAACCTCTTGCAAACCCAAACTATACCAAGTTTCCTTCCACGTTTCCAACTGATTCAATTTTATCTGATCCTCCTCTCTATAGGCGTCTAACTGGTTCACTCCAGTATCTTACTCTAACGCGACCGGATATCACCTACAATGTTAATCAACTCTCCCAGCATATGCATCAACCTCTTCCTCAACAAAGCTATCTTCTTAAACGTCTATTATGCTATATTCAAGTTACGTTAGATTATGGTACTCCTATCACCAAATCTAATCTTGTTCTTCAATCTTTTTCTGATGCAAATTGGGCAGGTGATCCAGTTTCTCGTCGATCAACATCCGGCTATTGCTCTTTTCTAGGGGATTCCATCATCTCCTAGATGGTCAAAAAGCAGCATATGGTTGCTCGATCATCTAACAAATCAGAATACAGGGCCTTGGCAGCACTAACCTCGGATATCATATGGCTTCGTCGTCTACTTCTGGACTTCGGTATACCTCAAGATCATCCCATCGACATGTACTGCGACAACACATCTACAATTGCATTGGCCAACAGTCCAGTGTTTCATGCTAGAATGAAACACATTGAAATTGATCAGAAATTTATTAGGGATCATATCCAATCCAACAACATTTGTCTTCTACCTATTAACACTATAGACCAAATTGCACAAAAGCTCTCTCTACGCCACGGTTTGTAACTCTTCGCAACAAACTGACAGTTCGACTCCACCCGTCAGTTTGCAGGGACGTAACAGAACACATGAGCAAATAAATATATTTCTTATCCATGTGGCAATCGGCCATCGGGATTTATATATTTTATTTTCTATAAATAAGTCATATAGGACCCTATAATGGTTAAGACTTTATTTTCTTTCATCTATCTGGCATTTACTGTCCCTGGCTTTCTTCTTCTTTCTGGTATCTTTCTCTATTTCTTTTATTTCTTCAAATATATTATGTTATCTTAATTCTACATAATAGAAAAATATAGGATTCATCTTATATTGCACTCAACGAAATACCGTGGAATATCCAATAAAGATTTTGAACATAAGAAATAGTTAATGATTTACATACATATCCACATTAATTAAAATTTGAAGGTTGAAAAGTTAATTACTCTGAATTAAAATAAAACAAATAATAATTATGATGAAAAATTTCAAATTGTGAAGCTGTTTTTTTCTCAATTAATTATTCGATGTGATAGTCTTACCATAATTTGCTAAATTATACAATAAAATTTAATTGTGTTGGAAAACATAATAAGATCAAATGCTCAAGCTAGAGATTCCTTGAGTAGGGAGGGAGGTCAAGACCCAAGGATTCTTAAGGAATTGCCGAAGACATGGCAGAGGGAAAGTATGAGAGAGTATCAGAGCAATATGATTGAAGAAGCCTTCGAGAGATCTTTTTAGCACATAAATAAATATATTAACGTTTCATTTCAGAAGTGCATTTTCTTTATTCTTACTAATATTTTGATCCATCAACGTTCAATAAAACTAGCATTCAAAGAAAGAAAGAAGAGATCCCTTCGCCAATATTTTAATATTTTATAAGGCAATAAGAAGCCTTTTAAAATATTAAAGTATTAAAATTTTAATTAAATAAGTATGTTATTTTATTATTATTTTTACAATAAAAAATAAAATATAAAAGTCTTAATTAAATGTATGATCTTGTAAATGAAGTTCGATCTCAGAGATGAGATGCTTAGCCTTCTCATGTAAACCAGCCATGTCATGAATTCCACGCACATGCATATCATCTAACATTAAATGTTTGTTGCAAAGCCACATGAAAGTCAAGAGCTCATCTCCTCTACTTAGCTGCTTCATATGTATGTTTGCCTTTGAATCCTTCGCCCCTTTCTGCAAAAGCTCTACCCATGCTGTAGTTATAACTTGCCATCTCTCTTCCTCCCTAAGAATTAACATCAAACGAGCAAGTACTCGTGCTGTACCAAACAAAGATGCAGTAAGGTTGTTAAATTCTATTGGAGTCGCTATCATCTTCATGCACACCTCCTCAACTTTTTCATTTGGCTTTAGTAGTTGATGGCCATCACAACTCTCACGAATGAACTCAACCATTTCTTCAATAGTCTCCCGGAATAGCATATAGCTCAGTCCTCCCATGGTAGACATCATATCTGATCGTATCATCACCATGTGCATCATATAATTGGACAAGTACTTACAAGCTTCCATTTTTGAGCTCTTTCTCTTTACTCCTTCCAAACTATTTTCATCTACTTTCATCTCAATTCGATGAGGAGACAAGGGATGTTGAGACTCTGGATTCCAATGGAAGCAGAGCTCGGTAGTGATGTGCCATATCAAAACTTGTTGGTCAAACGACAACCTCTCAAAAAGCTGAACAAATGGCACTACAGCCCAATCAACAATGTTTCTTGCTTGTTGAAGGGCAAGGGAGCCAGCTGGTTTGTTTAATTCATCTACTGGGTAATTCATGCGTCTTTTTAAATGGGCAACAATGATCTCTAGAACCTCTTGTGTTGCCTGTATAGGCTGCATTGTTTGCAATGTGTAAGTTTCTTGTTTTGTTAATGCCCAAAACATATACAACTTTGTTTCTTGCACGAAGCTCAACTTTTTTGCAACCCAACTCATCATACTCTGTCGAAGAGTTTTATTGGGTGAAGAAATTGAGAGACAATTAATGAGTATATTCAATTGTGGTAACTTTATCGACCAATAACTTCTCTTATGACATCTATTTTTAATTCTCATAATATATTCTGCAAGCAACACACTCCAATTGCTCAACTTCTTAACATTAAGGAGAGAAACTATCATTCTGTCGGAGAATATAAGCATGATAGTAGCCATAAAGTCGAGGCATATAGAGGTTGTAAGCAGGACATAGGTGATGGCTACATCAAGGTTATTAAAATCATCCTTTGGTTCTAAAATAAAGAGTGAGAAAGCCAACAAAATGCGAGTAGAGCAGATAACTCGGAGAACATACCCAGGTATGGAGTGATTTACAATGGCCTTAGTGTAAAACTCATCATAAGCATAACTAAGATCCTTTCTCAAAACCATCAAAACATCCTCTATTGACATCTCTGTGACAATATTTTTACTTTCATCATACTGAGGCAAGATTGGAAAAACATCAATAAAATAAGGCTTAATAACAGAGTATAACCAAAAAGCTTGAACCAAAGCATTCAAATCTTTTGTTGGTAGTGTTATATGAGAAGAGCTGACAGAACTTTGAATGCCTTTAATACTGGCTTTGTAAAGTGAGTAAGAGCGCTCTACATATTTAATGATGGCGACTAAGAATATCAAGAGGGTGGGTACGAGTAGGCGGGTATTTGGAAGGGATCGGAAGAGAACATAAAAGGAAATAAAAAGCTCGTAACCAAGCCCGAGAAGATGGCGAGCCCAAAGTTCATTATCTTCCGTAGAGTAGGCAGTGATAGTGTCAGGGCCACCAAGATGGAGGATGAGGAAGGGAGCCCAAAAAGCGATGACAACATTGGAGGAGGAGGAATCATCCATGGAGCTACTTAGTTGGCCAAGGACAAAGTCAGCAACCCAGTCAGCAAACAAGTAGCTAGCCCATACGACAATTTGTATCCATCTTGAGGTGGAAGTTCTTCTCAGACGGCCAAGGAAAATGAGAATTATTTGGATAGATAGGCTGAGTAAAATCATGACACGAACATCCCAGTTGTTCCACAATTGTTTGTATTTTAGCGGGATTTCCATTGATCCTTCACAAGAAAACTACAATGTTAAAAAATAATTGATGATAAAGTAACAAAAAATATTTTGCATCATTAAATTGTTTAGAATTTTTTTTGGAATAAATTTAATATTGATATTTAAAAAAATACGATTTATTTTAGGTTTTATAATAACTTATCTTATTTTTTTTATTTAGTGATAATATTTTCCAAAATTAAAATCAACTAAAAATAAATATCTTAGAAGTTGATTATTATAGCAATAATCTCATATGGGTGAACATTCTAATATAGAATATCTATTAAAGCCATTGCTAGCTATAGAAAAAAAAATGATAATAATTTCAAAGCTGAGAAATTTACTTTGAGATTAGTACAATACAAATTTTTATTCATTAGTCATACATAATGGCATAATGCCCATCTAAAAGCAAAATCAATAGCTTTAAAATCCATAATAATACATTTTTTATCGAAATATCTTAGCTCAAATTTTCACCATTTGCTAGCTATAATATATCTATGTTAACTTGACCTCTGCATTTATTGAATAATCTATAAAAATACTGCAACTCAAATTCATAAGCAAACTTAATAAGTTGAGCTTCTATAAGCAAGAGTTGGAGAGGCGGCTCACCAATTTAAAGCATTCAACAAATGAGCAACAAAAGCTGAAGAGATGGCAATTTTTATTTCCCTCATAAGCAGCGAACAAAAGCCCTATATAAGTAGCTTCTTGTTATGTACTGCAGGAGCATAAAGCAAAGTGTTTCCATCTTACTTGAATACAAGGTAATATACATCCTCTCTTTTATTCTTATAGGAAGAAAAGTATAAAGCATATTGCCTTCTTTACTTTGACTGCAAGGCAAGGTTGGCATATGCAACTTTATATGAATATTACAAAATAACTTCACAAACCACAGACACATATTAACTGAAATCCTTTGGCAAGAGAGTGTACTTCAATCCTTAATAAAAGTAGCTTTAAAAAACAAGCACGAAAAAGTATATGAGAAAATGATTACGTGAAGGAAAAGCAAGTGAGATTAAAGTAAGAAAGATAGCCAATTGATTTGCGTTTGATGATCCAACTCTAACTCGACCTAAAAAATTTGGGTTCAAGTCGATCTGTTCAACAAATGGGTTGGGTTCAAATTCCAATTTTTTACCGGTTTGAAAAATCGGGTAGGGTGGATTAACCTGCTAACTCATCCCCGACCTCGCTAGTCGCCTAACTAGCCTCTGGACAGGTGGCACACATGCACGCACAAAACCTACACAAGTGGCTCGCCCTCGGTAGTCCTGCACGTGGTGCACTCACAATGCTCTCGCACTCTCGATGACTCGCACTCTCGATGACACGGCCTCGCCCACTCGCGATAACGCCCTTGAGCGGTCCTGCCCTCGCTTGCAGTCGCACTGGACGCTCCCACACGTGGCATGCACTTGACACTCATGTGATACCTCCCTTACCCACATTCTCGCATCCGCCCACACGCGACATTTATTGGTCGGGTCGGTCGGGTCAACCCAGTAACCTGACGGATTGGGTCTGGGTCTGAATTTCTAACTCATTTGTCTAATCGGCTCAGGTTCGGATAGGATCAATTGAAGGCGGGTTAGTACTGGGTGTGACCCGAGCCTGATACAAAAAGCCATTTTGACACCCCTATATATACTAGAACTCAAACATGCACTTGTGCACTTGTACTCTGTAGTCTCTTAATGATAAATTAGAAAGTGAGCAATTTACGTTTTAGAGAAATTCTATTGATGGATTACATGTTTGACTTGAAAAAATGCATCATGAAAAGATATTAACCAATTGCGAAAAAAAATATTTGCATAAATAATACACAACTTGCCAAAAATATTTGAATGTAGCTGAGCTCTACAATACACTCCATTAAAAGATAAAATATAAAGTAGTTAATTGGGCTCTGTGCAAATACTACATAATCTTAGATTCATACACTATGATCAATGTATAGAAAGAGGAGCATGAATTTAAGATACAAGCCATGCATGACACTTTTTTATGCTCTAAGTCTTTGTAATTTTGTATCTTTGAATTGTGATTAAGATCTATATCAATATAAAGTTCTTTTTTTTTTTTTTTAATTTACATCAAAGAATGTCATTAATGAAATTTAACTAGAAATTAATGTAGTTGATGTAACCTAAATTATGCATTAAATCCTAAAACATTTAAATCGTCTAATTAACTATTATTGAGTTTTTTTAATAAAATATATATTAGGGAAAATACATTAATGCATATTTAATACCAATGTTGTCAAATTTGCTTGCCAAAAAATAGAATACATGATTTTCATACAAAAAAACAATTTCTTATTAAAATAGTAAGAAGGTTTTCTTGCATATTAATGTGGTTGACTGATTTTCTGCATTTTAATGATAATTCTCTGCCCAGGGATATCAAGGGGCTTATCAAGTGGGACCGGATGGGATTTCCGTATATCTGGTTTAATTAATTTGTCTCTCTTTTATCTGCGGGTTTATTAGTTTGATCTTGGTTGCAGTTTGTGGTTCGTTGCAGGTGGTTGTTTGGGTGCCTCTATCCTTCTTTATGTATTTTTTCTTTGTTAAGTTTTTAGTGTCTGATCTCATGATTTTTTGTTTGGTTGTTGTGACCAGTGAGTGCTTCAATTTTCTGTTGGTTAATAATGTAGGTAGTGTTGGTAAGAGTCATTGCAACAGTTTTAATTCTTTTGCGAATTGGATTGTTTTATCTTATGTTGAAGTCTCGGTGTTTGCTTGCTATTGTAGTTGGGGCGGATTTAACTCTAATTCGGACTTGAATTTGTATATTCCCTTTCTGCTTTTTAATGGGGCTTTTTATTTGGGGCATCTTGTTTGTCTGGTGAATACCTCGAAGGAAATTGAGTACTATACTTGTGGGCATAACTTTTATGGTGGGAATGTTAAGCCCGTGAGGCTTTGGAGTTTTGGCTGCAGGTATACCAATGGGGCTAAACTTTATAAACCAGGGAGCCTATCTAATCTCTTATGTCTTCTTTTTAGAATTCATTATTATTGGTTGCTTTATTTTTGCTTTAGTATCTTTGCAGGCATTTTTTTTCCAGGTTTTTGGAGCTCCGCGCTCGTTTTGTGCAGGATACAGATGCTGTTGGAAGGGCTTTGCTGTTTGTGAGCTCCTTTCCCTTTTGTTTTCTGCTTATTAGAATGTTGCTAGTTTATTATGTAATTTTGATTAGTAGGGAACTCTGGTTCTTAGGTTTCTTTTTTATTTTGATTGTAGCTCTTTGGAGCAGTAGTGAACTAGAGGTCCCTTTAAGGACTTTGTAACTTTTTCCCGATATTAACGCGTATGCCCGGTGGTGGGTTTTAATTTAAAAAAAAAAAAAAAAAAAAAAAAAAAAAAAAAAGAATGCTATCCACTCTTTGTGCATCCCACATAACGTTCAACAATCAATAATATCTCCCAATTATATTTGCTGCTCTTGTAATTTTATCAATGCCTCCATCTTTCTCTATGAAACTCTTGGTATGTTATGAAATTGCTATAATTTATATTTATACTTTGCCATACCAGTAAGAAGAAATTATATTTGTTGTTGTTGTTGTTGTTGGGTGTCGGGTTCGGGTCGATGACCCGGGTATACCCTAACCCGTAGAGAAACGGGTCGAAAATCCGATGCTTGAACACGACCCGGAACCGCGCGGCAGCTGAGCAGGCGACGGCGGCAGCGCGCGGCAGCGCTAGCGCTCGCGGCATCTTCATTGAATAATGGAGGTAATAACAAAACTTGTTATGTGACATGAATCAAAGAAGAATTCACCATCAAATGAGGATGTTATAGAGTTCATACTTAATAAGTGATCATTGTCTCACATGCTTTAGAAAAAGCATCGATTGTAGTGCCACAGTCTACCTTGTAGAACAAATTGGAGAAGCTTTCGCCATTAAAAAAAACCATAACATCAAATTGCAAATTATAAGGCACAAAGAGAAAGGCGCTCAATGGGAATTTTTTATCCTAATTAATAGAAAAACTAGCTAAGGGCTAAGTTATTTCTTTTTAGAAGTTTCTTCTTTGTGCGCTCACCGCTTGATACCCTCCAATGATAGGAAATAGTTCAAGAGGTCATTCCTGTTAGGAAATAGTAAGGCTTTATTTTATTTTGTATCAAAATTCCCTTTTAGATAGAGCTTTCATTTTGCATCTACAAGGTCACTTTTTTTATTGCTTTCTATAAGACTAAAACGTTTTAAAAAATAATAAAAAAGCCGTCACAAACGAACCCTAAGTCCTAATAAGACCGGTCTCCTACTATCTAAGAAAAATGTTACCCTACCATTAAAGGATGCATTGGGTGGCGTGCCTAAATATGAAGAAGAAACTTCTGTGTGGAAAAAGCTACAAAAGTTTTACCGTTGCCTTTGCTTAATTATCATTAAACTTCACTTTGCTGGGAAATAAAATAGGCTATTTATGTAAATAAAAGAAAGCCAACAATAGTTTCAAGATTGAAGCAATTTAAAATGTTGGGTATTCAATTTCTGTTATATGAAACAATTTGTTAGGGAATGCATGAGATATATTCTCAAGAGCTGATATGATGTATTTAATTTCTGTTATATTTATGTGATACAATATATCGTGTTTACTATTTTTATTTTGTTATCTATTTTGTATTCTTAACTATTAGGCCTATTTGATTGAGGAGAAATTATTACGTAGGGAAGTTGAACGATGTTCTGAGAGGCCAACCAGAATGCTCCACATCATCAATACACAACTATGTATTGGGTGAAGTGGTAAGTTTTGACTGGCCTCCGAACTTAGACGTCCTCACACATGATAATTTCTATATTCTGAGACACTTAGATTCTGACGTTGTTTTGAGTAATCTGTTATGGTTCTATTTTGTCACTATTTTATTGAAGGTTTCGTACAAATAGCTTGCTCTGTCCTTCTATTTTGCTATGCTTAGATTTTGTTATTTTATTTATTAAAAAATTAAGAAGGCTCTGTTTAGCCTAATGAGCTTAGTTTGCTCATGCCTACTATTTTGCATATGTTTTAGGATGGGTAAGGGAAAAGAAAAGGATGAGTAGGGAGAGATTGCATATTCTCATTTATTTGTAGGTATATTTTATTTAGAGATTTAGACCGTCATGACTTTTTTGTTTTTGTACTATATTATTTTTCAACATGTACTATTTTTAAATAATTATTTTAATTATATAAATTGTTGGTATAAATTAAAAAAAAAAGATATTTGATGATCGGTATTTTTTGTATTATATGAAGTGAATTAGTGACTAAATAATATGTAAAAGTTGAAAACTCTAAAATTCTCCACAAATAGGTTTTAAGGAATTTATCCTATGATAATCCTACCTGATGTGACTTGTTTTATATTGGATTATGTTGGATCATAAAAAATTCTTATACAACAACAACAACAACATCGAAGCATCTGTATCCCACTATGTTGGACCTGATAAATATATCATATTATAAAATCTCGTAAGTGAAACAGGTCTCCTCGAACCCTAGCGCCTCCTTTGCGATTTAGGGTTTCCGCCTTCGTCCTCTTATTTTCAGGGTTGATCCTGCTTCTTTTGCATGGATCTCTCTTGTTTTCGTGTTTTGTGGTTTCCTTTTATCCTCCTTGCCTGGCTGGGCTTGTGGGATGGCGGGGGTTTCGCCTTCTAATCCTTGGGGGAAGGCTTCGGGCCCGTCTCAGAGCTTGAATAGAGGATTTTTTAATCTGGATGGTGAGGGTACTGCTGCAGCTCCTTCTCGTTCATTCAAAGATGTTCTTTCTTCGGATCTGATGGCAGGTGATAAAATTCCTAATTTAACTCAATCGGTTTTTAACGGTTTTCCAGCTGTTCTTCTTTCGGATGAAGATGTACTTAAACTTGCTTCTCCATTTCAGTTTACGCTGGTTGGTAAGTTCGGTTTGCGTAGACCCAATCTTGATTCGATTCGAAATTTTTTCAAAAATCTGAAATTATCTGGTTTCTTTTCGGTCGGCTTGATGGATTCCCGTCATTGTTGCTATTCAACTTTCAAATGACTTAGATTATAGTAGAGTGTTTGCTAGAAGAGCTTATTTCATAAATAACTGTCAAATGAGAGTTCTCAAATGGACTCCTTTTTTTGATATTAAAGAGGAATCGCCTATTGTGCCGATTTGGATTTCTTTTCCTAATTTAAGACTACATTTTCTTAATCCCAAAGTTTTACATGCTCTTGGATTAATATTTGGTCGGCCGCTTCAAACAGATCAAGCTACGGCATCAAGAACACGCCCCTCGGTGGCTAGGATTCTTGTTGAAGTAGATATATCTAAGAAACATCCTAAGGAGATTTGGGTTGGCTCAAAGGCTTTCGGTTATATGCAACAAGTAGATTTTGAAAAAATTCCTGAATTTTGTCAACATTGTAAGATCCACGGTCATTCTGTTAATGATTGTTTTAAGTTACATCCAAATCTAAAAAATAATAATAAGGTTCAAAATAAAGAAGGTAATGTTAACGGTGTTAATCCGGAGGAAAAATTATCTGATGAAGGTAATATTCCTAAGGAATATGTTTTTAATACTAATGCGGTACCTGATACTATTGATCCTGTTAATTTTGTTATTCCGCAAAACAAATTTTCTGTTTTAGATAATATAATTGAGGAGAATGATGTGGTTTCTCATGTTAGTGTCAAGGAACATGATATCTATGTTTCTATAGAATCTATGATGCATTTATCCAAAAATATTATTGATAATGTGCCTAAACAGGTGGTTGCTTTATCTAGTGACAACGAAAATTGTGGAAAAGATGGATGTGAGGAAGGGGAATTTGTGAGGAAGGGGAATTTATCCCTAACCCAAATGAAGGATTGGATGTGGAAAAAGAGGTTGGTATGAACATGACAGATTAAGAGGAGGGTATGAATATGGATGATAAAGAGGATTCTTTATCTTCTAGCGGTGTTGGTAAGTCTTCTTGTAATGAAGAAGAAGGTGAATTCACTAAGGTGGAAAAAAAAAAAAGAAGGGTAAGATTCTGTTACCTGTTACACCTCGTTCCACCAGAGCCAAAACTTCTTCAAAACCTTTTAATGGTTAACGCTCTCATCTGGAATATAAGTGGTATTGGAGGTAAAGACTCTATTATTAGAGTTAATAATCTGTGTAGGATTCACAATATCCAAATTCTTGTTTTACTTGAACCTTTCATTTCTAGAAACAAAATTAGTATTACTGCTCAAAATTTGGGTTTTTCTACTTACTTTGCTAACTGTTCTAACAAAATTTGGATATTTTAGAAAAATGTAGTGGATTTGGAAATTCTTGATGAATTCCATCAGGTAGTTAATGTGCATATTTCTATTTATAATATCTGTTGCAAAACCTCTTTTATTTATGCTGCTAGCACTAGAATGGGTAGGTTGGACTTATGGGATCAATTAAATTCTTTTGATGTTAATGCTAATATCCCCTGGTTGGTTGGGGGAGATTTCAATATTATTAGCAACTCTAATGAAAGAAGAGGTGGCCGAATTCCCAATATTAACTCCATGGACGACTTTAATTCTATGATTAATACTTGTCATTTAAATGACATTGGTTTTTTTGGTAATTCTTTTACTTGGTATAGAGCTAATCTGTGGCAAAGACTTGATAGATTAATGTTTAATAATGAGCGGCTTATTAAATTTCCTTTAACTCATGTGGAACTTCTTAGTAGATCTACCTCTGACCATGCTCCTCTTCTTTTATGTATTAACGCTAAACGTAACAGTGTTCCTTCTTCTTTCTTATTTCAGAACATGTGGTTATCTCATAAAGATTTTAGCAACGTCATTAGTTATAACTGGTCTGCTCCTATTGCTCTGAATAATAACATTTATGGTATGCAGAGGTTGAGAGCTAAATTGAACAGGTTGAAGCAAGTTCTTAGGTGGTGGAACAAGAATATTTTCAAGAATTTATTTGATAACATTAAGGAAGCTGAGAAAGAGGTGATTGAGTTAGAGAAAAGGTATATGGAGAATCTGATTAATGATATTAATGATGCCCTGAACGATGCTAATTAAAAGCAATCTTGCTGTTTTGCAAGATCAAGAGGAAACATACTAGAAGCAGAAAGCTGCTTCCAAGTTGATTGTGGAAGGGGATAGAAATACTAAGTTCTTTCACACTTTGGGGAACAAAAATAGAGTTAAAAACCACATTTTTAAAATAAGGGGAGAAGGTGGTGTGCTTATTGATAAAGAGGAAGAGATTTTTACCTCGGGAGTCGATCATTTTAAGAACATTTTTAATAGGGAGACTGATATTAACCCTATTGCTAATCCTTTCATTGTTCCTAAGTGCATTAATGATGATGACAATCAATTGCTGATTAATTCTCCTTATGAGGAGGAAGTTTGGAATACCATTAAAAATATGAATAGTGAGTCCACTGCGGGTCCTGACAGTTTTACTACTAAATTTTTTTGTGAATTATTGGAATATTATTAAGCAAGATGTTTTAGATGCTGTTAATGATTTCTTTAAAGGGACCCCTTATCCTAATTTTTTCTCTGCTACGAATATTGTCTTAATCCCTAAAAAGGAGGGGGCTAACATGTGGAATGACTTCAGGTCGATAAGTTTGTGTTCTTTTTTTAACAAACTGATTTCTAAGATTCTTGCCACTAGACTTATTGAGATTTTACCGAGAATTATTTCTGTTAATCAAACGGGTTTTGTTAAAGGTAGAAGTATTTTTGATAACATTCTTCTAGTGCAAGAGATGACTCACGACATCAACTCCAAAGGTAAAGGTGGCAACATCATTTACAAACTTGATATTTCTAAAGCTTATGATAACCTGAATTGGAATTTTCTTTATAAAATGTTATCTTTATTTGGGTTTTGTAATGTCTTTATCCAATTGATTAAGAATAGTATTGAGAATTGCTTTTTCTCTGTTATTATTAATGGTGGTAAACATGGCTTTTTCAATTCTTCTCAAGGGTTGAGACAAGGAGATCCCCTATCTCCAACCTTGTTTATTATTGCTATGGATTATATTTCTAGAGGCATGGAGGAATTATACAAACGTCATAAGTCTCTTTATTTCCATACTAAGGGAGGTTTGCCAGTTTCTCATCTCTGCTTTGCTGATGATTTCATTATTTTTTCTAATGCTTCCATTAACAATGTGAAAACTATGAATCATTTTTTAATGGAGTTCCAGAAAATGAGTGGTTTGGAGATTAATAAAAATAAAAGCAATCTTTTAATTTCGAAAGGTGTGAGTCAAGATAAGATTAATTCTATTAAACGTATATGTGGTTTCAGTTGTCTGTCTTTACCGATCAAGTATTTAGGCACGCCTATTTTAAAGGTAGAAAAAGGAATCATATTTTTGAGGAGATTATTTCAGTTTTTCAAAAGAAAGTTTACAATTGGCATTCTAAGTTTCTTTCGTTTGGTGGTAGATTGGTCTTGATTAAAAGTGTGTTAAATTTTATTCCTATTTAAGTTTTTCATACTCTTAATCCGACTGCTTTCTATTTGTTTGAGAATGGAAAGGTTAATTAACAAGTTTTTTTGGGTGCTAAGATGAACAGTAGTTGCATATGTTGGTCTTCTTGGAAAAAAGTTTGTGGTACTTTAAATGAAGGTGCTTTAAGTTGCAAAAGTTTCCTGGATATGGTAAAAGCTTTTTCTTACAAGTTATGGTTTTCCTTTCACGCTAATGACAGCCTTTGGTCTAAATTCATGCATGCTAAATATTGTAAAGATAGGCCCGAAATTTGTTGCACTTACAAAACTTCTGATTCTCCTGTTTGGAAAAGGATTTGTAAGACTAAATGGGAAGCTGATAGTCTGATTCAATGGGGTCTTGGGAGAGGTGACATTTACTTTTGGCAAGATAACTGGTTAGGTTCTGGCTCTATTGATAATTTGCTTAATACTTCTACCTTGATCAATACTAAGGTTTATGAATTCTTTGAAAATGGCAAGTGGAATGAAAACAAACTTGGTGAGTGTATTCCTTCGAGCATTATTTCTACTATTTTCACTTGTCCCTTTGCAATTACAGAGTAAGGATATTATTTGATTCAAGCCCACTTCTAATGGGAAATTTAGTTTTAAAACTGCTTGGGATAATTTTTGGGTTAAAGAGGACCATTCTGTTATTTTTTCTAATACCTGGCATAATGTTTTTCTGACTTCTTATTCTATTTTAATGTGGAGAATTATAAAAAATTTCTTGTTGGTGGATATGTTACTTATAAAAAAGGGTTTTTGTATTCCCTCAAAATGCCAGTGCTGTCACAATATTGAAACGTTGGATAATGTTTTCTTGAATGGAATGATTGCAAAAGAAGTTTGGTATTTTTTCCTTGGTATTGCTCATAAAGACACTATTATGGTGCATGAGGGTATTTTAAACATGCTTAAGTATTGGATGATAAACTCTAAAGGCCATATCTACAATTTATTGCCTATTCTTATTTTTTGGTATTTATGGAAGGCTAGAAACGAATCCAAACATGAAGGGGTTCGTATGGATGCTCAGAGAATCATTGCTAATATTAAGTATAAAGTTTTTCAAATATATATTTCGAAACTTATCTCTGGTAAGAACTTCAAAAACTGTAAATCTTTGGCTATGTTCTTTGGTATTCCTATGGATACTGTTGATTTTCTTTCTATGGAGAAAATTGTTAGATGGGTTAAATTGGTTTTTCCTTTTGTGAAAATGAATTCTGATGGTTCGGTTGGCTCCAACATGGCTGGGATGGGTGGTATCATCCATAATTTTAAGGGAGATGTTCTTATTGCTTTTGCTGGTCCTTTACACCATTGTAAAGTTCTATTTGTTGAAATGATGGAGCTTTCTTACGGGCTGGAATTATGCTACAGGATGGGTTTTAATAATTTTGCTATTGAGGTTGATGCTTTAAGCCTGATTCACTTAATTAGAAAGAACACTATGTCTGACCCGGAATTCTTTTATAATATTAGAAAGATTAAATGTTTGCTGGATGGTTTGAATTTTTCTTTGAACCATATTTTTCGGGAAGGTAATGCTTGTGCTGATTTTTTAGCCAAGAATGGTGGCCAAATTAATGGTGTGGAGGAATTTTCTAATATTACTCTTCCTCAGCAATTACGTGGTTTAGTAAGACTTGATAAGTTGGGTATTCTGTATATTCGTTCTATATGATTTCTCCTCCTTTTTATTCATTATGTTTTGTGGAAAATTCCGGCCTGATTGTTGTATCCTTAAACTTACTATATTTGCTCTGTTTTATCTGCTGTTGCTGGAAGTATTGGCTTATCACGAGGAGGAGATGGTGTTTGTTTTGGTGCCGAACATAGCACCTGGGAGCTGTTCTTTTGCGGTGGCCGAGTCCTGGTTTGGTACTTATGCTTTTTTTTTTCTGTTTTTCCTAGTAACTATTTTTTTGCAGGTTACTTCCACCTTAAGGGAGTTTTTGGCAAGAAATACGAGCTGATTGGATATCCTTTTGATCTTTCTTTATGTTTTGGGCGCATTTTTTCGTGCCACCATAGAATGTTACTAGATTGTTTTGTATTTTGCGTAGTTGGAGATTTTCGGCCCTTAGGTTTTTTATTTGACTTATACTGATTGGAGCTCTTTGAGCATTTGGGGGCTGAAAAACTCTTTAAGGACTTGTAATTTTAATTTATATCAACGCGTAGGCCCCTTTCTGGGTTTCAACTAAAAAAAAAAAAGCATTTATCCCACTATGTGGGGTCGGCTACATGAATCCTTTTTCTCCATTGTGCCATGTTAAAAGTCAAGTTTTCATTTAAATCTAATAAAGAAAGATCATTTCTAATATTTTCTATCCAAGTCTTTTTAGGTCAACAAAAATTTCTTATAGGAAGTGAAAAATACGAAGATTTTATGATTTATTTGATTAAATTTATATTTTTATTACAAAAATATGAGGATAATTTTGCACTGATAAAACTTTCACAACATAAATTTTTATTTTTTATAGAGCTTGAGATTTTGAATATTTTCTAAAAAATTATACGACGGTGTTTTGAAATTTATACTATTTTTATTGAATAAAAAATAATCCAGACTCTGAAAATTAGTGTTCTAGTAAGATTAAAGTCTTAAAATATTATTCTATACAATCTCTGATAAATTGATTATATTTAAAAATTATGACTTTTCACTCAATAGTATATTCCATTGCCTGCTATTATAACAAGTGGGAAAATTTTGCATTAAGTATCTTTACACTTTAATTGTTAAATTATATTGAATTACGAGTTATATTGATTGAAGTATGTGGGTTTTGATATGAAAATGTCTGATATGAGATATAAGGGCTAGAATTTTTTTATTCTATTTAGGAAATGGAATTTGAAAATCTTTGAAATTTTGTTTGTTTAATTTCTTGGTATTACTTAAAGGGGAATTCTATTTGGAATTATAAAGGACCAAAATATTTAGATTATGTCTAGGACTAAGGAAATATGTTATATTCTATTTTTTAAAATAAAGTACTTATGAAATTTAGTTTATTTAATTTCTTGGTATTACTTATGTTATATTCTATTTTTTAAAATAAAGTACTTATTTATTTAATATGTTATATTCTATTACGCTATTATGATTTGCTCGGCCTAATAATTTATTAAATTGGATATGAATATTCTAAAAAAATGTTTAATAAAATAAATATTGAAAATTTTGATAGAAATTTTTGGTATGTTGAGCACTATGATTTTGCTTTCTATTTTATGGGTTGGGGAAAGGGAATGATTCTATTTGGAATTATAACAATTTCAAGAATATGTTATGAATCTATAAGCATTTATTCATTGGCCCTAACGCGTCGCTCTGGCGATTTAGGGTTTCCTCCGCATTTCGCCTCTCTGATCGTTCTTTGCCCTATTTTCTTCCAGATTTTTTCTCTTTTCTTGGTGAGATCTGAGTGTTTTGGCCTCCCTCTCTGGGATCCCTTCCTTTTTTGGGCAACTTGTTTGATGGCGGAAGTTCCCTCATAAAATCCATGGGGGAAAGCTTCTGAGCCTGTGCTGAATAGGAATAAAGGGTTTTTTGACCTGGATGCTGATGGATCTAAATCTCCTTCTCATTCACACTCTTTCAAATAGGTACTTTCGGGTAGCTCGGCATCAGGTGATGTTCTTCCTTCATTAACTCAATTGACTTTTAATGGGGTTCCGGCCGTGCTTTTATCTTATGATGAAATTCTCAAACTCGCTTCGCCTTTTCAATTTACGTTGGCCGAAATGTTTGGTCTTCGTAGACCTAATCTGGATGCGATCTGCCATTTTTTTACTTCGTTGAAACTTACGGGTTTTTTTCTCAGTTGGCCTTCTGGACTCTCGGCATGTTGCTATACAGTTATCTAACGATCTGGATTATAGTCGTGTTTTTGCTAAACGCTCTTATTTTATTTTAAATTGTTAAATGCAAGTTTTGAAATGGACGCCATTTTTCGACATTAAGGAAGAATCACCAATTGTTCCGATCTGGATATCCTTTCCGAAGTTGTGTTTGTATTTTTTTAACCCGAAAGTCTTGCATGCATTGGGTTCAATTTTTTGGAGGCCTCTCCAAACCGACCAGGCCATTGCTTCTCGCACTATACCCTCTGTAGCTAGAGTTTTTGTTGAGATTGATATTTCCAAAAAAAACATCCCAAGGAAGTGTGGGTTGGATCCAAAGCTTACGGGTATATGCAAAAGGCTGAGTTTGAAAACGTTCCTGATTTCTGTTCTTATTGTAAAATTCACGGACATGCACAAAATGACTGTTTTAAACTTAACCCGGATTTAAAAAAAATCTTATGTGATGACTAGTGGGAAGTCTGGAGCCGCCGAAAAACACAAAATATATGTCCCTTTGGTGGAAAATAATGAAGTGATCCTAGTGGATCAGGTGGAACCGCTACCTGCTAGGCATAACTTAGAAACGTTTATAGAAAATCCTGATGGTGAAGACTTAGAGAATGATAAGCCTTCTTTGGTTGAGTTTCATGAAACTAGTGTGGATATTTTAAATGCTAAGGATGGACAAAAGTTAATTGGTTCTACTAATGACACTGAAACTGACCCTAATATTTTTGTTTCTATTGGGTCTATGTTTAATGAGATGAAAAGTCCTAATGTTGCTAAATCTTGTTTGATTGATAGTTTCATAGAAAAAGGTTTGAAGGATACTAAAATGGTGGGTAATTGTGTCGTTTCCAACGAGGTTTGTGAAGAAGGTGAATTCATCCCTCCTTCCTCTTTTGATAATATCATTATTAAGCAGGAAACTACGTCTTTTTCCAATCATGATAAAGAGGCCCATAAAAGTACGTTCTAATGAGGACAATTTCATTAAGGCTTTGTTTGGGACGACTTTTTTACTGCTTCTAAAAACAACTTTCTTGCACAAATATAAAAATTTTTGTACTAGAAAGTTGCTTTTAGAAGCAGTAAGAAAGCCGTCCCAAACAAAACCTAAGGTTGAAAAAAAGAAAGGTAAGCAAGCAAAAAATATTTTACCTGCTACTCCTAGATCCACTAGAGCTCAAACTTTCTCAAAAGATTGCAATGATTAAGGCTCTCATGTGGTATGTGAGGGGTATTGGTGGTAGGGACTCTAAGATTCGTGTCAAAAACCTTTGTAGAATTTATAATATTCATGTGTTAGTTTTATTTGAACCTTTCATTGCTTCTGATAAAATTGCTTCTACTGCTAATTTTTTGGGTTTCTTTAAGCATTTTACTAATTGCTCTACTAAAATTTGGATTATGTTGAACAATGCCTTATCTTTAAATATTGTAGTGGATTGGCATCAAGCGGTTCATTGTCATATTAATTTATTTAATGTTAACTGTCATGCTTCTTTTGTATATGCTTCTTGTACTAGATTGGATCGTATTGCTCTGTGGGATCAATTAATTAATTTTACCGCTAATATTAATGGGCCTTGATGTGTGGGAGGTGATTTCAATATCATCTCTAATGCTTCTGAAAGAGTGAGGGGTAATCTTCCCAACACTAAAGCCATGGAAGATTTTAATGCTATGATTAATGACTGTAATTTGAATGATATCGGTTTTTATGGGAATCCTTTCACCTGGTATAGAAATAATTTGTGGCAACGGCTTGATAGATTTCTTTTCAATAATGAGTGGATTGCTGATTTTCTTATTTCGAGTGTTTAACATTTAAGTAGAACGATCTCCGATCATGATCCTATTCTTCTGAATATTAATTATAGTTTTCATACTGGTTCTTATGCTTTTAGATTCCAAAATATGTGGATGCTTCATGCTGATTTTAAAAATATGGTTGATACTAACTGGAGTGCCCCTGTGTACCTTGACAACAACATCATTGGTATGCTTAGATTATGGGCTAAGCTGAGTAGACTTAAACAATGTTTGAGATGGTGGAACAAAAATGTTTTCAAAAATATTTTTGCTAATATTATTGAAGCGGAGAGGAAAGTTTCGGAGTTGGATATCATTTATTTGAAAAATCTGGATTTTGTAAATCTGAATTTTCTTAACCAAGCTAAGGAGCATCTTTTTAAACTGCAACTTCAGGAAGACTCTTTCTGGAAGAAAAAGTATAATGCTAAAGTTGTTATGGAGGGTGATAAGAATATTAAATTTTTCCATGCTTTGGCTAATAAGAATAAAATTAAGAGTAGGATTCATAAAATTATTAATAATGATGGTAGTTTAATTGAATCGGATGCTTTGATTTGTAAGTTTGGAGTGGATCATTTCTTGAAGATTTTTAACAGCTTTACTGTTTGTTCTCCTATAAGTAATCCTCATGTTATTCCTAAACTTATTAATGATATTGATAATGATTTACTCTGTCAAATTCCATCTGAAATTATGATCTTCAATATTATTAATGAGATGAATGGGGATGCTACTGCGGGCCCGGACGATTTTACTACCAATTTTTTTCAAAAAAGTTGGGAGATTATAAAGATGGATGTGATTGAAGTAGTGAAAGATTTCTTTGAGGGTAAGCCATATCCGAACTTTTTTTCGTCTACCAATATTGTCCTCATCCCTAAAAAAGATGGGGCCAATAACTGGAATGACTTCATACCGATTAGTCTTTGTACCTTTCTTAACAAGCTCAACTCTAAGATTATTGCTAATAGATTGATTAATATCCTTCCTAGAATTATTTCTTATAATCAAACTGGTTTTGTGAAGGGATGAAGTATTTTTGATAATGTTCTTTTAGCTCAAGAGCTTACTCATGATATTAATGCTAAGGTTAATGGGGGAAATATTATTTTAAAACTTGATATCACTAAAGCTTATGATAATCTCAACTGGAATTTCCTTTATGATGTGTTCTCTCTGTTTGGTTTTAATGATTATTTCATCATGCTTATTAAAAATAGTGTTGAGAACTATTATTTTTTTGTTATTATTAATGGTAGGAATCATGGTTATTTTAAGTCTTCCAAAGGTTTAAGACAAGGTGATATTATTTCTCCTGCCTTGTTCATCATTGCTATGGAATATTTGTCTAGTGGTTTAGATGATTTATATGTTAGAAACCTATGACTTAACTTTCGTACTAAAAGGGGTTCCCTATATCTCATCTTAGCATTGCTGGTGATTTTATTCTATTTTCTAATGGCTCCATTAAGAATATAAAAGTTTTAATGAAATTCCTTACCAAGTTTTATGATCTAAGTGGTTTAGATTTCAACAAAGAAAAAAGCAATTTTATTGTGGGAAAATCGATTAGCAAGACTAGATTTAACACTATTCAAAGGGTTTGTGGCTTCCAAGCTAAGAATTTGCCCATAAAATACTTGGGCACTCCTATTTATAAAGGAAAAAAAAAAAAGAAATTTCATTTTGAAGACATTTTTACTAACGTTCAAAAAAAACTTGCAAATTGGTCGTCTAATTTTTTATCTTACGGTGGTAGACTTGTTCTGATCAAATCAGTTTTAAATTCTATTCCTATTTACCTATTTCATACTTTAATGCCTACTGCTTCTACTTGTACTAGATTAGAGATGATGATAAACAAATTCTTTTGGGGCTATAAGTTCAATAGCAATGGTATTCGTTGGTCGTCTTGGACCAAGAACTGTGGGGTTATGAATGAAGGGGTCTTAAGTTGCAAGAATGTGGTTGATATTGCGAAAGATTTTTCCCATAAATTGTGGTTTTCTTTTAGATCTAATAACAGTTTATGTGCCCGCTATATGAATGCTAAGTATTGCAATAATATGCATCTGGTTTTATGCTTTTACAAAAATACTGATTCTATGATATGGAAAAGATTGTGTAACATTAAATGGAAAGCTGAACAATTTATTCAATGGGGTTTGGGAAAAGGTGATGTTTATTTCTGGCAAGATAACTGGTTGGGCCCTTTTTCTATTGACACGTTCTTAAATACGCACTCTATTGATATTGTTAAAGTTTCTAATTTCTTTACTAATAATAGTTGGAACATAATTAAGCTTAGGGAGGTGGTTCCTTCGGTTTTAATGGAGATTATTTTGAATATTCCCTTACAAGATCAAAGCAAAGATAAAATATTGTTCTCTCTTTCTGCTACTAGTAAATTTCACTTGAAAAATGTTTGGGAGACTTTTAGGATCAAATTTGAGAAATCGATGATTTTTTTCTGCTATTTGGCATAAGAATTTTCTGATTTCTTACTCTATTCTTGTTTGGAGGTGTCTTAAAGGTTATCTTCCTATTGATGTTTTGCTTTAAAAAAAAAAAGGTTTTTCCCTTTCGTCTAAATGTTGGTGCAGCTATAATCTGGAGAGTGTTGATCATCTTTTTGTGATTGGTGACATTGCCCAGAAAGTGTAATCCTATTTCAATAGTATTGCCAAGAAAAGTTTAGAGACCCACCATAATAATATTTTTTATATATTAGAGAGTTGGGTGCATATCTTTAAAGGGCATATTTTTAATCTGATTCCTATCCTTATTATCTGGTACATTTGGAAAGCTAGGAATGAGGCTAAACATAATGATATCAATATGGATGCTTCTCAAATTATTTCAAATGTTAAATATAAAATTGTGCAGCTTATTTCCTAAAATATTATAACTGTTAAGAACTTTCAAAATTATATGGGTATGGCTGCTAAATTTGGTATTACTATGGGACCTGTGGATCTCAATCCGGTTGATAAAATTGTTCAATGGATCAAACCCAAACCTCCTTATATTAAGCTTAATTCGAATGGATCTGTTGGTCTAAATTTTGCTAGTGCGGGTGGTATTATTCGTGACCATTTGGGGGATGTTATTGCTGCTTTTGTCGCCCCTCTTCAGCTATCTAATATTGTTTCAACTGAACTTATGGCCTTATCTTATGGCTTGGATATATGTATTAAGTTGGGCTTTAATTTTGTGTGGATTGAGATGGATGCTATGCTTCTTGTCCAGATTATTACCAATGTTCTTCCGGGTAGTCCTCAAAACTTTTTTCTTATTAGAAAAATTATGATTTCCCTTTCTTTTCTTAATTATTATATCTCTCACATTTATCTTGAAGCTAATGTGTGTGCCGATTGGTTAGCTAATAAGGATTGTTATCTTAATAATTATGAGGAGTTTGACATTTGGAATTTACACCCGACTTTGAAAGGTATGATTTTTCTAGATAAAGATGGCTTACCTTATATTCGTAATGGTTGATATGATTGTTGTTCTATCTGCATTTTTTATGGATTTTTCTGTTGATGCATCTTGGTGTTTTATGATGGTGGAACTTTTGTTGAGTCTGGGTTACCACTCTATGGGCTAGATACCGTTAAATATTTGGAGGTAGCACAAGTGGTGTCTTTTAGATTTTATCTGTTTGTGCTTGAATTTGGGGGATAAGGCTTTTGTTAGTATATTTTTGAGCAGTTACATTCTTGAGATTAACCTTCTGGACTTTATTTTATCATCTGTTTTGGTTTATGTTGATTCTCCTTGCTTGTATCTTTGTGGTTAGAAGTGGAAGTTTTTTTTTTTTTTTTTTTTTTTGTTGGTAGGGATTTTCAGGATCACTTTTTTATTGATATGTTTGATTATTTATTGGTTGGAGGGAGTTTTTTTATTGGTGGTTTGTTAAATCTTAAGTTTTTTGTTGCTCTGTTTTGCAGTCATAACTGGAAGATTTTCATCCTTGTTCTTTTGAGGCTTTGTTTCAATGCTTTGATCATTTTGAGGCTTGAGTTTAACTACTCCAAACAGAACTATTATGTGACAAATCGGACCCTATTATCAATTGGAGATTTTTTGGGGGATTATAGGAGCTATGATCATGGCTTGTTTACTGATGTGGTTTGGATCAATGCCAATTATTGGATTTCTCTTAACATCAATCTGACCATTTTGATCTGTAAGCTTTTATTTAGCAGGAGTTGTGCCCTCCTGACTTTATGGTTGCTCTTTCAAACTGGGATATCTAAAGTGCAGTAAACATTTTTAGCAGGAAGCTCTTGTTGAGTCTAGTAATTAGGTTGTTAAGCCTAAGTAAATGTCCCACGGCTACCAAGAGGGGGGTGAATTGGTAGTTTTAAAAATTTTAAACCCTCTTAAAATTAAAGTTGAACCGAAATAAAATTTTCTTTTAAAGTTTGTAGAAAAATGTTTTTCAACCACAGAGTTGTTAAAACTGAAATTTAAAATGCGGAAACGTAAAAGCAATAAAGTAAATGACACCAGATTTATAGTGGTTCAGTCTATAACCAGACCTACATCCACTCCTCAGAGGCACCCTCTGAGTATTGCACTAATACCACAAAGTGACTCTCCTTTAGCACCCACAGCAAGGCGGAGAAGCCTGTACAAAAACCCTCTTTTCACCACTACCCGGTGCGGCAGAGAACCGTCGTCCTTTTACACAATCCACAGTGCTGGCAGAGAACCGTCGTCCTTTTACACTCTCCTAGTGTGGGCAGAGAACCGTCGTCCTTTTACACTCTCCTAGTGTGGGCAGAGAACCCTACGGCTGTTCACACTCTCCAAGTATAGGCAGAGAACCTTCTTCCTTTTACACTCTCCTAGTGTAGGCAGAGAACCCTCGTCCTTTTCACACTCTCCAAGTGTCGGCAGAGAACCGGACCTTCTTGAATGATCTTCTCACAAGAATCTAGAAGGAAGAAAGAAAAGAGTGAAGAAATCCAATTTCACAAGTAGAGATTCTTACCTTTGCAATCCAAGTGAAGCCTTCTCGCTCCAATGGTAGGAATCCTTCTTTGAAAGCTCTCTTCCACTCTCTCCTTGGCTATTCTCTCAATAGGCACGAAGATCAAATGACAAAAAGATTGGGTGGCAGTCTAATTTGGAGTATTTATACAAAAGACATGAAAAACCGCCCAAAAATTGCAAATTTTCAATTCTGTACGCAGTGGATCGTCCCGTACGATCCTGGATCGTCCTGGACGATTTTACTTAAACGATCTGAAACGACCCAATTTGTATATGTGTATGAAATGACTTCGTACAGCTGATCGTCCTGTACGAACTAGGTTCGTCCAGTACGAACGGTTATTACAAGGTCGGTTCTAAAAACTGCTGAAAACTGTCCTAAGTCGGTTCATCGTTTGGACGAAAATATGTTCGTCTGGACGAAAATTTTCCAGAGAGCCGATCGTCCTGGACGATTATTTATTTCGTCTGGACGAAAATTTTCCAGAGAGCCAATCGCCGGGGACGATAATTTGGTTTCGTCTGGACGAAAATTTTCCAGAGAGCTGTTCGTCCGGTACGATAATTATTTTCGTCTGGACGAAAATTTTCCAGAGGACTGGTCGCCTCGTACGATGGTAAAATTCATCTGGACGAAAATTTTACAGAGAACCCATCGTCCGGGACGATATTAAAATTCGTCCTAGACGAATAGGACTTAGAAAAATTTTTCAAAGCAAGTTCCTATTCGTTCCAAGTGCTCTATAGGAGATAACTGACAGATCGTCCAGTACGATAAATATCGTCCTGTACGATCAGTATAGAATTTCATAATCTCCTAATTTGTGTGTGTGAGATTTTATTCACTCAATTACAATCACTCCCTTTCAAAATTAATTCAAAGAAAAGACAAACTTCAAATAAACAAAATATCATATGTTGAATTTGATTTGAAGTTTTCGTAGTCTGGAGTCTGATTTTCCTGAAATGTTAGTACACACAAGAGCAAGTGCAAATCTTCTAAAATTGTTAGGAGATAACTATACATCTGAACAATAATGTTTGGAATCATCAAAACTATATAAGTTGCACAAATATAAATCATTCAAATAGCAACTATTCAAACAGCTCATGTGAAAGTTGATTCTCTATTCTTCCTTTTTTGGGTGATGTCTCCTTGTAGCCCTAGTATGTTTGTAGATGTTTTTGTAATTGTTTAAGGAACCACCGGCTTTTAGGTTTTATTTTGCTTTATTTTGTAGCTTTGTTGAGCAGTAGGGAGCTAGAGGTTTCTTTTAAGGACATTGTAATCCTTTTTTATATCAACGCGTAGGTCCCGCTGTGGGTTTTAACAAAAAAAAAGGTATTTATTCATTTAATTTTTGCACAATCATGACTAGTTTTTATTACTATGTTACATACATTTTATTTATAGTCATGCCCTATAATTGTATATAAAATTTTTATGATAAATAAAAAAACAAATCCTTTGAATGAATGTATATTCAACACTAGAGATTATTAGTAACTCTATGTTCATTATTTTTTATTTTTTATTTTAAATTGGACGATAAAATTTGAAAAAAAAAAAAAACAAAACAAAACTAGATCTTGGAATTTGCCTGTTACAGCTCAACACGATTAGACATGTTGAGTAAATGGGCCTGATCGAGTTGGGTTATGATGCCAAAAAATTCCAAAGATGCGAGGAGAAGAATGTAAAGAATATATTCGTCCTAGAATAAGCATCAAATGCTTCTAAACCTACAAAAGCTGGAATGATTTTATTTATTTATTTTAGTGGCAAGTAAGAGAACCTGCTCATATCCAGGAATAACTTCTACATTAAATATAGTTTTCTATGCTATCATACCATACTAATTATTGCATGAAATTAATAATAACAATAATAAGTACACCTGCATCTGACCTAGTTTATATTACATTGGGCGGGGAAAAGAGGAGAGAAGAAAACTTTTTGTGCTAAATTAGACATCAGGAAAGCTTTTGACTCTGTTTCTTGTGAATTCTTGCTTGCAAGGCTTACCAAAAAAGGTTTTCCTAGGCAATTTGTAAGTTGGATCAAGGCCTGTATATCAGATGTAAACTTCTCTGTTGTTATAAATGGTGCATTGGAAGGGTTCTTCCCTTCTACAGCCGGTCTTAGGCAGGGATGCCCCTTAAGTCCCTACCTCTTTTGCATTGTTATGGATGCTCTTTCTAATCTGTTAGAAGCCAGAAATTTCAAAGGTATCTCTTTTGGGAACTTCTCTCTTACGCATTTGCTTTATGCTGACGATGTTCTTATTTTCGGAGAGGCTACTCTTGAAAATTGTCTCAATTTGGTGTCTATCTTAAATGACTTTGCCAATGCCACAAGGCTTCATATCAACCATGATAAATGTGCTATTATGTTTCCCAAACACCAAAGCAATCAAATGGAGATTTTTCAAGCTCTTTCTATACAAATATTGTTTCCAAAATTACTTATTTGGGGATCCCATTATCTTATTACAAGCTCAAAATTGAAGATTATATGTCTTTGATGGATAGTCTATATAAAAAAACTAAATGGTTGGAAGGCAAACCTGTTGTCTTTTGCGGGTAGATTGCAATACCTGAAGTTTACTATCCAAAACACTATTGCGTATTGGATTCATGGAGCAATTTTTCCTAAAGCTGTTCACAAGTTGTATAAAAAAACCAGTTCTAGGTTTTTATTTTTTGGGGATATCAACAACACTAGAAAGCTGCATATGATCGCATGGGATAAAATTTGCTTGCCTAAGTGTAATGGGGGTTTGGGTTTACCTTCTATTTTTGCTCTTCAATTTGCCTTTAACTGTTCAGTGATTATCAGGATTTACAATTACCCGTCCCCTTTAGCGGACTGGATTTTTATGAATTATGCTTCTCCATGGAAGCCCCCTGCTGCATCTACGTCAAAATTCTGGAAAGAAATTTGCACCACTGCCCAGAAGGCTAAAGTTTGTTTTAGCTTCAATATTATTCATAATTCCCCTATTTCTTTGCTTTGGGATCACTGGTACAAAAATGGGAATATTAAAGATTATATTGGGGATGTTTTAGTCGATCACTTGCCTGACTACATGTTGAAAGATCTTATGGTTGATAATGGCTGGAGGTTGCCCGAGTCATTTCCCCATAGGCTGCGGGACGTTTTTGCTAGCATTTCTGAGATTGGCCCTATTGGTAATTGCCTTCTCTGGAAAAATAGTAATTCTTACAAACTTAAACTTTATTTAGCTGAGTTTTATCAGGCAATGTCAGGATGTAATTGGCATAAACTGGCGTGGCACAAAAGGTACTCTATTAAACACTCGGTCTTCACTTGGCTAGCTTTAATGGGCGGTCTTAAAACGGCTGATGCTCTTCATATAAGGAACATTCAGGTTCCTAAGACTTGCAGCTTATGTAATGCCCAGGATGAAACTGTTGCTCATTTATTTTTTGAATGCTGCTACTCTTTTAACATCATATATGCTCTTATTCCTGGTATGCATAGATTCCTCCTTAGGCCCAACATACTGCAGGTTTTCGAATGGCTGACTTTGAAGGTAAACCTGCTCTTCTCAATTTCTATCTTCTGGTATGTGGATGTGTGATTTACTTCATTTGGAAGGAGAGGAATAATAGGCGTTTCGGGAATTCTATTATGTCCCACACTTCTTTATTATTATCTATCAAAAGAGTCATATTTGAGAAAGTTATGAGATGGGGGAATTCCATGGAGTTGCTGGATCGTCTATAAGGAATTTTGGTGTCTGGGAAGCTGGTTTTCTTCCTTTCTTGGCTGGGGTTCTCTACAGTTGCCTTCGTCCCTTCGTGCTATATGTATATGCAGTTTGCCTAGACTGGACAATGATGAAGCTCCCTTTGCAGATCCCTTGGACGGTCTTCGGGCAACCAGGGAAGTGCTCTCTTATTTTGATATTTTGGTCTTATTATCTGAGTCCAACCTTTTTGGCATGGGAGCAAGTTATGATATGGTGGATCCTGTTGGTTAAAATGGTTAGATCCTCAAATGTTAGTGTTTTTTTCTTTTGAGCAGATCTTTCTCTGTTCTCTTCTTTTTTAAGCTTCTTTGCATGTTTAGGCCTTTTTTTGTAGGCCATTTTTGATGTAATTCTCTTGTTCTAGTTTTGATGAGCTTAATATACGGGCTAAGCCCAAATTTTCCCCAAAAAAAAAAATTTATTGTGTCGCATGTCCTCAACATTATTATTATCTAATCATATATATGATTATTTACGGATTTCACAGTGGCTTTGATTAACATTGGGATAGGTTGTATTTTGTAGTGATTATAACTACAGAATTCGACATACACTTTACCCTAAAAGCATAAAGCGCATTTTCATCTTTACGTCAACAATACAAAGCATGGGGTAGCAAATGCAATTTGATGTGAATATTACGTAAACAAATTTTAATTTCTACATAAGTAATTCTCACTTCAATACTTCCATTTGATTTTATTCATCATTTGATGGCCATAGTTTAACCAATTTAGAAAAAGTAGAAAAAAGATACATATTGGCAGTTGAGGATAAGAAATGACTTGATAATTATATTTATCTCAAAATAAATTTCATGATTACAAAACTATTTTAACAAAGTTAGATCAAAATTTTCAAACCAAAATGTTCACTATATTTAAGTCAAGTAAAATTTTAAATTACCTCAGGCTAAGATTCCTCGGGTAGGAGGTGAAGACCCAATGATTCTTAAGGATTCCCAAAGGCATGGCATAGGGAAACGATGAGAGAGAGTGTCATAAATTGTTTTGGTAGTCTAAATAATACTTCTATGGTGAGATCATAAATAATTCAAGTATTACGTGTATTTGAGATATACAAGTGAACACGTGCGTACAGCAGGATAATTTTTTGAGAAGATGCTGCAAATTAGAACAAGATTGAAGCCAAAAAGTAGATGATCACAAGCTTCTTGATGCCTGATGACAATAAAAAAGATCATTGAAGAGATCCACCACAATCATATTGTACTAGTTAGAAGAAAATTCTTTCTTTCTAAGGAGGGTTTAAGTAAAACCAATGAGCTAGACATGAATTAAGCAACAATAAGTTATTATGCCAAAAGCATGTGTGGCAAGAAGTACAAACTTTAAATGAAATTTCGAGGGAAGTAGAAACACAAAGGAAGACAAAAAAAACAAGAAGAATACGAACTAAGAAACTAGAATAAATAAAACATTATTGCAATCAAAGGCGTTATTTGCTTATAAGTTCAAATGAGATTTGATCTTAGAGAGGAAATCCCATATTTTATCATAAACACCATAAATAGCAGCTACTGGTTCGTCTAGAATATTTGCATTTATATTTTTGTTGAGAAGCCACACAAAAGTCAAGAGATCGTCTCCTATACTCAACTGCTTCATATGTATGTTTCCCTTTGAACTCATCGCTACTTTCTGCAAAATCTCTACCCATGCTATGGTTATGACTTGCCATCTCTCTTCCTCACTAATAACTAACATCAAATGAGCAAGCACTCGTGCTGTACCAAACAAAGATGTAATAAGGTTGCCAAATTCTATTGGTGTCTCTTTCATCTTCATGCACGCCTCAACTATTTCATTTGGCATTTGCAAATGATGACCATCATAACTCTTATGAATGAAGTCAACCATATCTTTAATAACCTTCCCAACAAGTATTTAGCTCTCTCCTCCCATGTTTGACATCATATATGATCGTAACATCACTGTATGCATCATATAGTTGGACATGTACTTACAAGTTTCCATTTTGGTGCTCGTTCTCTTTACTCCTTTCGATCTATTTTCTTCTACTTCCATCTTAGTTCGATGAGGTTCCAAGAGATGTTGAGCCTCTGAATTCCAATAAAAGCATAGCTCTGTAGTGATGTGCCATATCAGAACTTGTTTTTCAAGGGAGAACTTCTCAAAAAGCTGAACAAATGGCTCTACAGCCCAATTACGGATGGTTGTCACTTGTCGAAGTGAAGATGAGCCCGCTGGTTCATTGAAATCAAATAAGTCTAAATGAATGCGGCTTTTTAAATGGGAAACAATCAACTCTAGAACATCTTGTGTTGCCTGCACAGGCTGTATTGTATGTAAGGTGAATGTTTCTAGTTTAATACTTTCCCCAGTTAAGGGAGTTATATTCAACTTTATTTCTTGCACAAATCTTAGCCTTTTTGCAACCCAACTCATCATCCTATGTTGAAGAGTTTTATTGGGTGAAGAAATTGAGAGACAATTACTGAGTAGATTCAATTGTGGCAACTTTATCGACCAATACTTTCTCTTAGGACATGCCTTTTTAATTCTAAGAAAAAATTTTGCAAGTAATACACTCCATTTGCTTAGCTTCTTAACATTAAGGAGATAAACTATCATCCTATCAGAAAACATAAGCATGACAGTAGCCATAAAGTCGAGGCATATAGAGGTTGCAAGAAGGACATAAGTGATGGCTACATCAAGCTTATTAAAATTATGCTTTGGCTCTAAAACAAAGAGCGAGAAAGCCAGCAAAATGCAAGTAGAACAGAGAACTCGGAGAACATACCCAAGTATGGAGTGATTTACAATGGCCTTAGTATAAAACTCATCATAAGCATTACTAAGCTCCTTTCTTATAACCATCAAAACCTCCTCTGCTGACATATTCATGAAAATTGTTTTAATTATCAAATACTTATCAGAGTATGGAGCAATATCAATAAAAAAAGGCTTAGCAGCATAGTATAACCAAAAATCTTGACTCAAAGCATTCAAATCATTTGTTCTTTCTAATTTTGCTGGTGATAGGGGGTTGATGGAACTCTGAATGCCTTCAACACTGGCTTTGTATAGTGAGTAAGAACGCTCTACATATTTTATGATGCCAACTAAGAATATCAAGAGGGTGGGCATGAGTAGGCGGGTGTCGGGAAGGGATCGGAAGAGAACATAAAAGGCAATAAAGAGCTCGTAGCCAAGCCCAAGAAGATGGCGAGCCCAAAGTTCATTGTCTTCCATAGAGTAAGCAGTAATAGTGTCAGGGCCACCAAGATGAAGGATTAGGAAGGGAGCCCAAAAAGCGATGACGACGTTGGAGGAGGAGGAATCATCCATGGTGCTACTTAGATTGCCAAGGGCAAAGCTGGCAACCCAATCAGCCAAGATGTAGCTGACCCAAACGACCATTCGTATCCATCTCGAGGTGGAAGTTCTTCTCAGGCGGCCGAGGAAGATAAGAATAATTTGGATGGATAGGCTAAGTAAAATCAAGATACGAACGTCCCAGTTGTTCCACAATTGTTTGTACTTTAGTGGGATTTCCATTAATCCTTTACAAAAAAAAAGTAAAATGTTAAAAATCAATTGATGATAAACTAATAATATTGTGCATCATTAAATTGTTTAGAATTTTTTGGAATAAATTTAATATTGGTATTTAAAAAATTTATATTGATTTATCTTAGGTATTATAACAAACTCATCTTAATTTTTATTATTTAGCGAGAATATTTATCAAAATTAATAACAATTGAAAATAGATATCTTAGAAGCTGATTATTATAGCAATAATCTCATATGATAATGATTTCAAAGCTGAGGAATTTACTTAAAGATGGGTACAAAAAAATATTTTATTCATTAGTCATACATAGCACTCAATTAAAAGCAAAAATAACAATTTTAAATCCCATAATGATAAAATTTTGATAAAAATATCTTACTAAAAATTTCAACATTTGTTAGTTACAATATATCTATTAACTTGGCCCCTACATTTACTGAATAATCTATAAAAATATTGCAACTCAAATTCATAAGCATACTTAGACATTAATCAAAAAATGTTGAGCTTCTATAAGCAAGAGTTGGAGAGGCTGCTCACCTATTTAAAGCACTCAACAAATGAAAAACAGCAACAACTGAAGAGAAGGCAATTTTTATTCCCTCTTCAGACTGAACGAAATCCCTTTATAAATAGCTTCTTGTTCTGTACTACAGGAGCATAAAGCAAAGAGTTTCCATCTTACTTGAATGCAACGTAACATATATCCTCTCTTTTTTTTGTCGCAGGAAGTAAAGTATAAAGCATATTGCCTTATTTACTTGAATGCAAGGCAAGGGTGGCATATGTAGCTTTATGTGAATATTACAAAAAAAAAAAAAAAAAACTTCACTAACCATAGAGGCACATTAGAAACAAATGAGATGTTTGCTACTAATAGTCTTTAAGTTTTCGATTCACTCGGTCAGATCAGATCGACGGCCGAGAACTTCGGTGGACCGTATCTACCTGGGACTCTCTTCAATCTTCAATTTAATACTCACATAACCTTTTTTTTCTATAATAACAATAATTATTATCAATAATTATTAGTTATTATTAATACTTTACAACTGATACGTCATCATGAAATTATCTTGATCGGACATGAATCTCGAGGCAAATGCTAGTTGGAAACTTCAAAAATTAATTTTGGGAGCACCCAAACTCCGATTTCAGCGAGCTTAAAGTCAAATTGAGCGTCTCGGAAATACAAACCCAACGACACCAAGATCAACCCAATCCGAGTCCAAATGAGTCCGAATCAACGGCTCAAAGCGCTGTGGGAAGGTTCAAACCGCAATTTGAGTTACCAAACGATCTCCGATTTTGACGAGCTTATACTCAAATCGAACGACTTGACTAGACGAATCCAACGAGCCCAAGATCGCTGAATTCCGACATCATTAAGGCCTTCAAATGCTCAACGAACGATGCATGATCAAAGGATTCAATATCGGCCGTCCATTCAAAACACTCCCAATTCGCCCCTGATCTCACACCTATTTATGGGCTATGCCACTCCAGAAAAACTATAAATAGAGCCCTCATTCTACACCAAATGTGGGGGGGGGGGGGGGGGGGGGGGGGGGGGAAGTGAAGAGAGAGAAGAAGAAGAGGAGAAAGGGGAAAAGGAGATTCCTCACCTCCTCGACCACCGCCGGAGCTCTTCCTGCCGCCTGAGGACGCCGGAACTCTGCCGGATATTCAGGAGAACGCCAGAATTCTGCCCAACTTCCATGGGATGCTGAAATTCTTCCCAATTTACAAGAGAGTTCCCTCCTGACGCCGAAACTCCGCCCAAGTGAAGCCGGAGTTCTCCTCTGCCGCCAAAGACGTCGGACTTCTATCCGATGTCGGACCTTCACTCTTCGCCAAGTTTCTACCCGACGCAGGACTTCGACCGGTTATCGGACTTCGCTGGACGTCTATGAGAAGATGAATTTCTTTCCATTGCTGGACTTCTACCTGACACTGTTCTTCTGATCTTCGTCGTCAGACTACAGTCCTTCCGACCTCCGTCGCCAGCCGACTACGGTCCTCCTGACTTACGTCGCCCGCCGACAACAGTCTTCCCGACATCCATCGCCCGTTGAATACGGTCCTCCTGACTTATGTCGCCCGCCGACTACATTCTTTCCAACCTCCGTCGCCCGCCGACTACGGTCCTCCTGACTTACGTCGCCCGCCGACTACAGTACTCCGTCGCCAGCTGACTACGGTCCTCCTGACCTACGTCGCCCGCCAACTGCAGTCTTTCTAACAAAGAGAATACGTCGATAGTAGCTATTTGTATTTACATCATGTAATGTATTCCATATGATGTACATCAAGCTAAGGCCTTCTCCCAAGGAAGGGCCTCATTTGTAATCAACTGCAAATACTAGTGGATTCGTTCAGACTGGGCTAGACCATCTCTCCTTATCTGATTGCGTGCCGGATTTTCGTACAACACTAAGACGATAAACTTTATATTTCTCTACCGCCGCGAATACTCCTGGACGCAACAACAACTATTGCCATTTGATAATATTTTATGAGCGGTATAATAAATTTCCTTCATCATAATTATTATCATTAACAATACTTTGTTAATAATGTAATTATGCAATAGAATATCTGCCTCCTTCTCTTCCTTTCCTGCTTCAAATCAGGAATCTTGGGCATGTGGAAAGGATAGAATGCAAGAAGATCAGAGTTCGGTGGCTTGCTCGTACATTCAAGTAAAAAAAAAAATTTAGAGGAGCTCGCACGGGCTTGTATGGTTGGCTTGATCGGAGTCAAGTGCAGAGACGGGAGGCCGGCGAGTGGATTTCACCAGGCCAAATAGGCGGAGGTTTGCTTGAATCGAAACTGTAGATGATGGCGGCAGGGGCCTATTTGTGCCGATTCACCAGGCCAAATAGACGAAGTCGGGTCGGGCGTTGAGTCAAGATCGTCGGGGACTGGACAGGAGGAGGCGGTGTGGCTGGTTCGTCTGAGACTGAGCGCCAGACAACGAATTTTCAAATACTTCAAAGCTGGACTTGATCGAGGGTGGAGTGGAAGACTGACGAGGTTGCCCTTCGAGCACTTCTTTGTTTTGTAGGTAGAAGAGATCTGATCATATTAAATGTCCTCTTCGTCGTCATTGATTCTTAAGGATTTAGTTAGAACGAGGGATCTTGAAGTCATCATGAGAGCATACTTGTCCCGTGGTCGGATACCATCGAAATCCCAGTTGAGGGGCAAAGTCCTAGACCCCACTACAACAATAGGACAATTCTTTTTGGTATTTTGAATAATAACCTAAAGGTTGTTTTGAGTTGCAAGAACTCTGTTTTCTTGTTATGAAATTTAATTCTCCGTTTGGAGATCGTCTTCTTGGCCGGCGTTTTGTCTAGAGCTGAGTGTAGCTCCCATTCAGTTTTTGAGTTCTCTGCTGCATACCGTTCTGGTATCAAACTGAAGATTTTCTTGGGTATATTTAGGCAAATTAAAGAAAAACTCACACACACATCATACACGTAAGCTTCAAACTCAAAACCTCTTGATTGATTGTCAAAGCTCCTAACCAACATATCCAGAATTGAAGTCCTTTAGCAAGAGAGTGTACTTCAATCCTTAAAATAGCCATCCGATTTATTGTGATCAACCTTGAATGATAAGTGGGCTTCAAAAACAAGCACAAAATAAATATATGAGAAAATGACTACATAGAAGAAAAGCAAAGTAACAAGAAAGCAAATTGATTTGTTTTTATCAACTATAAATCATGCATGCTCTTATACTCCTGTAGTCTATTAATGGTAAATTAGAAAGTCAGCAATTTCAGGATTACAGAAACCTTATTGATGGATTACTTATTTGAGTTGAAAAAATGCATTAAAAAAAAAAAGATATTCAATTCCTGCTCGGCTTAATTATCATTTATAAAAGATGAAAAATAACCAATAGCAAACAAATATTTGGATAAATAATACACAAGTTGATGGGCTTAATTTTCATTTATACTCTTATTTTGTAATTTTAGCCATCAAAATTCACTTTTAGAAAGAGCTTTCATTTTGCATCTTCATCGCGAAAAACACAAAGCAATAAGAAGTGTTAGTAAGCCCCAACAAGATTGGAAAAATGAGGCCATACCATTAAAGGATGCATTGGGTGGTGGGCCTATATATGAGGAAGACACTTCAAGGAAAAAAGCTACAGAAGTTTCAGTGTAGCCTTTGCTTAATTATGATGAAACTTTGCTTTGCTAGGAAGAAAAACAAGACATTTATGTAATTAGAAGAAAACCAACAAAAGTTTAAAGATTGAAGCAATTTCAAATGTTAAGAATTTAAT
Organism: Dendrobium huoshanense; assembly: GCA_016618105.1. Lineage (NCBI taxonomy): Eukaryota > Viridiplantae > Streptophyta > Magnoliopsida > Asparagales > Orchidaceae > Dendrobium > Dendrobium huoshanense. The sequence continues at coordinate 40,127,874 of CM028353.1, read as the reverse complement.
TTATACTTTATGAAATAATTTGCTAGGAATGAATGTGATATGTTATCAATAGCTGATATGATGTATTTAATTATATTATATGTGATATAGTATGTTGTGTTTATTATTTTTATTTTGTTATCCATTCAGTGTTCTAATATGGTAGGCTTATTCTGAGACATTGTATATTCTGACATTGTTTTGACTTTTGAGTAATATGTTATGGTTTTGCTTTGTTACTATTTTATTGAAGGTTTTGTACAAATAGCTTGTTTTTCCCTTCTATTCAGCTATGATTAGCTTTTGTTATTTTATTTATTAAAGAATTAAGAAGGCTTTTGTTTATCCTATTGAACTATGGTTTGCTCATATGTGCAATTCTGCATATGTTTTAGGATAGGTTAAGGGAAAAGAACAATTTGATTAGAGAGAGGTTGCATGTTCTGATCTACCTGTAGGTACATTTTATTAAGAGATTTTGTAAATCATGAATTTTTGTTCTGTACTATATACTTCCGCGTCATGTATTGTTTGTAAATGATTATTTAGGTTGTATAAATTTTGGATATAAATGGGAAAAGATATTTGATGGTGAGTAATTTTTGTATTTATCTGAACTAAATTAGTTGCTATGTAATCAGTATAAATTGAAAATTTTAAAACTCTCTCCAATTAAGTTTTTGGAAATCTGTCTATTATAATCCGACATGATGTTACTATTTCGTATCTAGGTTATGCCGATCAAATTATGACAAATATTTTCATGACCAATATTGCTAAAATTTATTTTCATGGCATGGTGAGGCTCCATGGCATTCCTCATATCATCATAGTGGATAAAGATGTTAGCTTTTTATCCACATTTGAAAAAGCAATGTGGACGAATAGAAACAATGTAATGAACAAATAGAAAAAGTGAATAACAATAATATAGAAAATCACATATTCTCTCTCCTCCTCCTACTGTGCTCTAGTAATCTTGGTTTCCCCTGGTGGTTGTCTTGTGTTTAATTTTTGTTAGGGTTTTTTGTAGGTTCATTTTGCCTGAGTTTCTCGATCTTTTTCCAAGGGCCTTCTAACTTTAGATTTAGTATTTTTGCGGTTATCATGGCGACTCCTCCGACCACCTCTGTATCTAACCCTTGAGGGGTTCCTTCGAGTGGTTTGATGGCTTCAAAATATGGTTTCTTTGCTCTAAATGCTAGTGATAATCCTTCTACCTCTCGATCCTTTAAAGACGTTGTTACTGGTATGTCTTCTTCTAAGAGCTTGGCTTGTCATTTAAAATGTCGTATGCTAAGGGTGACCTGATGATTTTGATTTCTGATGAGGATGTTATGAACTTAGCGTCCCCTTTTTAGTTTACCTTGGTTGGTAAGTTTTCTATTCGTAGACCTAATCTTGACGATATTTATTTATTTATTGGAAATATGAAATTATTTGAGGGGTTTTCGGCTGGTTTACTAGATGCTCGGAATGTTGTGATTCAACTTTCAAATGGTTTGGATTATAGTCATATTTTTGCGAGAAGAACTTACTATATCAATAATTATCAAATGAAGTTATTGAAATGGATCCCATTTTTTATATTAAAGAGGGGTCTCCCATAATTCTGATTTACCTTGCTTTCCTGAACCCTTGTCTTTATTATTTTTTATCTGCTTGTGCTTCATGCTTTAGGTTTGATTTTTTGTAGATCATTGCAAACTGATCAAGCAACCACTTATAGATCATGGCACTTTGGTAGCAAGGATCTTAGTGAAATGGATATTACCAAAAAAACATCCTCGAGAGATCTGGCTTGGGTTGAATTCATTAGGTTATTCACAGAAAGTGGAATTTGAGAATATACCTGATTTTTGCAACCATTGTAAGATTCATGGTCATCTGATGAATGAATGTTTTGTGGTTCACCCCATATGAAAAAAACAGCATAATACTGCTAAAGGTGGTGCATGGAATCTAATTGGGGAGGAGGATGATTATGGGGTGAGTGTTCAGGATCATCAGATCCCTCGATTTGTTGGTTCTCTTCCTGTAGGTGATGACATGGAATTCATTCCTTCTCATAATAACACAATGGGGTGGGTGTTCAGGATCATCAAGTTTCTTTGTGCCTAATGTTTGTAAGGTTCAAGAAAGTGTTATCAATAGTTCCATGTCATCACTTGGATCTAAGGAGTATAAGGATAAATTTAATGATGGTTTTACTAAGGTTAAAAAAAAAGTAAAAATTTCAAGGCCCTTCTAGCATCTACTCTTATGGTCACCAGGGCTGTAAATTCCTCAAGCATTGTTAATGGTTAAGACCCTGATTTAGAATATGAAGGGTGTGGGTGGCTCTGTCTCTTGGGACAGAGTGAGGAATTTATGTAGGATTTATAATATTTATATTTTGGTTTTACTTGAACCTCTTAGTAGTTCGACTAATTTAATTTTAATTGGGAATATGCTTGGTTGTAATATGGCTTGTGCTACTTGTTCAAATAAAATTTGAATTTTTGGAAATTAACTGTTAAAATGGATATTATCTTTGATTTTCTTCAAATTGTTCATACCAGAATTGATTGTCAGCAATTTTTTTGTTGTGCCTCTTTTGTCTATGCTTCTTGCTTGAGGTTGGGTAGGAAAACTCTTTGGAAGCTATTATGTGATTTCTCTATTATTATTATTGATAATCCCTAGTTGGTTGGTGGGGATTTCAATTCAATTTCCAATGTGTCTGAAAGGATTAGGGGTAATATACCTAACTCCTTTGCTATAAAAGACTTTAATAATGTGATTTTGGATTATAATTTACATGATACTAATTTTTTTGGGAGTTCTTTTGCTTGGAATAGATCTTTCATGTGGAAAATACTTGATCTGATATTTTTTAATTATTCTTGGATTTCCAAATATCCCATGTCTCATACTGAGCATTTCAGCAGAACTTTGTCTGATCACTCCCCTTTTCTTCTAAGTATCAATTTCCAAAATACTTCTACTAAGCTTATTTTTAGATTCCAAAATATGTGGCTTCTTGATGATTCCTTTTTCCATGCCTTGAAAGTAATTGGCATGCCCCCTCATTTCTTGATGATAATATTATTGGTATGCTTAGATTGTGGTATAAACTTAAAAAATAAAAATTGAGGTGGTGAAATAAATATGTTTTTAATAACATTTTCTCTAATATCTTGGAGGCTGAAAGTAATGTTGCTTCTTTAGACAAAACCTATATGGTTGATTCTTCTGTTGAGAACCTTTCTTTGTTGAATGAAACTAAAATTGTGCTTTTTAAACTCCAAGAGAAGAAAAATATCTATTGGAGACAATAGGCTACTTCTAAATTCTTGGTTGAAGGAGATATGAATAGCAATTTTCTTTTATAATATTGCTAATCCTAAAAAATCTACTAATTATATTCATAAGATTTACCACCTTAATGACTCTGTTATTGAGTTGGTTGATCTAAATTAATGCTTATGGTGTTGATTATTTTCAAAATACTTTCAATAACGTGTTTATTCCTGATTTGGAGGTGGATCGGTCTTTCATTTCTGTCTTGATTAGTGAGGAGGATAATTTATTTTTGATCCATGCCCTTGTGGAAGCGTAAATTGTGGATACTATTAAAAGTATGAATTCTAATTCTGTGGCTAGCCCAACTAGCTTCACCACTAAATTTTTTTTAAAAAGCTGTGGCTATTATTAAAGGTGATTTGGTGAGAGTTATGAAGGATTTCTTTATTGGAAACTCTTATCCTAAATCTTTCACTTCTACTTCCATTGCCTTCGTTCCCAAAAAAGAGGCCACTAATTTTTGGGATGATTTCAGACCTATTATCCTTTGCTATTTTGTTAATAAGTTAATTTCTAAGCTTATAATGTGGAGATTGGCGCTCCTTTTACCAAGAATTCTCTCTCTTAGGCAAATGAGATTTGTTAAAGGTCGCTCCTTTTTTGATAACGTCTTTCTTGCCCACTAGATTATTCATGATATTGACATATCTATTATTGTTTGGAATATGACTATTAAAATTGATATCACTAATGTGATGCCCCAAGATCTAACTTGGAAAGAATGTCAATCAATTACTCAACAATTTACCAGAGCTATCTAAAACCTTCAATTAACAATCTAACAACATCTATAAAATTCAAAACATCAATATACATGTCGATTTATATCTCAAAAGGTCATGTACAATACTCAGGGACTACACTACAATCACAAGTACAGAAATCTATCCTGTCATGAGTACAAAAGAATCAAAATCATCAAAAGAACTAAAACCTGTAGATCCGGATCAATTTCTATCTTCTGCTCCCTTGCCCTGACCTGAAAATGTCAACCACATATAATGAGCTTTACAAAGCCCAGCAGGTCACCTAATACCTATAACTGAAATCAAAGCACGGCGATGCTATCAATATGCATGTCAATCAATCAAATCTATACAGTCAATGGTCAATGAGTCAATGCAATCCGGAAATCCATAGTCAATAAAACCAGTCAATGCAGCGGCAGGCAGATCGATAAATTAACTCAATCAATCAATAATCATCAATCAAATCGATGCTGTCAAATCAATTCTAATCTATACTATCAAGTCGATAAAATCAATCGGAAAAGCAATACGATATCCTATCAATAACTCAAATGTAGCAATCAATACAATGCAGAATCGATAGTATCAATGAGTCAATGCAAAATCTATATCCATTCTATCCATATCAGTGTCAATAATCAATAATCAATATTATATATGCTCAAAGATCAATCAATGAAATCTATAAATCCGTACGAAACAGTAAATCCAATCAAATCAATAAAGCAGAATTCGATAAAGCAATAGATCCGTAAGTCAATACATTAAACATGCATTCAATACGATAATACTGAACAAGTACAATCAACTGGCTATGTTGCTGTTGTAGAATCCATATTGCTGTTGTAGATATCTATACGTTGGTTTCAATAAAAAGAGTCGTCACTCTATTGCCCGTCGGCCGCCCGTCAGCATATCTATAAACTCCTTATGACTCTCAATCGTTATATCAATAATCAATGGTTTAAAGGAAAGCCCGTCGGCCCACCATCCTGTACATGTCAAATCAATCTCCAACCAACGTTCAACCAGGTTATACGTGTTTCAGTATCAATAATCAATTAATAATCAATTCAATAGTCCATATTAAAGCAATCATATCAATATTCACATTCATATCTATTCAATCTATCAATCTCAGACAAATCAGAAATCCTATGAAAATCGGGCAGAGTAACGGCAGTCGATCAAATTTACTCAAAATACTGCAAAAATCACTAATTCCCAAATTACACCAAATTACAGTAGAATATCCACAACATTAATATAAGACTATTATTCTATAGAATTCAAATCAAATCACGTCCTGATAATTTTCTAATAAATTAAAATCGCGTAGAACCAATTCCGACCGATAAAATCTTCGTAGAACATACTCAAATCGTGTACAATAGTCATATCTATAACATACCAAAAGTTGTGCGGTGAAAGTTGTGTCAATACAAAATCAGGTCAAAAATTCGACTACGAAAACACAAAACAGTGCACAACTCGGTCAAAACTCAATATCTTCGAAAACAGAAATAGGATTCGGAGTCCTTACCACGAGATCTTCACTTTTCCCAACAGCGGCGTCGGACGAAAAGCGCTCCGCGGCCTCCGAAACCCAAGATTTCCTTTACTTTTCCTCTCTTTCTCTCTCTTCAAAATATCTGATTTTATAAAAATGATTTTCTCTCTCCTCGAATCGAGCTGATTTCCTTATAACATTAGTCTGATCGGCCCGGCCGATCGCCACATCGTCCTGGCCGATCAGAACAACTCGAATCGGCCCGGTCAATTCCTCAGGCCGATAATTAATTTTCCTTGGACGATAAAAACCTTTGCTCACTGACTTGTGCCAAGCACTGATCGTCCCAAGACGATCAACAATCGGCCTGGACGATCCCGTCCAGAAATCATTCCAGAAAGCACTCCAGAAATCAGCTGTTTCAATGCACTGATCAGCCTGGACGATCCCAACATCGTCCTGGTTGATCCTGGGAGGAAAATCCAATTCAGAGAGAAACAGTAAGGGAACGAGATCTCACAACTAAAGCTTATGACAAATTAAATTAAGATTTCCTCAGTAAGATTCTTTCTTTATTTGGTTTCAATGATGTTTTCATTAAGCTGGTCGATCAGAAATAGTATTGATAATTATTTTTTCCTATTATTGTTAATGGCACGAGTCATGGCTTTTTTAAACCCTCTCAGGGTATTAGACATGGGGGACCCTCTTTCTCCTGCCCTCTTTATTATTGCTATGAAATATCTTTTGGGATTTGGAGGATCTTAATATGAAGCACCCTAATTTACAATTTCGTACTCTTAGGGGTTTCCCTATTTCTCACAAGAGTTTTTTTATGATTATATTATCTTTACTAATGGATCTCTTAAAATGCTCAACATCTGCTTTAAATTTATTAATCAATTCCAATGGTTTAGTAGTTTACAGATTAATAATGCTAAAAGTTATTTTATCATTGTTAAGTCTATTACTCATCAGAGGATTAACGTCATTTATGATAAGTTTGGGCTTTCTCATAAAAAGCTTGGGACCCCCCTTTTTAAAGGAATAAAGGTCTTATTTATTTGATGACATTTTCTTGGCTATTCAAAACAAGTTATCCACTTGAGCTTTCAATTTTCTTTCTTTTGATGGTAGATTAGTCTTAATTAACAGTATCCTTTATGCTCTACCTATTTATTTATTTCATACCTTAAAGGCTTAAATCCTACTTTAAATGTTTGTAGTAGAATGGAAAGGCTTAAATCCTAAGAATGGTAGGTCCACCATCCTTTGGGCTTCCTGGAAGAAATCTTGTGGTGTGTGGGAGGAAGGTGGCTTAGGTTGTAAGAACTTAATTGATATATATGGCTAAGGCCTTCTCTTACAAATTTTGGTTTCTTTGAGATATATGGAAAGTATTGTGATGTCAAGAATCCTTTAATGTGTTCTTTTAAAAAAGGGAATTCTTCTATTTGGAAAAGGCTTTGTGGCATTAAATGGGAGGCAAAAAATTTCATCCAATGGGGGTTGGTTCTAGTATTGTGTGTGTGTGTGTGTGTGTGTGTGTGTGTTTTGGCAAGATTAGTGGATGGACAAATTTTCTATTGATAGTCTTTTAAATGCCCGCTATGTTTCTTCTATCAAAGTCAAAAAAATTTATCAGGGATGGTATATGGAATGTTGATATGTTAAAGAATGTTGTGTCATATACTTTTCTTAATCAAATTCTTAAGATTTCTTTACATCTATAGAAAGATGACTTGATTCTTTTTACTAATTCTAATTATGGTAAATTTGTTTTTAAAGAGGTTCGGCATGATATTAGAGAGCCAAATTAAATCTCCTCTCTTCTCTACTATTTGGCTATTTGGCATAATGTTCATATGGCTTCTTATTCTATCTTAATGTGCATAATTTTACATAATTATATTCCTATTAACAATATTCTAATTGGTAGAGCTTTCTATATTATTTCTAAATGTCAGTGTTGTTATCATATGGAGACCCATAATCATGTTCTTGTTAATGGTTCCTCCGCTGTGGTTAAAGCTTGGTTATATTTTGATGAGCTTTATAAAAATAAATTTTGTTATATTTGTAGTAATATTTTTTCTAATCTCCAAGCTTGGTTTGTTCATATCAAAGGCCGTATTAGATTTTTTTTTCTATTACTATCATCTGGTATCTTTAGAGAAGTAGGAATGAGTCCAAGCATGAGGCCAGGTATCAACATGAATGCTATGCATATCATTGTTAATATCAAGGATAAATTCCTTAATCAATTTTGGTTGTTTTTAAAGGTTATAATTGTTTGATTGCTGGCTTTGGTATCTTTGATTAGCCTTCTTCTAAGGCTGATAAAAAGTGGATTATTAGATGAATGAAACCTATTCGTGGTTGGTTTAAGTTAAGTACTGACGGGTTTTTTTATGGGACTGTTGCTTGTTATGGTAGGCTAATCAGGGATTTTGAGGGTAAAATGGTGGGAGCTTTTGCTAGTTCCCTCTGGACTATCTCGGTTATTATGGCTGAGCTTCATGCTCTCAATTAAGGTATCAATCTTTGCTATACTTTAGGCATTAACAAAATTAAATAAAAATAAATTATAAAAAAATAAACATTTTTTCTTTGATTAAAAAATTTAATTATTATTTTTATCAACTATAAGTAACTCTAATTATTAATTATATAGATAAAAAATTAGATATTTTTCTTAAAAAAAAGGATTATAAGTCTTTAAATGGATTAAATACTCTCTAATACTCAAAGATCTATAATTAATCAGCATAAAAATAAACTTAAGGAGCCAATAATCCCTACTAATTACTACAAAAAATGTAATATATGTAATTATTCCTCAATATTTTTATGCATATTCTATTACTTTTTTAATATAAGATGATACACAAATAATAATATGTTGAGAATATTCATTTCAAGAATAAATTATATAAATATATTCTAATATATTTTAGATTAAAATAAAATTACTTTTAAGCACATATATTTGATCTTTCAATACAGCTAAATTATTGTACATTTATATTAAATTAAGAACTAAGCAAACATAATTAAATTATCAGACATTCACGCCAAAATATTCATCCATAGCAGTCTCTTGCGAGGGGGTTTGCTGGGCACTGTAGCTTTAGCCTCTTCTCGCAGTAGTTTTTTCCTCTGAAAGTACTCGTCCATAATGTTAAAGGCTTCACTTCCCATATTTTGTAAAGCAACTGAACAATATAGAAGCAGATATAGCATCAATACTCACTCAGAAATTAAGATTTCGTTTGGGACGATTTTTTTACTGCTTCTTAAAATTATTTTCTAGTATAAAAATTTTAATTTTTTAATTAAAAATAGCTTTAAAAAACAATAAGAAAACCTCCCAAACGAAGCTGAAGATCTGAACTTTTTATGAGCAGCGTCTTCCTGTTATAAATGTTGTGACAAAAAGAGCATAGAAACCACAGCAATAAAGCTTACCTTTCTCCTCTTTTCCCACAATTACAAGATCAGCATGTACTTCATTCTGAGAGCTACTCATAGCGTTCACTTAGTAGAGAAATTTATTACAACTGCAAACAAAAAAAAAATGAAATAGATGAATCACAAATATGAAAATAAAACATAGCAGAAGTACGAACACCATTAAACATCTTAGTTATGGGTTGGATATTACAAGCTAGAGAGCGAGAGAGGAAAGGGAGGGGGAAGGAGTTTAGTCTTCTTTGAAAGCAATTGGCGAACTTTGTTTACCTGTAACTGAAGGCAGCAAAGAGTCCCTTTTTATAGAGAGGAAAAGAATTAATATCACTTTATTAATATATATTATTGGAATAGGAAAGTTTTTAGAACTAGACAAGGCTAAGAGATAAGATATGATATATTTTGATGGCAGAGAACATCCCCACTATCCCCACTATCCCGAAAACTCTTATATATTCTATTAGGATTAAAAAAACAAACTTAAATTTCCTCATTAGAGTTAACTTTTTTCAATGTTAAAATGGCATAATTCACTGCCCCCACCAAACATGTCAAAAGATGCGAGGAGAATAATGTAAAGAACACATCCCATAAGGCATCAGATGCCTCTAAACCTACAAAAGATGGAAGGACATTGCACCAAAAAAATATCAAAGAGATCAAAAGAGCAACCTCTAACACAAAAAAAAATATGTTGTGACCAAAAATATTAAAAAGAAATAGATAAATATCAAATATGAGAAGAAAACATAGCAGAAGAATGAACATCATTAAAAATATCTTAGTTTAGGATCGGATATTACAAGCTAGAGAGTAGTGAGAGAGGAAAGGAAGGGGAGGAGTTTAGTCTTCTTTGGAGGCGGAAAAATTTTGTATCACTTTATTAGTATATATTGTTGGAATAGTTAAGTTCTTAGAACTGGAGAAGTTAAAGGAGATTTGAATAAGATATATTTTGATGGAAGAGACTATATGTTTATATTTCTCACTTTGCCTAATATAAATTAGAAAACATCACTATTATCTATATAGGTGTGGCATCTCCATTAAGATTATGCCTAAGAATAACTATCCTGAAAACTCTTTTATCTTCTATAACAACAACAACAACAAAAATAATATCAAATCTTTATCCTACTACATGGAGATGGCTCATAAATTCTTTTTCTCCATTGTATCATTTTAAAAGTCAAATTCTCATTTAAATCTAATAAAGAAATGTCATTTCTTATATTTTATAACCAAGACTTTCAGTTCTATCTTTACCATTCTTAACATAAATCTAATACATCTACTCTCCTAACTGGATCATAAGATTGCCATTTTAGTAAAAAAAATCATCTAAAACCAAGTCTTTCAATTAATATAAGCCAAATATAATACATCTACTTCCCTAACTGGACCATAAGGCTGACATTTTAGTAAACAAACCATCTAAGGTGACTCTTTTTAATCTTATCTGCCATTGGAGTTACTCAAACATTTTCATGTATCTTATTTAATGAAAATGATTAAAATTAGTTTACAACACTATTAAAAATTTTCAAATATTTTTTTTTAGAACATGCTTCTAACCTGAAATTTTTATTTTATAATAGGAGCTCTATTTAGACAACTAAAGTCTAAATAGCAATGATATATCAAAATTAAGTCTAACATATTCAGAAACATGATCATGTGGTTGAATTTTTTTTTTTTTTTTTTTTTTTTGTCACAATTCAAAATTCGAACGTGAGTCTAAATTTATTAACATTTGTATTTTAATACTCATCATTTAAAAAAAAAAATCAAAATAGGTTATTTGTCAGAATAAAAAATAGAATATAGAAATTAGAAGATCAAAATACTTAAAATAAAAAAGATATTTAACTAAAATGGAAAATACATTTTGTCCTCTCAAAAAAATTTCTGAAGACCTCTATTTATTTCTTTTCTAGATGTCTGATGTTTCAAGCTAGCGCCATTTAGATCTAATTCTTCATATTCTAGTGTTGGATTGCTGGAAGGTTTTTCTTTGATTATCTTGTCTTGTTGTCTATGCTCATGGCAAGTTGGTGGTCCTCTTCGGTTTGTTGGTTTAGGTAAAAGGTTATTTTGATTTCTATGTCATTTGCATGCAGGAGGATTCTGCTTCATGTTGTGGTTGCCTATTGTGGTTCTTTTTTTTATCTTGGGCTGATTCCTTTGAAATTTATTGTTTTATTTTGTAATTCTAGATAAGGAATCATGCGCTCTATTGTAGCTCTTTCATTAGTAGAGATATGTGGATTCCTTTTAAGGACTATGTAATCTCTCTTTTTTAAGAAATAAAAATAATCATATATATATATAATTTATCATAATGTACTAACTGCATAATTTTATCTTAAGTGTCTATGTGATACTTAATTTCTTAAAATTTTGTTTTGGATTTGAGAAAGTTTCAAAACAACAAATGATTTGTGATCCCCTTTTTAAACAAATTATCTAAAGTTTTAGAATAATGTCCTCACAATGCAACGAGATTTGTAGACATTCATACTTACAAAATACATAAATCCTGAGATGAAAAAAAAAATCAGAAATGGTTTTAGTTCTTTACTGTTAAAATTTACTCTATATTTATCAATGAATTGTTTCTGCATGGCTTCAAATTTTAATTAAAAAAACTTAGATTTCCTTATGAGAGTTGGATGAAAGGTGTGTAATTAATTAACTATTTTCAATGGAGAAATGACAGAATTTGCAGCCCCCACCAAACATGTCAAAAGATGTGAGGAGAACAACGTTAAGAATATGTTCCATAAGGCTTCAGATGCTTCTAATAAACCTATAAAATCAGGAAGGATTCTGATAGGAAACACTTGGATTTCCAAGTGTTTCACACCAAGAACCAAGTAGATCTAGGATGAAAACTGCTGTCCACACAAGAAAACAGCCCAAAACAGTGGATTCGGAGAGAAAACGAAGGAGAAAAACGTAAGAGAAACAAAGCAAACACTTTTATTTAATGAGAGATGAAAAGCACTTGCAAGATACAACTTTCCTTCAATTCGAGAGGAAGGAAAAACTCTCCAAATCTCTAGCCGTAGCCTAGAGCCCAAGAACACAAACCCTAGATCTCAAAGAAGATTCAAATTCAAGATAAAACCCTCTTCCCCCTATTCCTCCTAATTTAACATGAAAGGAGGATTACAATTTACCTAATTACCCTTCTCATTCAAATATTCCCTCCCAAAAATCAATTTACATCAAGTGGGCCCCCCTTGATGTTTCCGCCCCCTCCCTGGCCTGCTTTCTTCCGCCGGCTATAAGCCAAGACCGGTCCAGGGTGGACCGGTCCAGCCGGCCCAGGATGGGCCGGCGTAACATTACCGTCCTCCCAAAGAATCACCTTGTCCTCAAGGTGAAAATCAGGAAACTGCTGTTTCGCCATCTCGTATGGCTCCCACGTGGCCTCGTAGTCAAGAAGGTTCTTCCACTGGATCAACACTTCCTTAGTTTCATCCTCTTTCTGGCGAACACCCCTCAGCTCTAAGGGTTCCATGATCACTTCTAACTCTTCCGTAAGTGTCGGCGGTAGCTCAGGAATGGCGATGTGGTCACCAATGACCCTTCTCAGCTGGGAGACATGAAAAACCGGATGTATAGTCGCTGATGGGGGTAATTTCAGTCGGTATGCTACTGCCCCAATCTTTTCCATCACTTCATAAGGCCCAAAGTACCTTGGAGCTAACTTTTCATTCCTCCTGTTGGCGATTGTCTTCTGCCTGTATGGACGTAGCTTCAAGAACACCCTATCCCCTGCCTCAAATTGGATATACTTTCTATGCCCATCAGCCTGCTTCTTCATGATTTGTTGCGCCCTCAGCAAGTGCCTCTTTAATTCTTCTAATACTCGGTCCCTTTCCTCCAAGTACTCCTCTACTGACGAAACAGGAGTACTTCTGCTCCCAAAGTGTACCAAGTGTGGGGGATCCCGTCCGTACAACACTTTGAATGGGGTCATTTGTGAAGCCGAGTGAAAGGACGTGTTGTACCAGTACTCAGCCCAGGATAGCCACTTCGCTCATAGTTTTGGTGTCTCTGAAACAAAACATCTGAGATATGTCTCTAAGCTCCTGTTGACTACTTCCGTCTGGCCATCCGTCTGGGGGTGATAGGCTGTACTTCTCTTGAGCACTGTTCCCTGCAATCTGAATAGCTCCTTCCAGAAATGACTGAGGAAAACCTTGTCCCTATCTGATACGATCGCCTCTGGCACCCCATGTAATCTGATCACTTCTCTGATAAAAGCTGATGCTACTGTTGCTGCGGTGTAGGGATGTCGTAGGGGAATGAAGTGGGCATACTTGCTCAGCCTGTCCACCACTACTAAGATCACTGTGAACCCTTCTGAGCGGGGTAACCCATCTATGAAATCCATGGAAATCTCCTCCCAGACTCGTCCTGGTAATGCCAAAGGCTGCAGTAATCCCCCTGGTGACATGGCCATATACTTATTTCTTTGGCAGATCTCGCACCTGGATACCAACTCTTCCACATCTCTGTGCATACCTTTCCAGTAAAGCTCAGCTGCTAGCCTCCTATAGGTCTTTAGCACTCCTGAATGACCTCCCACTGCAGTTCCATGGAACTCCTGGAGCAATTGTGGAATGTGTACTGACGTTCTGGGCAACACAAATCTCCCTTGATACAACAATCTCTCCCCCTCAAGTGAGTACCCTGGATGGCTCCCTTCTTCTTGCACTAATTCAGCTATGATCTTGCTTAATTCCCCATCTGTAGCACTCTCCTTCTTTATGGCTTCCCAATCTAGCATCATTGGGATTGATACAGCTACTGTCTGCAACTCGCCCATGCACCTGGACAAGGCGTCTGCTGCCTTATTTTCTACCCCAGGCCTGTACTGAATTTCAAAATCATACCCGAGCAGTTTTGATAGCCACCTCTGATGCTCCTCGGTCACCATGCGTTGCTCCAGCAAATATTTCAGACTCCGTTGATCAGTCCGGACGATGAAATGCCTTCCAAGTAGGTAGGGATGCCACTTTTGGATGGCCAAAACAATTGCCATCAATTCCCTCTCATATACAGATTTCAGACGGGCTCTGGCAGCCAACACTTGGCTGAAATAAGCAATGGGCTTGTGGCTCTGCATCAGCACTGCTCCCAGCCCGTATCCTGATGCATCTGTCTCCACAATAAAGACCTGAGTAAAATCTGGTAAAGCTAAGACCGGGACTGTGGTCATAGCTTTCTTCAACTGCTCGAATGCCGTAGTAGCTGCCTCTCCCCATAAAAATCTATCTTTCTTCAACTGCTCAGTGAGTGGCCAGGCTATAGTGCTGTATCCTTTCACAAATCTTCTATAATATCCTGTAAGCCCTAGGAACCCCCTCAGCTCCCTTAGATTTTTGGGCAAAGGCCACTTAAGCATGGCTTCAATCTTGGACTGATCTGCTGCTACCCCTTCCTTGGATACCACATGACCCAGGTACTCCACACTGGTTTGGGCGAAGCAGCACTTCTTCAAGTTAGCTCTCAGCTGGTGCTCCTGGAGAACCTCTAATACTTTCTTCAAATGCCCCCAGTGTTCTTCCTCTGTTCTACTATATACTAAGATGTCATCGAAAAATACCAAAACAAATCGCCTCAGATATGATTTGAAGATCGTATTCATGAGTGCCTGGAAAGTGGCTGGGGCATTGGTGAGGCCAAATGGCATCACCAGGAACTCATAGTGACCCTCATGAGTTCTGAAAGCGGTCTTGGGCACATCTTCTTTCTTCATTCGGATCTGATGATATCCAGATTTCAGGTCGATCTTGCTGAAAATCACCGTTCCACTCAATTCATCCAAAATTTCTTCAATCACTGGTATGGGAAACTTATCAGGTACCGTTTCCTTGTTGAGTGCACGATAGTCTACAGAAAATCGCCAGCTGCCATCCTTCTTCTTCACCAATAGAACAGGACTAGAGAACGGGCTGGTGCTGGGCTTGATGATCCCTGCTTCCAGCATTTCTCTGATCAACCTTTCTATTTCATCCTTTTGAAACTGAGGGTATCGATAAGGCCGCACGCTGACCGGCGACACTCCCTCCCTTAATGTGATGGCGTGCTCCTGCTCCCTGGATGGTGGTAACCCTAGAGGGGGTTGAAAGACCTCCTCGAAATCCTGGATCAAAGGCTGCACTGAGAGGGGTATGTCTCCCCCTTCCTCCCCACTCGCTCCCTCTAAGCTGTGTAATTCCACCAAGTATCCTCCCCCTTCTTCCTGAATTGTTTTGATTAGGGATTTCAGAGAAACCCCTGCTTTGGTCAGCCCGGCATCCCCTTGGATCACCTTTTTCTTTCCCCCTTTTTCCAACTCCATTCGTAGTGTGCCCCAATTGATTTTGGTTTCCCCCAAAGTTTGTAACCACTTCATCCCTAGGATGACATCCGTACTCCCCAATTCCAAGGGAAGGAAGTCTTCCTTCACTTGTATACCTTGAATTTTTAGAACCACTCTTTTACAAACTCCTCTTCCCATTTCCACCTTTCCTGTGCCCATCATCACTCCATAGCCTCCCGTATCCACTAACTTCATCCCCAATAGCTCCACAAGTTGGGTGGAAATGAAATTGTGGGTTGCCCCACTATCAATCAACACCACGACCCCACATTCAGCTATCTCTCCCTTCACCTTCATAGTGTGACTCGGAGTGAATCCCACTACAGAGTTGAGAGAGACTTCTGCCACATCCAGATACATCTTCTCTTCCTCCTCCACTTCAGACTTGCTCCCATCTTCCTCCTCTTCTTCCTCGTTATCACAAACGAGGAGAACCTGAAGAGTTCTATCTCTGCACTTATGCCCCGGCATATACTTCTCGTCACATCGGAAACATAGCCCCTTGGCTCTCTTCTCCTGTACCTCCTTCTCAGACAACCTCTTGAACTGTCCCCCAATACCTCCCCCACCAGATCTCTCCTTGGGCACCTCCCTCTGGTTCCCTGGGGCTACCCCTTTTGAGGGTAGTACAGCGGTAGTCATCTTGTACGATCCCCCCGAGTAGTTGCCTCGAGCCCCTCTTTCCGATTTCTTCTGATCTTCCACCAATTGCGCAAGCTCCATAGCCTTGCCTAAGTTCCTTGGCTCCAGCACCCAGACAGCTGTTCTTATCTCCGGTTTGAGTCCTTTCATGAAATTCCCTTCCAGGGCCGATTCGGAGATATGATCCAGACGGCTAGCCAAGTACTCGAATCTGTCCCGGTAGTCGGCCACGGTCCCCTCCTGAGTCAGAGCAAAGAACTGTTCATAGAAGTCTCCTCCCCCGTCGGCTCGGAAATGCTCTAATAAACAATCCTTGAACTCTCGCCAAGTCCTGATAGGCTCTCTTCTGTCTCTCCACTGGTACCATGCCAGCGCCTTCCCTTCCAGACACAAACCTGCTGCCGTCAATTTTTCGTCATCTGTCAACCCGTTGACAGCGAAGTAGCGCTCCACCTTGTATATCCAGCCATGGCCATCTTCACCCTCAAAGATGGGCATCTTCAATTTCCTCACCTTCGGATCCCTCCCGTTACCCCGGAAATCTCCGTAACATCCCGTTCCTCGAATAGGAGGTGCTCCCCAGGTGTCCCGATCCTCCCTCCGACGTTGGTAGTCGAATCCTTCATCATAATCCCCTCTTCCCCTTTCAAAATCAGCACCTCGACGCTGAAAATCAGCACCTCGACGCTGGTATTCTTCTCTCCTTTCTCCAAAATCCGCACTACCTTCATATTCCCCCCGCCTGCCTCCAAAATCCACACCTCGACGCTGAAAATCAGCACCTCGACGCTGAAAATCAGCACCTCGACGTTGAAAATCAGCACCTCGGCGGTCATTCCCCATGCTCATCTCTTCTCTAGAGAGTGGCTCTAGAGGTGGCATGTCGTCATCCCCTTCAAGAATCTCCACCTCCGGATTCCTCCTCCCCCGGATTGGGTTCGGATTTCCTCCTACGCCATGGGCGTCAGTGGTCTCTCTCACTTCCGATGTGTCCGGATGGGTCTTCATCTCCAATAATTTCTTCATCATTTCTTCCATCGCCGCGAACCTCCCTTCCAACCTCTCATTGTTGGTAGAGATCTCCATGAATTTCCCTTCCAGATCTGTCTTCAGTTGACCAAACTCGCCTTCTAGAACTTCCACCTTCTTCCCGGCCATCTTTCTTTTAACGGATTCACAAAAATCTTTTTCCGGAGACGACGATCTTGCTGAAATTTCAGAATTTCAGCCGCCGGTGGTCCCAAATCGGTGCTCTGATACCAATTTGATAGGAAACACTTGGATTTCCAAGTGTTTCACACCAAGAACCAAGTAGATCTAGGATGAAAACTGCTGTCCACACAAGAAAACAGCCCAAAACAGTGGATTCGGAGAGAAAACGAAGGAGAAAAACGTAAGAGAAACAAAGCAAACACTTTTATTTAATGAGAGATGAAAAGCACTTGCAAGATACAACTTTCCTTCAATTCGAGAGGAAGGAAAAACTCTCCAAATCTCTAGCCGTAGCCTAGAGCCCAAGAACACAAACCCTAGATCTCAAAGAAGATTCAAATTCAAGATAAAACCCTCTTCCCCCTATTCCTCTTAATTTAACATGAAAGGAGGATTACAATTTACCTAATTACCCTTCTCATTCAAATATTCCCTCCCAAAAATCAATTTACATCAAGTGGGCCCCCCTTGATGTTTCCGCCCCCTCCCTGGCCTGCTTTCTTCCGCCGACTATAAGCCAAGACCGGTCCAGGGTGGACCGGTCCAGCCGGCCCAGGATGGGCCGGCGTAACAGATTCTAATTCTTTTCTTCAGTTGTAAGTAAGAGAACCAAACCTACTCTTAGTTTTAGTTTTGAATGATATGTTATCCTACCAGTGGATCTAAATTCTTCGTACACTTTCTCCTTACTCTTGCTACTCTTTCTTCTTCTTCCATTTACCTTGTTGAAGAAGCACCTTGAGCTTTTTGGAAGAGCGAGAGGGGGAGAGGAGCGAGGGAGAGAGGAGGTACAGGAATCCATGCACTATTCAATGGGCTTATAGGGTCATTATTACAGCAACCTGCAAATGCTGGAACAAAATAATCTAAAATTGAATCAATTCATAATAATCTCCACATTGATCCATATTTTACAATGAATATCAAAGAACCACATGTTCACAAGAATTTGCACCTTCTTGCTCCTGCACTAACTCCATGAGCAAACTCATCGAATCGAGTCAAATCCAGCTTGCACCTCGCCTCCACTATGCATTCTGATCCACAGCTTATGCTTGCAATCCTACGTGCTCTAACTAACACACGCTACATTTTGTTGTTCCTCCCATAATCCACAGGTCCACCCCTTGTGCTCCAACCCACGACTTCACACAAGCCACCCGTTTGATCCTGATTCCACGACAAGCTTGTCTTTGTGATGTTCCTTATCTTGTTTTTATCTCTGCTTCTCCGACACAACAAATCCAAATGATCCTGCTCCCACCTACAACAGACCCTTTGCTGCCCAAACTCCTGTTCATGAATAACCTATCGATATGCATAACCAAGATCTTCAACTTGATCTCCTACATTCGCTCGTACTTTAGTGCTTGAATGCCCACATCGGATCACGTGTGAACTACACCTGGACCAATCTCATAGCCCAACTCTAGCCTCCGCTCTGAACCCCGTGCCCACACGCCCGTATGTAAGATCACCTCATGCACATCTGCCCTTAGTGGCCTTACTTACACCTACGTCCAGCCCGCCCAAGCGCACTCGCGGTAGATGGAATATTATATGCAACATATCTCCTAAGGTATTTTGTAGATGTTGTGTGTATTTGTGTTCACGGGGATTCGTTGTACTTATAATATACCCTCCATTTTTATCCATAAATGTGTCATATCATCCATCCTTGCTCACAGGAAATGATTGTGTTCACTACTCCTGGATGTACCTATAGAATAACCATTGTAATTGCATCCTATCCACCTTCATCATTCACATGTGATTTTTATGTACTAATTGGCGGTAACAAGTTATATACAGCCTGTTGGTTTTGATTGCAAAGCATCGCTGCATTCAGTATCTCTTATCTTGATGTGATTTATTGTATGCACGATAGGTTTCCCTTGTTAATTTTATGTGCCTCCATTTCAATCTATAAGAGGACTGTTGTTTGCATAACAGGTAATCTTTTCATCAATTTCAATTGTTGTCATCTTAATCTACAGGGTAATTGTTGTTTATATTGAGGCTCTTGTCGATGCAAGTAAGAGACACTTATGTATTCTTCAGTCGATTGATATTTCGTACAAGTACACTATATTAAACTGCATATGGAATGTTATAAGAGTTTTTTTGTATCTGCATCATATCCACCTTCACCATTCATACATGATTTGATGTATTTGTTCGCAATGATGGGCCTTATACTATTAATTGCTGGTGTCACCTTTTTTATCAACAGGCATTGTTGCTTATGTTAGAGGTTCCAATAACGCATATAGAAGACACCTATGCATTCTGCAACTATCTATTATCCTTGCAAGTACGATGCATTTGACCTCATAGGGACTATTGTAGGAATCCACAACATCTATCATGTATAAACCAACATCATTCATTGTGTGCTTATGAATTCAAGTAGTCATTTATTTATGATTGTAGAAATGTTGTGAAATGTCTATCTCTTATTATTTGTGTGTACTGAGGTCTTGTTTATCACACGATAGTGTTGTGATTTCATCCCACATATTGATTATTGCTTGCATAGCAAATTCTTTAATGTTACATGTGGGTGGTATTTGCGCATTTGTAGTTGACCGATGTTGCTTGCAGTGTGTTATGTGCACTCCTACATTTATAATGAACTCAACATGTTTTCAACATGTCTTTTCTCATTGCTTATAAGTGAATATGTTTGTTTATTTACAATTTAATGTGGACTACCAAAATGCACCACACTTATTGTTGATTTTCATATGCAAACCAAATCTCATTGCTTACAAGAGAAGTTGAATATGCTTGCATGATGATGTAGATATCACTTGTTCTCATTTGTAAGTTGATTTTTCTTGAATATTCTGATCCATCTAATTCTATCATTCATCACTTGTATGCCTTGAGAATTCATTCAACATTGTCTATGAGTTCTTGTTTGTACATTTGGAAATGTCTTGTTATTTGGAATCAATCTTGGCTCATTGTTTCTTGGTTTAGGCTTGATTTCATATGGTTTATTGAAGTCCAAGTCCTTTGCATTTGTCCAAGCTTTGGTCAAGTTATTCGAGTTTAATACGGGTCCTCTATAGTCTCATTCAGTTCAAGACATTATTATCTCATTTTGTTCAAATTTGAATCAAAAATTTAATTACAAGTTCAATTGATGTTCATATTGAATTAGAGTTTCTTTCATTTGTTTAAGTTAGAGTCCAAGTCTAAACCCATTGTAATCATATTGAGTTCATCCTTTGGTCCTCAACTTTTTCATTTAAGTTTAAAGTAGTTCCCTTATTTTATTGAAAAATTCGACAGCCTACCGACATCTCCCCTGTTTAGAAAAAATTTCAGGAGTTTGGGCCTCCCACAACGCTAGAGAAAAGGGTGCACTACCGGTGGTGTCTGATGACACCGTGGTCAAAAATCTTCATTCCCACCACCCCAGAGAAAGGAGTATATGGGTCTTCGAGCACCTGTTTGAAAGCGCAATTATTTCCCCAATGACACTAAGGCGCATACTGGTACTTATATTTTTATCCCATCGTGCTAAAAAAAATGCGCACAAGGCTCTCCTGCCTCATTATAAGCGCCACATCGAGTTCTCTCCCACCACGATAGAGAAAAGCATGCATAAGGGGTCCCTCGGCGCGGCACAAACATCAAAAATAAGACTTTAGGTAGATTACCCGCCTCGTCACGAGCATCGCAACGAGTTCTCTTCCACTATGCTACAAAAAGTGAGCATTGGTGGTTGTTCGTCGCATTTCAAGTGTCAAAACGGATTTTCTTAAGTTTAAAAAGTTATACCTTGATGGGGTTTGCACGTGGATCGAGGCAAGCAAAGCATTTAGCTTACAATTAATTATAAATTATCTATAACTAGTTAAATTTAATTTATAATTAATTATATTTTATTTAAAATTAATTATAACTTAACTATTTTAATTTGTAATTAATAATAAATAAATTGTAATTAATTATTTAATTTAACATTAGGTTATAAAATAAAATAATTAATTAATTATAATTGATTTTAATTAATCATAATTAAATACTGTTCAGTGTTAACAGTAACTAAATATAATTAAATATAATCTATTATAATTAAGTTAATAAAATAAAGATTAAGCTATAATGTGATCATGATTTATGCATCATTAGAGAAGGATCCGGACAGGGTTTAGCCAAGGCTAAGAAGGTTTGAGAAAATATAGTTTGATGGAATAGACTATTTATTTTTATTTCTCATTTTGATTCATATAAATTTAAGGAAATTCCTACTATTTATATTATATTAGTGATACCTCTATTAAGATTGTACCAACACATTATGAGGAGAAGAAAGTTAAGAATAGGTCCGATAAGGCATTAGATGCAGCAGAATTTAATTCTTTTCTTCAGTGGCAAGCAAGTGAACAAAACCTTTTGCTTATAGGTCTAGTTTTCTATGTTATAACAGTTTATCGAAAAAAAGAAAAAATCCGAACGAGTTCATAGGACAACTTATTTATGATGCAATCGAATTGATCAAATCAAGATGGTGTTTTATTACACAGAAGTTAATCAAATCATTATATTTGGATTCACTATGGAAAAGTAAATATTTTGCCGTGGGTTTACTGCAAATTTTATAGCATATTATTTTTTGTCAAAAATGACAACAGATTTGCAATAGAAATTTTTGGCGATTTTTTTGCAGTGGAGTTGAAGCAAATTGGCAACGAAATTTCTGACGCAAACTACCATATCTAACCAATTGATTAGGCAACCGTTTCATTTGTTCTTTCTATTCTCGACAACTCTTCTTTGACTTTGCCTCCGCGCATTCTAGGCTAGAGTCGCTAAATAACTTCTTTGCCTCCTTCGACAACATTCCTTCATGTCGCATCGCCTCCTTTGACAACGTTCATTCCTGTTGCATCTGAAGTTACACCTCATCACAGTTCTTCTGTCACAGTCGAAGTCACACCTCCTTCGTCGAAAACAGGAGCTTGGTCATTGCAAAGGTATTCATCTTTCTTCCTTTTGCACGCTTCTTTGTCCAAATCCGTAAATCGGTTGAACTCTCTCCCTATCGTCACTCATCGAAGATATGATTTTTACTGATAATATTCTTCTTCTTGATAAGACTAGAGAGGGAGTTGAAGGTAAACTTGAATTATAAAGACCAACCGTAGAGTATAATTAGATGGATTGTGACTTTAGGCAAACAAGTCATTAATAAGAGCATGCTTTAGATATCTTAGATATATTGTTCATGATGATGATGTTGACCCCTACACATCAAACCATGCGCAAAGAGGGCAAAATTGACGAATCAAGCAACGCATGTGTTAACGCGACACGTCACTAAAATGGTCAAACGACCTCCGATTGCCAAACAAACTGCACCGTTGCAATCAGGACATCAAGTTCGCCTAAGAGAAGATCTCTCGCAGTTAAATTGGATGAGATCGGTCCAAGGAAATGACCGACACCTGAAATTGATGTGTAACGTCGCCCAAATGACGTCCAATCGCGAATTGTTACGTTCGGAGCGTCGTCAACACCCAAAAATCACTATCGACCTATTGAATTGGGATCATCTAAAAAGACGACATGAATCCCGAGTTACAACGCCCTAATCTAGAAAATTATAGCGCGACACCACCTAAATAACATCTGATAGCAAAAATGGACTTCGTCGTTGTGTTCGGAATGTCTTAATACCCATGAGTGACAGTCAATTTGAGCAATTTAAGTCACACAAGAAGATCGGCATGAATCTCGAGACAATGCTCGCAAATCAACATGTAAACTATGGGCAAATACAAAAAGGGCTACGACAAACACAAGCTTCTACAAGCTACATAGAAGACCCATCAAATATTCTGAAAATGCACTCACACATGCATTATAATATGTATACACACATACACAAAGATTTACATGTGCAATCATACACCTGTATGGGCCCCGACGAGCGTAGTATGGGCACATAAGTGACTCCAGAGGATGCTGTGCGGGTTAGTAAATGAAGTCGAGTTCGAACCCGATCCTTCTATGTGGTTCAGTAGAAGTCAACACGGTTCGAACTATCAAACAAATATACAACCACGGCATTAACCGAGATATTTATTTTAATATTATCATATTAGGCCCTTAAGACCCTAAATAAGAAAGATTCATTAATAAAAACTAAAGCTGGCAATGAACCCGATCATCTGTCAGCACTTAGACAGAGTCGATAAGGTTCAACAAATAATATTAAAAATATCCCCTAAACACTTGCATGGGTCTACGCAAGCATGTTGTATTTATACATGTGACACCTGAGGATATTGCACGGGTCTAAATATGAACTTAAGATTTAAGTCCAATCCTTCTCCTTAATTAGGATGACAATCAACACGACTTGAACCAATGAACAAATATATAGTCGTGGCATTGACCTGGATATTTGATTTTATACGTTCATATTAGCCATTCGAGGCTTGTGAACAATGAAAATTCACCAATAAATACATAAAGCATGCAAAAGACCCTATCCTTGTCGACGAGATGGCAGAGTCAACAAGGTTCAATCAACAAAATGAAATTGTCCATAACCACCCCGATGATGTCCGTGTCAAATATAGATCTCAACTAGAAGGGTTAACCCCAAATATTCAAAATATCACCCAAATGTTCATGAAAGGCCAAAACTCCAAAAATGTCAAAACCTTAAATATTTAAAATTAAAATCAATCATCAAATTCTTAAAGCAAAACTCACCCACCATCCACAACATTCATATTTGATGATATCCTTTGTGCAAGTCAATTTTTGAAAATATCATCGCATCATGTAATTGATCAAAAAAATGATCGATGCATGGAATAGAAAATTGATACTTCATTGTAACTTTATTAACAACTCGGCTGTCAATGCACATCCTATAGGTTCCATCCTTTTTTGGAACTAACAAAGTTGGCACATTGCAAGGGCTGACACTCAGTCGCACAAAGCCGTTGGATAGAAGTTCCTCAATTTGTCATTTGAGCTCAGCTTGCTCGTCCGGTCAGCCTGTAGATGAGACTGTTTGGGATTACAGCTCCTAGTATAAAATCTATGGTTTGTTGAATTCCTCGCTCGAGTGGCAATCCAGAAGGAATGAAATCTGTTAAGATGACACTGTAATCATTTAAAATTTCTTGTACGGTTGTTGGATTGCTCATCACCCTCAAAAGTTCCAATGGAGAAATTGACAAGACACCACTTGGAGACTTGAACCTCATTTTCTTTATGAATCTAGGAGAGTGTGTATGGTTTGGGGTGATCTTCCGTCGATAGCTTGAGCTCTTCAACCATCGTGGTGGACACCGCATTCTCACAACTCCCACTATCAATGATCATTTGGCTTACTATTCCGCCAACAGTGCAAAGAGTTTGGAAAATATTATGGCGCTAACCAACATCTTTTTTGTGTGAATTTAGTAGCCGTCAAAGAACCAACAAATTCTCATTGTCTGTGAAAATGATGGTAGTTTCTTGAGGATGCCACTGTTCTCGTTCAGAAGATTCTAAGTCATAATACTCCATAAGGGAGATCACACGGCTATTGGGACACCCCGAGTCTATGTGGCCAAATCTATGGCACTTAAAATATTTGCTTGCCGAATGTCCAGTAGCAGGGGCCCAATTTTGCCCACTATTATTAACATGAAATTCTTCTTTAGTCTGGGAGCTGCTTCTACCAACAGATTTCTTGATTCCTCCTTTACTTCTTTCACCTTCATAGATGGGTTTCCTATTCTAGAATATATTTCCTTGGATTTGCTGTTTTTTCCACTTTCAAAGCTAAGTTGATTACATCTTGCAAGGTTCAATAAGGTTGAAGTTGAACCACGTCTGCTATAGAGACACATAATTCTCCTAGGAAACGTGCAATGATATTCGCCTCAGGTTCTACCAGATCGCATTGAAGCCCTAACTGTTCAAACTCAGCAATGTATTGTTCCACAGTAAGTTGATTCTGTTGCAGTCGATGGAATTTTAGGAACAACTCTTGACGATATTGTTCGGGAAAGTATTTGCGCTGCAATTCTTTCTTCATCTTGGCCCACATGGTGATCTTGCTCCGACCTTCTTGATTTTGATTTCATTTGAAATTCTCCCACCATAAGGAGGCACTCTTATTGAGTTTTGTTGCGTCCAGGAGTATTCACGGCGGTAGAGAAATATAAAGTTTATCGTCTTAGTGTTGTACGAAAATCCGGCACGCAATCAGATAGGGAGAGATGGTCTATCATTTATGAGACACCAAGATTTTTACGTGGAAAACCCCTGTAAAAGGGGGAAAAACCACGGGGCCAAGCCCAGTTTGAATGAATCCACTAGTATTGCAGTCGATTACAAATGAGGCCCTTCCTTGGTGGAAGGTCTTAGCTTGATGTACACCTTATGAAGTACATTATATGGTGTAAATACAAAGGATCACTATTGACATGTTCACTTTGTTAGAAAGACTGCAGTCGGCGGGCGACGTAGGTCAGGAGGACCGTAGTCAGCTGGCGACCGTAGTCAGCTGGCGACCGTAGTCAGCTGGCGACCGTAGTCAGCTGGCGACGGAGGACTGTAGTCGGTGGGCGACATAAGTCAGGAGGACCGTAGTCAACGGGCGACGGATGTCGGAAAGACTGTAGTCGGCGGGCGACGTAAGTCAGGAGGACCGTAGTCGGCTGGCGACGGAGGTCGGAAGGACTGTAGTCTGACGACGAAGATCAGTAGGACAGCGTCAGGTAGAAGTCCAGCAATGAAAAGAAATGCATCTTTGCATAGATGTCCATCGAAATCCGATAACCGGTAGAAATCTGGCATCGGGTAGAGACTTGGCGAAGAGTGAAGGTCCGACGTCGGGTAGAAGTCCGACGTCTGTTGGTGGCAGAGGAGAAATCCAGCCTCCCTTGGGCGGAGTTTCGGCGTCAGGAGGGAACTCTATCGTTAAATGAGAAGAATTTCAGCATCACGTGCAAGTTGTGCAAATTCCCGGCGTTTCCTGAAAATCCGGCAGAGTTCCAGCGTCTTCAGGCGGCAGGAAGAGCTCCGGCGGTGGTCGAGGAGGTGAGGAATCTCCTTTTCCCCTTTCTCCTCTTCTTCTTCTCTCTCTTCACTTAAGTCACTTTGGTGTAGAATGAGGGCTCTATTTATAGTTTTTCTGGAGTGGCATAGCCCGTAAATAGGCGTGAGATCAGGGGCGAATTGAGAGTGTTTTGAATGGACGGCTGATATCGAATCCTTTGATCATACACCGTTCGTTGGGCATTTGAAGGCCTTAATGATGTCGAAATTCAGTGATATTGGGCTCATTGGATTCGTCTCGTCGAGCCGCTCGATTCGAGTATAAGCTCGTTAAAATCGGAGACCGTTTGGTAACTCAAATTGCGGTTTGAACCTTTCAACAACGCTTTGAGCCCTTGATTCAGACTCATTTGGGCTCGGATTGGGTTGATCTTGGTGTCGTTGGGTTCGTATTTCCGAGACGCTCAGTTTGACTGTAAGCTCGCTGAAATCGGAGTTCATGTGACCCCGGATTTAATTTTTGAAGTTCCGTCTAGCTTTTTGCCTCGAGATTCGTGCCCGATCAAGATAATTTCAAGATGACGTATCAAGTTTAATTGCTACCAATTTGACGATTCGATCAGGCAAAATGTCCTTAAAATCAAGAATTCGTTCTATCATTTGTATCCAATTCAAAATTTCAGTAGGGACCATTCGCCCATCGAAGTCGGGTAACTCATTCTTGACTCCACAATCATTCGAACCACCCCGCCTATGGTGGTCTTCTTCCTCGTCGGTTGAAAGATCTTGATGGAAGGGGTTGATATCTTCTTCTTTTTCTTGCCTTGCAACTACTTCCCTTTCTTCAAACCGAGCTCAGCATTGCTGTAGCTATTGGATTTCCCTTTGTAGATTAGCAATCACCAGTTCTTGTATAGTTCGTTGCTGATTTCAACGAGTTGGCATCTTGCTAGCTCTAATACGAAATGATACTGCTACCAAGAAAAGAGAGTAGTCTACTGAATTGCCTAGGCGTGATGTCTCTCTTTGAGAACCAAAGCCATCACCTGAAAATGAATTCAGGATACAGAAAATAACAAATAAACATAATAAGAGAATTCTTGCCAAAAAACATCCTCTCATTCCCAACGGGACAAATATATATATACACGGATGTGAAGGACGAAATAGAGCAGGCTATATGGTTACTACTAAGCTACAACCAAAACTAA
This sequence comes from Dendrobium huoshanense, assembly GCA_016618105.1. Taxonomy (NCBI): domain Eukaryota; kingdom Viridiplantae; phylum Streptophyta; class Magnoliopsida; order Asparagales; family Orchidaceae; genus Dendrobium; species Dendrobium huoshanense. The sequence continues at coordinate 40,100,352 of CM028353.1, read as the reverse complement.
AGGTTTCAAACATAGCAAACATGCTAAATAAAAGAAACAAAGTAAATCAGCACCGCCGTCTCTGAGGAAGCATGACATTGAGCTAATAAGAGCTCTGTTTTATTTGCAACTTCAAAAGCCTGGGCTTTATTTTGTTTATACTATATCTAAAGTCCGGGAAATAGTTTAGTTAGAAACTTATAACCACCTGTTAATAACATATTAATAACAAGGAGGTTATGTTAGTGTAGATCTATAAAGAAATTGATGGTTGTTGATAGGGTGGATCGAAAAAGAGCATAGGATGGACAATTCTACTAACTTTGTGATGGTTCCTTCGAGAGGTAGAGAGAGGGCTTAGAAACAACTGCAGGAAAGCTTCCATAGCCGTCTCTTAGGTGGGGCTTTGCTCGGCAGTGTCTGTCGAAATAATTTTTTATTCTCGAAGTACGTATCAATTTTTTCGTAGGCTTCATCTCCAATGTCTGCTTAAACAAGGAAATGAATGTCTGCACAACCATCAACAAAGAGAGCTTAGAAATAATAGCAAGAAAACTTACTGGCCATGCATAACTCCTCTTTCATCATTCCGCCAAAGGCATTTACTCCCACAGTTGGAAGATCATTATGAACTTCAAATTGAGAGCCACTCATGGCATTCACTTAGTAGAGAAATTTATTACAACTGTAAACAAAAAAAGTCATGTAAATGTATAAGGAAAAAAAAATCTACTGCACAACAAAAAATTAAAGAGATCAAAAGTGCAGCTTGTAACATCAAAATGATTATATGCATTATAGAATAGCACTCAATGAAAATCAGAAAAGAAAATGAGCCGAAGGTGCAACCAAAAATATCATAAAGAAATAGCAGAAGTATGAACACCATTAAACATCTTAGTTTTGAGTTGGATATTACAAGCAAGAGAGTGAGAGAGGTAAGGGAAAGGGGTTTATTCTTCTTTGGAAACAATTGGTGAGCTTTGTTTACCTCATCAAATATTATTAATATATATTGTTGGAATTAATAGGTAAGTTTTTCGAGCCGCTTTTTTAAATAAAATTTCTATATTTTTAGAATGATGTCTTCTTAGTACAACAAAATTTGTAGACATTCATACTTAGAATACATAAATCCTGTGATGAAAAAAAAAATCAGAAATGATTTTAATTATGTATAGTTAAAAATTACTCTATATTTATCAATGAATTGTTTCTACAAATTTTAATTAAAGAAGCTTATATTTCTTCCTTGTGATAGTTAAATGGAAAGTGTGTAATTAACTATTTTCAAAGGTGAAATGGCAGAATTTGCTGCCCCCACCAAGCATGTCCATGGATGTGAGGAGAAGAACGTGAAGAATAAGTCCCATAAAGCATTAGATGCAACAGAATTTAATTCTTTTCTTCAGTGGCAAGCAAGTGAACAAATTTTCCATGCTATCACAGTTTATCCAAAAAAAAAAATACATGGAACTCGTTACAATTGTTGGGTTTGTGAAGTAAACCACGCAATGAAGCAAACAAGAACATAAAAATAGAGGAAATAAAAGGAAATCAGGATTTAATGTGAAAAAATTTGAATCAGGAAAAAATTCACATGTAGAGCCACACCACATCTAGAAATCCACTATGAAAATTGAGAGAAATAAATACTAATCTCTATTCTCTCTCACACTCTCCTTGTTTCCCTTCTCTCTTATACCGCTCTCACACAAGAAACAAAAAAGAAAAGTAAGTATATTACACTAAGGGATGCCACCCTAAAGAAAAAGGAGAAAGAAAAACTATCCAATCTGCCTCTCAGTGTTGTGGCGTCAGTTTGGAGCATTGCGGTGCTAAACACTCTATCTCCAATCTGTCTGACTGCATTACACATTGAATATAGAGCAATGTGGTGCTCTGTTCTCTATTTGATTTAGTAGATAATTGTCTAAGATTGTGGCGCTCGGACGCATAACATTGCGACGTTCAGACATATAACATTGCAACACTTGGACACATAACATTGCGACACTCAAACACACAACACGGGGTAACACCTAATTGATCAAACCAACCAAATTCCACACAGAACTAACAACAATTATAAACAACAAAACTTCCTAGAAAAATATAAACGCGGAAGATTATTAAAAAAAGACCTACTATACAAAAAATCAAATCAAATCAAAGAGATCAAAAGAAAAATGGAACAAGGCTGGTGTGCTCTTCAATTTATTTAGAAGAGTTGGATATAAAGTATGTAATTACTATATTCAAAGGTGAAATGGTGGAATTTGCTGCCCCCACCAAAAACATATATGATGAGTAATATATATATATATATATATATATATATATATATATATATATATATATATATATATATATATATATATATATATATATATATATATATATATATATATATATATATATATTAATTTTGAACATTTTTTACATATATGATTATAAAAAATATTTTAAAATTAATAAGTTTTCTTTGAATCAACTCAAAAGACTACTTGAATTCGATTATTGTACAATAAGATAATTGATAATACATTTAGAATATGGACTTACAAGTTGCAATAAGAGACCTTTAAAAAGATTGAATTACAATATTGACAATTTAGTCACAACTTAAGATGACTTATATAAGTTATATTTGATTATGTTCTTGCAAGTGGTGTTCAATCTTTAATAAGAGATGCTTCGATATCTCAAGCTTATCGCCCATCATATATTCATGAGTAAAAAATATATCATCTATTCCCGCATGCTTATTGAAAAGCCAAATAGAAGTTAGGAGCTCGCCTCCCCTACTCAACTGCTTCACATGCACATCAGCCCTTGAACTATTCGCCCCCTTCATTAGAAGCTCCACCCATATCATAGTCAAAACATGCCATCTCTCTTCATCCCCAATAGTAAGCATCAAATGAGCAAGCGCACGTGCTGTTACAAATAAAGATTTTTCATTGGTCCACTCTATTGGAGTAGTCATTATCTCCCTACACACCTTAACTTCTGCATTTGGCAATAACAAGTGTTGAACATCAACATTTCGATAAATAAATTGAACCATATCATCAAAAGCATCCCAAAATACCATCGGGCTCCTTCCTCTCATGGTAAACATCATGTTAGGTCGCATCAACACCATATGCATCATATAGTTAGACAAGTACTTACAAGCTTCCATCTCAAGACTATTTCTCATTATTCCTCTTGATCTACTTTCATCCACTTCAATCTCTATTTGATGATGATATATTGGATGTAGAGACTTCGGCCAGTGAATACAGAACTCAGTGGTCATGTGCCATATCAGAATTTGTTGATCAGGTGACAAACCTTCTAAAAGCTCAAAACATGTCGGGAAAGCCCAAGGTATTTTTTGTTGAAGAAAAGAGAAGCCCACCGGTTTGTTGAAATCCTCAAGTAATAAAGGCAAGCATCTTTCTGCATAGGAAGCAATGATATTTATGAGTCCTTGGTTTGTTTGTGCTGGCTGCAATGCCCATAAGGTGTAAGTTTCAAAATCCTTTCTCCAACGTAAGCGCAACTTTATCTTCCGCACTAAGCCAAACTTTTCTGCAATCCAGTTCATCATCCTTTGCCTAGGAGCTTCATTTGGTGTAGAATTTTTTAGGCAACTATGGAGAAGATTTAACTGTGGCATCTCTAATGAATGATACATTTTCTTATGCCATGCCATTTTAATTTTGACAATGTGATTAGCTAGCGACCTGCTCCACTTGCTCAACCGCTTAACATTAAGGAGGGAAACCACCATCCAATTTGAGAACACGAGCATGATAGTAGCTAAGCAATCGAGACATAGCGATGCCGCAAGCAAAAAATAGGTAATGACCACATCACGTTTGTCAAAACCATCTTTGGAATCAATGAAAAAGAATAAAAAAGACAATACAATACAGATGGAGCAGAATAATCGGAGAATGTACCCATGTTTAGAGTGATTCACAACGGCCTTGGTGTAAAGCTCATCATATGCATAACTAAGCTCCATACTTGTTGTCGTTAAAACCTTCTCTGCTGACATCTCGAAGACAAGATCTTTAAATTTAACATAAACCTCAGAACTTGGAACGGCATTGATGAAGAAAGGCTTGCAAACAGAGTATAACCAAAAAGCATGATTCAAATCATTCAAATCTTTTGTTGGTACTTCTCTCTCAAAGGAGCTAATGGACTTGAGGAAGCCTTCAGTGCTAGCTTTGTAAAGTGAGTAAGAGCGCTCTATGTACTTAATGACGGCGACTATGAATATCAAGAGAGTGGGGGTGAGTAGGCGAGTGTTTGGAAGTGAGCGGATGAAGACATACAAGGCAACAATAAGCTCATAGCCAAGGCCGAGAAGATGGCGAGCCCAAAGCTCGTTATCTTCCATCGAATAGGCAGTGATAGTGTCGGGGCCACCAAGATGGAGAATAAGAAAGGGAGCCCAAAATGCGATGATAACATTGGAGGAAGAGGAAGAATCATCCATGGAGTTGCTTAGTTGGCCGAGGCAGAAGTCAGCAACCCAATCAGCGAGGAGGTAGTTGCACCACACAATCATTCGTATCCATCTCAAAGTAGATGTTTTTCTCAAGTGACTGAGAAATATGAGGATGATTTGGATGGATAGGCTGAGTAGAATTAGGACACGAACATCCCAGTCTTTCCATAATTGCTTGTATTTCTCTGGGAAGTCCATTGCTCTCTTGAATGTTCAAAAATAACGGATAATGAATGATAATACTTTAAATCATAAATTATTATATTTAGTAGGGATAGTTTTTTAGCCATAGATATTTCATGAAGTGTCATAATTTATCTTAACTTTATTTAGGGAAAATATTTTTTAAAATAAGTATTAAATAAAAATAGATACCTTATAATTAGATTGCACAAGAAGTAATCAAATATGCGTGATTAGGCTAGTAGATTGCCTAATCAAGCCACTATATATTTTCCAAGAAAAAAAAAAACTTAGGTCAAGATATCCAAATTAAATTTGATTAGAATGGAGAAAAAAATTGTTTTAAGATGAGTCTAATTCAATAATTGATTAATTATTCATATATAACACCTACCTCAAAGCAAATACACTAGTTTAAAAACCCATCATAACCAAATTTTGATAAGGATATCTTAACCCAAATTTTTCCATCATAATTTATAAACTTGGCCTCTTGATAAAGTGAACACTAAAAACAATATAATAACTTAAATTGGAAGGCAAACTTAGACGCTAACCAAATAAGTTGACTATACATGAGTTGTAGGGACTTACCTATTTAAAGCACTCTGATAAATAGACAACAAAAACTGCAGTGGTGGCAATCAAATTGAATGAAAGTCCTAACAACTTCTTTCATATATACCACCAAAGCTTGAGCATAAAAGCAAAATATAATAGCATGCAGGCAGAGAACCAAAACATACTTGGATGCAAAGCAAGAGATATAGTTTTTTTGTACTGCATGAAGAAAAGGATAAAGCAAATCTCAATACAAGGCTAGGGATAACTAAAGCAATCTCATGTGAATATGACAGCAGAAAAAAAAAATGTTCGTACTCCGACGCTTTCACATCATTTGATTCAGTAATTTGATGACATGAAAAGTAGAAAGGAGACAGACAAATGACGTGATACTTACTATATTGATAGCTGATCAATAAAATGATTATCATCATCATAACATTAATCTTTTAATAAATATTTTGAAAGAAATTTTGTTAATCATCATTCGTCGTTCGTTCTTAATAAGGGATGCAGAACTTCATCAACATTGACCAGATGAAATTACATTAGTTTGTTTTTATATATGCTTCATAGGTTCAAATTTCTTACCATATCACCTCGATTAGAGGTGTAAGAAGCTCCTAATCCAACAAGTGATTCCTGTGCATCTCTAAGGAGTAATGTTGGATCTCCTCTGAACTGCAAAAGTTCATATATAAAGTACATAATTTGAGTAAATGAATACTTTTTGTGGTTCACAGTTCAATTCACCACTGCCACCATCTAATCAATAAAATGTAAATGCCGAAGAGAGATATGAGGAGGAATGATATTTTCAAGATGATTGTTTGTATTTCTTGCTGTTGTAATATAAAGTACTAAATTTTGTTAGTTATACATATGATTTTGGTATCATTATTGTATCAGATACTAATATGTTTTCATTGTAATCATATTACTATGTGTTTATTTCTTGCATTCAAATTTCAAATTATTTGAATAAACTTACAGCATCGAAATTATTTTGAGAATGTTTTTCAATTTGAACATTCTCATAATTGTTTTTGAATTATTGAAATCTCCATGATTTTTGTAGCTTAAAATGTCATATTATTTTGCTTGCTGTAGACTATTAGTTGTTTGCCTATTTTCATAATTTGATTGCTTTAATATATGCTTCGTGGTTTTCTTATATTAATTTTTTTATATCAATTTCTCTTCAAACAAATACAGTGAGACTAATTTCAATTCAATTACTTCTTTCATTAGTATTTATATTTCCTCTCCATTTCATCTCTTTCAACATCCTGGAAGCCAAACAGAGCAAAATACACTGAAACTTTTACCTGCGAAGAAGCTGAAAATTGCAACTTTTCCCCACAAAGCCGTAATTAATTTGTCAAAGAAGCCACACTGAAACCCTTGCTACTCGAGCTCAGACCAATCAATCCAGCGAAGATCAGGGACAAATGGATGGGGGAGGGCAAAATTAATCTCAGAAATGAAGCGCCACCCGCGGAGTCCAGGCTTTGGCCTAGGATTGTCTTCCCCCATTGATTCATCTCAAGCTTCTCCTTGTCTTTTCTTTCAGGGCCCATTTGGATATGGATCTATGCGCTATTCAACCAGAATTTAGCCTAAATCCAACAAAACAGCAAAATGGCAACTTTAAACCCTATAGACGCCTTCTCCTGCGAGCTCCTGTCGCGACTTCCTCACATCATCGTCGTTGAGGAGAGAAGAACGCGATCGTCCTGTATGAATTAAAACAATATAGTATTTTATTTTGATAAATTTTAAGAATTTTAAAAATTATTAACATTAATTAGTATTAATTAAATAAATATATTAATTATATATATTTAAATTAATTTAAATGATTATTGAATCAAAAAATATTAACTTAAACAAATTAAATAATCAATATTATTTATTATTTAATCGGATTGAATAGAAATAACTCTATTTGATATTAAAATTTAATATTAATTAAAATAAATTATTGTCATTTGTAATTTAATTTGATTAAATGAATTTTAATATTTAATGATTTTAATAAATATTCATTAATGAGTAATTTGAATATTAATCTCAACTAATTCTAAATTCTTTAACGTAAGAAGATTTGTTAAAAGCTTTAGTAAAAAAATCATTAATATCTTAAAAATTTTATTTAAATACATATATTAATTAAATAATTAATTTTACCATAACAATTAATAGTAATTCTTTAATATTATATCTTAATTATTATTATTATTTTATTTTTAATTTAAATTGTTTAATATACAAGTTATTAATTAGTTAACTTAATAACTCACTATTAATGATTAATTAAGATATTTAATAAAAATTAGTATTATTTAATCAGCATAATTAAGGTTGACATAAGAAAAATTAAATAATTTAAATTTTAAATCCTTAAAGAAATTGCTAAATAATATCTATCATACCAAATAGTTTTTAAGACTTAGAATTTTGTAAATCCAAATTTATTAGATTTTCTTCCCTTGAGAGAGGTGGTTGAATGAGGTTTTCTTCAATGCTTAGGTAAATACTATTTATTTTTGTAGAGCAATTGCTAATCAAAGAAGCTCATTTGATTTAATATTGTGTTATAAAATTTCATTGAACTAGGGCTGTAAATGAGTCGAGTTGAGTCGAGTTCGAGTCATCTTTGACTTGAACCTAAGTTTGATTAATTAATTGAGCTTGATCTCAAGCTCGAATTTAATTCTATGAGTTCAAGTTGATTCACGAGTCGGCTCATTCGCTATAAAAGATAGAAAATAATTATGATTCAGGTAATTATTAAAATAAAATAATGAAAAAATTTAGAATAAAAAAAAATAAATAATCAATTAATATAAGAAAGTAAAATATAATTTTTAAAATCTTTTAATAATTTTTACTCAAATCAGCTAAAAACCTATCAAATGTAGCTTGTTTGGTTCAATATTATCTTAGCAATATAAACAATTATTAGGTCAGGTGACCTGACGTAGCTCTACGTTCGGACGCCAATAATATTTAACGCGCGGCCCGATGACCCGACTCGGATCGGAACCCGGGATTGCTATTTTCGCATATTGCTCGGTATTGCTAGGTATTGCTTGGCAATAATGAGAAATACAGCTCTGTCAAGAGAAGCACCGCTCTGTCAAGACCAATACCGAGCAATGCCGAGCAATACCGGTATTGGTCTTCACATAATTGTATTTCTCATTATTGCCGAGCAAAAATCGACCAATACCTAGTAATACCGAGTAATACGCGAACATAGCAATCCCGGGTCCGTTCTGGGTCGGGTTGTCGGGCCGCGCGGTAAATAGTGAGAACACGTGACACTATTTTACTATCGTCCGAACGTAGAGCTACGTTAGGTGACCAGACCAAATAAAAATTCTAACAATATAGGGTCGATTAAAAAAGTTAACAATTGAACCGATTTTTTTATTGCTTCATGTTGGAATGAATGAAATGCTATTCTCGAATATCTGTCCCGATTGTACCATTAGAAGTAAATCGATTGCTTCTTACAACCTCAGGTGCTGAAAATTAAGGTACTTAGACCACAGAGGAAAATCGCCTATTCAATGCTTGGAGATATGGTATCTAATTATTAAGCAAACTAAGGTTAATTAACTTTCACTAAATGCTTCTGTATTCATTCTTTTGGGTTCAACATATGCGTGCGATCATTATCTTTAATAGATTGGGCTAAATTCTAAACGTATATATTTAAATTTATTAATTCTTTTTATTTATTTTAATTGGACAAATACGACATGTCGACAAAATGGCAGGCATGTTCACATGTATGGCGCAGCCTAGGATGTAAACAAGTTGAATCAAGTTAAAAATCTGCCTAATCGAACTAAGATTGTTTAGTATGTTCCTGAGCTCAAGCTCCAGCTCAACTCATTAAAAAATCAATAGGCTCGAGCTTGACTTAATTGCTCGAGCTCAACTTAACAAGATTATTGAGCTCGATTTCTTAGTTTTAAATTAAAAAAATATATATAGAATTCTTAATTTTTAATATAAAATTAATTTAAAATTATTAAAATATATTACAGAATACTAATTTAAATTAATTATTAAATATAAGCTCGAATTATAAACTATTAAACTCGACTCATTGGTGGTATAAAATGGGTCTTGTGTGCATTTGTATTGTGTGGCTAAGAGATTTCTGTGTGTATTTCAAGAACTGGAATAATAGCTTCTGCATTTTTCCTCGAGAAGATATATTATTTTTATTTTTATTTTCTTGCTTGTGCAATGTTTGCTTAGTAGCATAGGAAAATAAGATGTAAGCACTTGACATGCCCATCTTTTAGGTTACTGGCACCAAGAAAAAGAGTGAGCTAAAAGAAACATTAAAAGTACTTTCCAATATGTTCATTCTATATGAATGTTATGATGTTTTAGCATACCAACGTGACAATGATAAGCATCAAAATCATAAAAATAAAAATTAATATATGATTTTGATTCAAAATGACATTCAAGATCTCATGGAACTTAAATCAAGTATTTCGAAAGTTGTGATTTTTTAACCCTCTTGTTTGAATATTTTAGTCCTTCTAAAAGCTCAAATCACTCAAGGCATGCTTGATGAGTTATTAGGATCGTTCTAATGAGTGTTATGATTTGATTAACATGAAAATTATCTTAATAATTGTCATAAATTGATTAACTTATAGATAACAATTAGCAAATATTAAACTACACTACACATATTTGTTATAATTAAATCAAAATGGAGAGCTGCACATAAGTGTATATTTAAAATCATTCTCTACTAAATAAAGAAAAAAAATTGTATGAAGGGGAAAAAAAAAAACAATCTGTACGTAGATCTTTCCACCCTCACTAAATGAATAAGTGAATATGTAACTTATAACCAAAAGATATAATAATACAGCATATGACTACACAATATAGATTATCTTTTTAAAAAAATAATGACAATTAAAAAGAACACCATACATACATTACTTTGGTTATTAAAAATTAAATATTTGTCATAGAACTTTTGATAGAACTATTATCAAATACATAGCTGAATCATAAGCTAATTTCCTCGAATATCAAGTATAATATGAAACATATCATCTGTCTCCACAAGCTTGTTTAAAAGCCAAATAAAAGTGAGGAGCTTATCTCCACTACTCAACTGCTTCATATGCATGTTTGCCCTTGAATGTTTTGCCACATGAATTATAAGCTCAGACCACGTCATAGTCAAAACTTGCCATCTCTCATCTTCCTCGATTTTAAGCATCAAATCAGCAATTTCTCGTGCAATTACAAATAAAGATCTATTATTGTCAGTCCACACTATTGGAGTAGTCATTATCTTCCTGCACACCTCCTCGATTTTTGCATTTTGCATTGTGTAATTGCGAATGAACTTAACCATTTCATCAAAAGCATGATAAAATAACATTGGGCTTGCTTGTACCGTAGTAGACATCATCTCTAATCGTATTAGCACCATGTACATCATATAGTTTGACAAGTACTTACAAGCTTTCATGATCTCTAGGCACTTTCTTACTCTTGATATGCTTTCCTCTTCTTTTATCTCTCTCTGATGAAGACTTAAGGGATGTAGAGACTTTGGATTCCAATAAAAGCAGAGCTCAGTGGTGATGTGCCATATAAAGACTTGTTGATCAAGTGACATCCCATCTAAAAGCTCAAGAAATGTTGGGATAGCCCAATCCAATTTGTTGAATTTCAAAATTTTAGCATATCCTGGGACAACCTGATCATAACGGATTACTGTTAAACAATTTTTTACATCTGAAATAAAAATCTTAATAATCTCCTCGTTTGCATGTGCTGGCAGCAACGTCTGCAATGTATAACTTTCATTTATAATAGTTCTCCATCCTGGATACAACTTTGCCTCCTGCGCAAAGCCTAGCTTTTCTACAATCCAATTCATCATACTTTTATGAAAAGCTCCATTTGGTGCAGAAATATTGAGACAATTATTGAGTAAACTCAACTGTGGCATCTTTATCAACCAATGGCTTCTCTTATGCCACACATTTTGAATTCTAACAATGCAATTAGCAAGCAACACACTCCAATTTCTTAATTTCTTAAAACTGAGTAGAGAAGAAACCATCCAATTCGAGAACACAAGCATAATAGTAGCCGTGATATCGAGGCACATAGTGGTCACAAGAAGAATATAAGTGATGGTCACATTAAACTTGCCAAAATCATCTTTGGGCACTATATGAAAAAGCCAAAAAGCCAAGAAAATACAAATGGAGCATAGAACCCGAAGACCATACCCAACTATAGAGTGATTTATATTTGCCTTGGTGTAAAACTCATCATAAACATAACCAAGTACCATATTCATCGCCCTCCAAACCTCCTTTGTTGGCATATCATTTATCAAATTTCTTGTTTTAGTATACAGCTCCAAGTGTGGACTAAGATTGATGAAGAAAGGCCTACAAGTAGAGTATAAATAAAAAGCTTGATTCGAAGGGTTCAAATCTTCTAGTGATAGTTTTCTATAAGATGAGCTAATGGAGTTGCGAAAGCCATTAGCACTAGCTTTGTAAAGTGAGTAAGAGCGCTCTAAATATTTAATGATTGCCACTAAAAATATCAAAAGGGTGGGGGCAAGTAAGCGTATGTTTGGAAGGGAACGAAAGAGGGCATAAAAGGTAAATATGAGCCCAAAGGCGAGGACGAGAAGATGGCGGGCCCAAAGCTCATTGTCTTCTATGGAGTAAGCTGTGATAGTGTCGGGGCCACCGAGGTGGAGGATGAGGAAGGGAGCCCAAAATGCGATAATAGCATTGGAGAATGAGAAATCATCCATGGCATTGCATAGGTGGAAGAGAACGAAGTTGGCAAGCAAGTCGGCAATGAGGTAGCTACCCCATAAGATCGTTTGCATCCATCTCAAAGCAAAAGTTTTTCTAAGATGACCAAGAAAAAAGAGGACAATTTGGATCAAGATGCTGAGCAAAATGAAGGCATGAACATCCCAGTATATCCATAGATGTTTGTATTTCTCTGGGATATCCATTACTCCCTGTTAATTTCCTGTTGATAATAAACTTATAAGAAAATTATAACGTTAAAAAATAATTGATGATATGAGCAAATGACAATATAGATGATAAAATTATTCAACATACTTTGAATTCATTTTAATATGAATATTTTTCAAAAATTTATAAGATATTTTTAGGAATAATCATAACTTATATTTCTTAATATTTTTTTTCTTAAAATCGTTTATTTAAATTACTATCAAATAGAAAAGGATTTTACATGTAGAGTACTTGATTAGCAATAATCATCTCATAAGCGTAACAAGGGCTAATAGGGGTATTTTCAATTTATTGTTTGCAAAGTAAAAAATTCGGTAGTCAAAATAATGCGAGCAGAAGAGAAAAAAAAAACGATTAACGTAGCTGAGATCTGACAAAAAATCCAAGAGAGAAGAAACCCGCCGCCGATAAGGTCGTAGAGGAGAAGAAGGCGGAAGCATCGGAAGGCCGAGAAAGCAGCTGAATCCCGCCTGCGAGAAGCAGAAAAGGAGAAAGCGGTAAAGGCGACGGAGAAGGCTGAGAAAGCGCCAGAATCATGCCGTAAATAAGCAGAGAAGAGGAGTTCGTGATTTGACTTATTGACTTGGGGATTTACATAAATTTATATGTTATTAGTTGTGATTTTTATTATGATAATTTTAACGGTGATATTCAAATCATGAGATCTAATTTTTTTAATTAAAAAAATAGTCAAAATTTAATTTTGTGACACATATTATTAATAAAATAAGTTAGAAGTTGTATATATAATGAATTATAAAATTCAACAATTGAGTGGTGAGTGTTGATGATCAATGGTATGGTGGAAGAAATTATTCTGTGCGGACACTCGACGTCATTTGGAGGCCAATCAGAACGCGCCACATCACCTAGTATCCAATGGTATCTAGCACCAGTGTCGAGTTAAAAAATGATGTGGCGAGTTCTGATTGGCCTACAAATGACGTCCGGTGTCCACAGAATAATTTATCCAATGACAGAGTGTGATAATGATGGATGATAACAACATGTGATGGGGGCAACAAAAACATAAGAAAGAAGCATGAACCTATTTGTAATAAAATCATGGAGATAACAAAATTAGTGATGAAAAGTTGAGCATTAGACTCTCAAAATATCTATAACTACAAAGGAGAGTTTTTTTTTTTTTTTTTTTTTTTTTTTTTTTTTTTTTTTTTTTTTTTTTTTTTTTTTTTTTTTTAAGGAGAGTTAAAATTTATAACTTCGTAATTAAGGTTTAAATTTATATATGAGCAAATCTAAACATTAATAAAAATAAATTAAATGATTGATTCTATAAGTATAAAAGGAAAGGAATCGAGGGCTTATTATGAAAAAAATGAATAATCTAATATATATATATATATATATATATATATATATATATATATATATATATATATATATATATATATATATATATATATATATATATATATATATATATAAAAGAGCAGAAACATTAATATAAAAAAAAAGTGAATGATTGTATGCATGAGTTACAGATTTCACCTCTTCCACTTCAGAGCGCTCTGAAAATAAGAAAGAATATTGCTAATAAACTGAAGAGAAGATAATGAAACTGTCAAATGATATTGGTCATATTTATAATTAAACCTCCCTATACAAAAAGCTAAGCGGACGAACATGCCGCCTTGCGCCTTTGACCCTTTGACCTTGCCGCAATGCAAAGACGCTTATAGCCTTTGGCGCAAGGCGTCAATTATAGCCTTAGGCGCAAGGCGTCAATGCAAAGACGCTTATAGCCTTTGGCGCTTTGATTTCTGCAAAGACGCTTATAGCCTTTCGCGCAAGGCGTCAATTATAGCCTTTGGCGCAAGGCGTCAATGCAAAGACGCTTATAGCCTTTGGCGTTTTGATTTCTGCTAAGACGCTTATAGCCTTCCACCAAAATGAATGCCCCAATCATTTTAAAATTGTTTTAGCGTCATTTCTAATTTCTTCCCATTGGAATCATTTTAAATTTGTTTTAAATTTTTTCAAAAAATAATAATAATCATAGCTAATAAACTGTCAATGATAATTCCACAGAAACTTTGTTCATATTTATAATCGTAACATGTTTTGGATTGTCCCGCGATAATTCATAATTCTTATGTAAACATACTGTAATATTGATAATTTATTGAGAATTTAGATTATGTTTCGGATGGTTGCAGCTGTCGAAAAAGAAGTTGTGAAGTTTGTGTATAGAAAGTTGCATTTTGAAGCTATTGTATATAAATCTTTATATTTTATTTGGGCAGTATAACTGTCAAGCTGCTCTGCTTAAGTGACTGTAATGACGGATCAAAGGGCCTAAATTAAATTGCAGACCCGTATTTGATCCTCAGCAGCTGCAGGCTCCATTCGCGTGCTTGAGTCACTGTAATGACGGACAAAAAAAGGTAGGCTTCCTTTCGGGGTTTTTGGCATGCTTTTCCCCCAAACGAAACCCCTATCTCCAGGCATTTGCAAAGAGTCCGACCTCTCTCTAAGTTTCATACCCTCTTCCCCAGTCGCTGATGTTCACGTGGAAGCCTAGGAACCCCCCTCTCTCCAATTTGAAGCCCAACCGAAGCCCCTTTGCTCCCAACTATGTTGTTCGCACACCAAGAGGTAAAACAAATATAAAAATTTATATTATGAGATATATAAATATAAATGAATTAACTAGTCTAAATCCTAAATAAACAATTTTGAATATGTTTTGTTGATTTTTCTTTGATATATATAATTTAAAGCTACTTGATAAATTACAAAGATCTTGCTAAGACATTAAATTTTATATTTTTCTACTGCCACGAATATTTCAAGACAGCGACAACAATATAGGGTCGATTAGAAAATTTAGCGGTTGAACATATTTTTTTTATTGCTTCACGTTGGAATGAATGAAATGCTATTATCGAATTTCTGTCCCGATTGTACCGAGAAGGCCATTAGAAGTAAATCGATTGCTTCTTACGAGCTCAGGTGTTGGAATTAAGAGTAATTGGACCACAGAGGAAAATCGCCTATTCAATGCTTGGAGATATGGTATCTAATTATTGAGCAAACTAAGGGTAATTAGCTTTCACTAAATGCTTGCAGATTACGGAATTCCGTACAGTAAGCCTCTATTTTAGCTTTTGTATTCATTCTTTTGGGTTCAACATATGCATGCGATCATTACCTTTTAATAGATTGGGCTAAATTCTAAACATATATATTTAAATTTATTAATTCTTTTTATTTATTTTAATTAGACATATACGACCTGTCTAAGTTCACATGTATGACGCAGCCTAGGATGCAAACGAGTTGAATCAAGTCAAGAATCTGCCTAATCGAACTAAACTTGTCTAATTGTTATTGAGCTCGAATTCCAACTCAACTCGGTAAAAAATCAATAGGCTCAAACTCAACTAGAATAAAAAATATATAATTAATTTAAAATTATTAAAATATATTATATAATACTAATTTAAATTAATTATTAATTTTTCCTTCTCTCTCTGATGAGAAACCCGCCGCCGGTAAGTCCGTAGAGGAGAAGAAGGCGGAAGCATCGGAAGGCCGAGAACGCAGCGGAATCCCACCTGCGAAAAGCAGAGAAAGAGAAGACTGCAGATGCGTCGGAGAAGGCTGAGAAAGCGCCGGAATCCCGCCTGCGAAAAGAAGTGATGGAGAAGACGGAAGAACCATCAGATAAGGCCGACATAGCACCGGAACACCGCCAACAACAAGCAGAGAAGGAGAAGACAGCGGAAGGGTCGGAGATGGCCGGGAAAGCACCGGAAGCCCGCCGGAAATAAGCATAGAACGAGAAGAAGGCGGAAGCGCGGAGAAGGCCGGGAAAGCACCGGCTGGAAAGGAATCGAGGGCGGCGGATAAGCGCTCCCGACTTCAAAGATGCCCAGCGACGCCCCTTCTCCCATCTGAGCTCGCTAAGCACGCTTTCTCTAATAAAGGAGCTCGTGCACTTATTGAGTTGGGGATTTACGTAAATATTAAATAATTTTTAGTATTTAAATATCTAACCGGTTCTTTTTACAATTTTATATTTACGTAAATGAAGGAAGCATGGAACCAATCGTAATAAAAGGAAGGGACATAATAAAATTGGTGATAAAAGCCTGAGAGCAAAATCAACTTATAAACAATAACAAAATAAATTGGATTAGATATTGAGAACTCACTCAGTGACCTTTTGAGAGCAGAGCGCTTTGAGAAGGGCCACAATTGATAGCTGAACTAAAGAGATGAGCATTTTACATATTTATAAGGTTTGAATATCGAAGAGGAATGTCAAGATTTTGTTGGTGCGCCAAAAGTCTGCATTAACTTCGGTTACATATTTAAAAATGAATTTAATCTTATTTATTAATAATTATATTAGTATAATTTAAATTGGATTAATTTTTTATTATTGGGCCAGTGGGGGCTAGTGCCCCCATGGCCCCCACTGTAGATCCGCCCATGTTAATGACATATATATTTTAGAGATATTATTTTTTAATTGGAGACTTTGAGGCTTGAAAATAGATACATTTTTAAGAAAACTCATTAAATCATATGTGGCTTTTAATAAAGTATGTTAATAAAAAACTTTCAAGATTAATTTTATGATTATCATAATTCGGATATCAATAAGTTAACTATAGTCTTTCATGTGAATCTGAATACTCTAATGCTTATCAACTTCGTTACCTATCATCGCCAGTAATGCTAACACACGCCGTCTGTTATATGATTAATACATGTCGTTGACATCAACTTTGACTCACAACTTCAGCAATTGGCTTTGTTTTGGTTTCTATCAAATGGCTCAATCAACTTCAACAATTAATATAGGGGTGTCAATTTTTGACACGACCTGAAACACGACTCGAACACGACCCGAAAAAATCCGGGTTCGGGTCAACCTGAACCCGAAATGGGTCGGGTTCAGGTTTAACAAATCAACCCGTTTTAAAAATCGGGTCGGGTTCGGGTTGACCCAGCAACCCGAAATTGACTCGAAATGACCCGAAAGTGACTCGAAAACTCATATTTGACCCGAAAACATGAGATTAACCCGTTTTTCACCCGATTTTGACCCGAAAATCGAATATTGACCCGAAAATTAGCAATTTTAGGTCAACTTCGGGTCATTCGTGTCGGGTCGGGTTTGTTGAAATCCTGCAGATGTTTGAGCTTACCTGCAAGGACAAAGTAGAGAAAACTACAGGAAGAAATGAAGAAGGAAAACAGCCGAAGTAAAGTTCATCTTCCATTAATATTTCTCTTACTGTAGCATGCTTTTTATATTACATGCCATCATGATTACACTGTCAGTAGAGAGCACTTGGACGGACCAGATTGGTCCGTTAGCGGCCAATAGCAAGAAACGTTCGTTTGGCAGAGAGAATGTGATTTGCTTAATGTCAGAGAACGTGATCCTCCTTAACACGCCCCCGCAAGCTAACCGGAGCTTCAGCAAGTGTGAGCTTGTCTCGAAGAGAAGTAAACAGAGGAATAGAAAGGGATTTAGTAAATAAATCCGCTAATTGATCAGCTGTGTAGACATGAGTAATCTTCAAGACCTGATTTTTAATACAATCCCGAATGAAATGAAAGTCAATCTCGACATGCTTAGTGCGAGCATGAAAAATGGGATTGTGAGCCAATGCAATAGCTGAAATATTATCACAAAAAAGCAGTGTAGGCTTAAGAGAGGAAATGTGAAATTCAGCTAATAAACGACGTAACCAAATAAGATCGGTGGCAGCAGTGGCTAGAGCTCGATATTCTGCTTCGGTGGAAGAGCGAGCCACAGTTTTCTGTTTCTTGACAAACCAAGAAATAAGCGTATCACCAAGGAACGCACAATAGCCAGAAGTGGATTTGCGATCGGATGGGTCACCGGCCCAATCGGAATCAGAGTAAGCAATTAGTTCATGAGATCCTGAACGAATAGGAAGACCGAAGAAAATTGTTCCTTTAATGTAACGAAGCAATCGTTTGAGAAGTTTAAAGTCATCTTCAAGTGGTTGGTGCATATGTTGACACAACTTATTAACAGTGAAGGAGATATCAGGACGAGTAATGGTTAGATACTGCAACGAACCAACCAAATGTCTAAATTGTTCGGCATCAGCAGGCACGAGTAGATGGGCTGAGGATGAAAGCATCTTGGTTGGAATGGGAGAGCTGATCGGTTTGCATTCAGTCATGCCAGCGCGAGCAAGAATAGCACGGGCATACGAAGATTGGGATAGGTGTAAGCCGTCAGAAGTCGGAAATATTTGTATACCAAGAAAATAGGATACGTGGCCTAAGTTCTTCATATGAAATTCAGTGGACAACCCAAGCAGTAGCTTCTCTATCGTCGGATTGTGATTGCCAGTTAACAGAATATCATCAACATACACAAGTATGTAAATATGAATAGAATTGCGACAATAGAGAAGAAGTGAGGGGTCTGCAGTACTATGAGTAAAGCCGAAATTTAGAAGATAGGTAGAGAATGTTTCAAACCACTTTCGAGGTGATTGCTTCAAGCCGTAAATGGCCTTCTTTAACAGGCACACGTAATCCGGAAAGGATGGGTCGACGAAGCCTTGAGGCTGAGTCATAAAAACAGTATCATGAAGCCGCCCATGAAGAAAAGCATTCGACACATCAAGTTGAAGAATTTGCCAGCTATGTGTTACAGCAACTTTTAGAAAAATTCGGATGGTGGGTAGTTTAGCCACAGGGCTAAAAGTGTCTTCATAGTCTAAGCCATACTGCTGATGACAACCACGAGCAACCAACCGAGCCTTATGTCGAGCAATAGAGCCATCCGATGTCAATTTAGATTTGTAAATCCACTTACAACTCAGGACATTTTGAGAAGGATGTGGTGGAACAAGCTGCCAAGTGCCTTGGTGTTGAAGGGCTTCAAACTCAGCTGACATAGCTTTTCGCCAAGCACTGGATTTCACCGCCTGAGAATAGCAGGTAGGATCAACCGGAATATGAAAATGACTCATACTCAGGATATGTTTAGGCTTTAAATTACCAGTTCTCGATCTCATAAGCATAGGATGAGAAGGAATTTCAGAGGCTGAAGGGTGTATAACAGGAGATGACTGAGGCAGCTCGGTAGTAAAGGGAGTAGGAAGAGAGACAGCCTCTACAGGCGGAAGTGGAGATTGAGGAGTTGGTAATTTTGAGAAAGGTGGATGGGAAGTAGAAATGGGTTGAACCATGGTGGGTACTAAAGTTAAAGGAGGAATATACGAAGGTTTGGAAGCTTGAACAGGTTCAGTTGTAGACTGCTGAAATGGGAAAATGTGCTCAAGGAATTTAACATGACGAGATACAATGAATTTGCCAGAGGAAATGTTATAACAGATATATCCTTTTGATGAAAGTGGATAA
Organism: Dendrobium huoshanense; assembly: GCA_016618105.1. Lineage (NCBI taxonomy): Eukaryota > Viridiplantae > Streptophyta > Magnoliopsida > Asparagales > Orchidaceae > Dendrobium > Dendrobium huoshanense. The sequence goes on along the minus strand of CM028353.1, from coordinate 40,080,648 downwards.
CCAACAAAAACACATGGAATAGATTTAGGATGAAATTTAGAAAGAGCAGCTTGTGGAAGAAAAGGATAACAAAGACAACCGAAGATACGAAAAGAATTATAATCAGGTGGTTTATTGAAAAGCATTTGGTAAGGAGAGGAGAGTTTATTTGAGAGAGAGGGTAGGTGGTTTATTAGATGAACCGCAGTTTGGACAGCATGTATCCAGAACTTTTGAGGGAGATTCGAATGAAGCAAGAGAGCACGAGTGGTTTCAATTATATGTCGGTGTTTTCGTTCAGCTAAACCATTCTGTTCAGGCGTATATGGACAGGTGAGTTGATGAACAATACCAGAAGTGATAAGCAATGATTGAAATTGCTTAGAAGTATATTCACCCCCACCGTCAGAACCAGGGGCGGAGCCAGGATTTTGTTCATGTGGGGGCACAAAATATTGAAGTTAAACAAAAAAACCCTCAACCTTTTTCATCCGGGCTTGGGACCGACATTGGCGGTTTTAAAAATTTTTTTTTTTAAACATTAGATTCATTATAAAAACATAAAATATATAGTAAAGCAAAAAACTTACAATTGAGAACATAGTCTTGATATTCTTCTTCTATGTTATCTATAATTTCTCCCGTCGAGTCTTCATTTTTTGAAATCGTTGTACAATCAAGTCATTGTCAATACAACTAAAAATATCTTTTTCAATATAAGTAAGTAAACAGTCATTCATCCAGGAGTCTCCCATGCGATTGCGTAAACGATTCTTTATAATTTTCATTGCAGAAAAAGCTCGTTCAACTGTTGCTGTAGCAATTGGCAAAATCAGAGCAAGCTTTATAAGTGAGAACACCAAAGGAAATATATCATGCTTTCTTGTCTCAACTAATTTCTGAGCAAGTTCTCCAAGTCCTTTTAAATTCATAAATGCATCATTCGATCTCATATCAACAATAAAATTTTCTATTTGATTGTCCAGTATGATGAGATCCATTTCAGAGAAATCTGACGAATAAAATTGTGCAAGACGAAGCAATCGTTCTTTATCAAAATCTGAAAATGACTGATATGGATTCAAACATGCCACACACATAAGTAATTCTGTATTAATTTCATCAAATCTATTGTTGAGCTCTTGAAGTTGCAAATCTATAACAGTGTAAAATAACTCGATTTGATAATGATGTCTATTTGTTATACTTTCAGTACGACGTCTTGATCTTCCTCGCATCACAAATGTATCAGTCATGTTTGGAATATTTATGTTATTCTTCTCACAAAACAATCCAATCTCTTTAAACAAATTTTCCCACCCGTCATTTCTCATGTTTTGAAGTCTTTGTTTGGAAACTTTCACCAAAGTCATGGCATTTATAATATCCTGATCCTTTCTTTGCAGTACTTGTGATAACTCATTAGTAACTCCTAAAATAGTCTTCATCATATGCAAATTAAAAATAAAATCAAAACTTTGCATAGATTCAAGTAGAGAATATGCTTCACCTTTCTGGTCACTACTAATTCCCTCATGAGTCACTATGTCAAGAACCTCTACAATGGACTCAAACAAAAGAATTATACTTATGAGTGAATTATAGTGGGAACCCCAACGAGTGTCTCCCGGTCGTTGAAGAGTGATTTCCTGATTTAAACCTCGACCTTTAGTAACCTCTCCACTTTCCAATTGCTCAACAATTTTGTCATAATGTTTTCCTCTTAATATATCTCTTCTTTTGCATGAAGAACCAATAATATTTAACAAACATGTCACACAATTAAAGAATGAAGCAACTTGGACATGATTTTTTGCTACTGCAATCAATGCTAGCTGAAGTTGGTGTGCAAAACAATGTACATAATAAGCTGAAGAATTTTCTTTCATAATCAATGTTTTTAATCCATTAAACTCACCTCGCATGTTGCTCGCTCCATCATAGCCTTGTCCACGTAATTGTGTCAAACTCAACCCATACTTTGCAAAAAGATGTTCAATGGCCAACTTTAGTGTAGGAGCTGTTGTATCACCTACATGAACAATCCCAATAAAACGCTCAATAATGCATCCTCGTGTATCGACGTAACGTAAAGCAACGGCAACTTGTTCTTTAACTGATATATCACGAGATTCATCAAGTAAAATTGCAAACACATTATTCTTCAATTCATTGATTATGACATTTGAGACTTCAATTGCGGCAGCTTCTGTGATTTCCTTCTGGATTTCAGGAGCTATTAGTTTATTATTTCCAGGAGCATTATCTAAAACAACTTTATTAATGCTTTTATTGTGATTTGCAAGAAAACGCAGAAGTTCAAGAAAATTCCCTTGATTCTCAGATTCCTCTGATTCATCTTTCCCACGGAATGCTAATCCCTGGTGTAAAAGAAAACGAACACAATCGACACTAGCATTTAATCGTGTACGATAATCTTTGCGGTTCTGCTCAGAAGGTCTTTTTTTTCCAATTTCTGAAACCCTTTGTGTCAAAACTGTCACCACCAGCTTGTTCTCCAGTTTGAGATCTATACAAATAACAAAACAAACAATACGCTGCATCCTTTGCTATACTATACTCCAACCAAGATTTGTGATCATCAAACCATGCAGAATTAAATTTGCGAAATCTATCACCAAATTGAGTACGCGGGAATTCATGATCACGCGGTTGATACGGTCCTTTTAACAAATAATGTCGCCTGATATTATCCCTCTCGTTACGATGATAATCTAAAATTTTTTTCCTCAATCCTGGATCGGCGGGGATATCCGAAAAATTAATTTCTACACGGGTATGTTTGCTTTGTGTATTGTCTTCTTCACATAATGTTTTGTAGTCATCTTCTACAACTTTTCTTTTGAAATATCTATCCATGCTAAATTAAATGAAAAAAATATTATCAATTATCATAATAAAAATCATTATTCACAATATTAACATGAAATCCTTATTCACAATATTAACATGTTACATGCCTCAAATAATCATATAAAAACGGTAATACCTGTTGGCTGCAGAGTAATGAGAGTAATCAATCAAAATAAATTCCCCCTCCGATGCGCGTTGTAGAATTTATCTGAAAAAAAACTATAAATTTTACTCCATTTGAGGCCTACTCGACGTCAAAAAAATAAAAATACAGTCATGCTTCTTATTTGTGAACAAAAAAATTTAGAATGGCCACCTAAATTTTACTCCATTTGAGGCCTACTCGACGTCAAAAAAATAAAAATACATTTGTGGCCGGCGGACATTATTTGTGAACAAAAAAATAAATGGAGAGGAGAGAGCGAGAGAAATGATTGCCTGTGCCTCTTGAGGCCGGCGGCGGCGGACAATATTTGTGAACGGGCGGCCGGCGGACTCTGAGAGAAAGCTCTGTAGCATAAAAAAAAAAGACGGTCTGCCTACTGCCTGTGCCTCTTGCAGTCTTGCGCCTGTTAACTTCAGCGGAATAGGAAAAGCCGAATAAGGCAACTAGCAAAGCAAAAGACGGAAACAAAAAGAAAATCTGTCGCTTCCTAGTAGAGTAGTAATTATTTATTTAATGTATAGACATTGGAATAGGAATAGGAATAGCCTAATATTACATTACTAATATGAATAACCAAATTATCTATTTAATGTATACAGACCGGAATAAATCCAGTGGGGGCCACTGCCCCCATGGCCCCCACACTGCCTCCGCCCATGGTCAGAACGAAAAATTTTAATTTTAGCATTGAATTGTCGTTCAACTAAACGTTGAAAACGAGCAAAAATTAAAGGAACCTCAGATTTCGTAGTTAACGGAAACAACCAAGAAAAGCGAGAAAAATCATCCACAAAAATGATGTAATATTTATATCCTTGTAAAGAGATAACAGAGGACGGACCCCATACATCACTATGTATTAACTGAAGAACCGAATTAGACCTAGATATAGACGAAGTAAAAGGAAGCTTGTGACTTTAAGGGTCACAACCCTCCTTAACAGGGTTGACCCGGACCCGAATCGGGTCGGGTTCGGGTCCGGAATCCTAACCCGTTTTTAAAAACGGGTCGGGTTCGGTTTGACCCGAACAGTGCCAGGTCAGTTTCGGATTCGACCCGAACCCAACCCGTTGACCCGAATTGACACCCCTAAATTAATATATTATATTCTCTGTATGAATGTCCTCTGTTAGCCTAACATGTAATCAAATATAAATAGTATGTATTAAGACTTTAAATTTTTTATACATTGTATATAGCTAAACCTTTGGGAAAATGCAAGTGGAAGAATGCATTAAGACGTTAAATAATCATTTCTACGCATCTCCTTTTGCCATGATCCTTCACCCATCCCTCAGGCAAGGCAACACCATAATCTGTAACTAATCTCTTCTGGACCCGCATATGTTTTTCACACCATATCTTGGCATTCAGAACAAACAAGAGAAAAAAAGGGCTCTCTTTACTGAAGGATTGGTCACTATTGTGGATTGGAACATTTACGGCGGTAGAGAGATAAAGAGTTAATGTCTTAGTATTGAATAAAAATCTAGCACACGTGCAGATAAAGAGAGTGGAGTGCGAGAGTCGTAAGAGATACTAAGATTTTTACGTAAATAACCTTGATATGTGAAAAAATCATGGGGTATGACTCAGTTAAAAAAATTCCACTAATATTTATAGTCGATTACAAATGATACCCTCGTTGAGAGGGAAGACCTTGGCTCAATGTATTATATTGAGCACATTATATGATGGGAGTTGGAAGAACTAATTATATGAGAGTTCTTCTCAACACAGTGTAGGCATGCTCATTCGACCGGTAAGATCATAGTCGGATGATGGTGGTCAGAGAAATCGTAGTTGGCGGGCGACAGAGAGGTCGGTGGGATTGTATTCGGTAGACCAAGGTGGTCGAATGGATTGTAATCGACGGGCGACAGAGGTCAGAGGTGTCATAGTTGGCAGGTGACGGAGGTCGAAGGGACATAGTTGGCGTGCAATGGAGATCGAAGGGACTGTAATCCATGGGCAAAGGTGGTCCAAGGGACCATAGTTAACGGGAAATGAAGTTCGGACAGACCATAATCGACATGCGATGGAGGTTTGTGGGACAATAGTTCACAGGCGAAGGTGGTCCGAGGGACCGTAGTTGATGGGAGATGGAGGTCAGACGAACTATAGTCGGCGGATGATGAAGGTCACTGGAATTGTAGTCAGCATGCAACGAAGGTCAGAGGGACCGTAGTCGGCGAACGATGGAGGTTTGAGGGACAGTGGTCGACGGGCGACAATGATCCTAAGGACCATAGTCGACGGGCGATGGAGATTGGTGGGAGCGTAGTCAGCAGACGATGGAGGTCAAAGTGGTTGTAGTTGACTAGCAATAAAGGTCTATGTGGGCGACGAAGATCGGAGGGACTGTAGTTGGCAGGCAACAGTGGTCGGAGGGACTGTAGTCAACAGGCAACCATAGGTCGAAGGGACCATAGTCGGCGAGCAAAGATGGTCATGGGGACTATAGTCGACGAGCGATCGAGGTTGGAGGGAGGTCAGACAAAAGTCCAGCAAAAGTTGGTGATTAGGTTAAAATTTGATTGCGGTCAACAAACAGGTTGAAGTTCGATGACGGTTGACGACTAGGCGGAAGTTCGGTTGCGATTGGCAGCGGGGTGGTGGTCTCACAATGGTCAGATGGGAATCCGGTGGAGGTTGGCATCCAGGTGGAAATCTGACAGCTAACTACAGTCGGGTGGTGGTTCGACGATGATCGGGTGAGAGTCTAACAGCTGTCTGCGGCCGGGCAGAAGTCCAGTGGCGATCAGCAGTTTAGAGGTGGTCCGACAATGGTCGTGCGGGGAGTCTGGTGGTGGGTGGAATTCCAACTGCGGTTGGCGATCGGGCAGAGGTTCGACAGTGGTCTTCAGTGGTTCACCGACGAAGGTGCTGGAGATTGGAGGCAAAGATCCAAGCTCTAGCCCCCAACCCTTCCTTAATTTCATCTAGAGAGTGGGGGTCTATTTATAGACTTGCATGAATGACATTCCTTGTAAATATGAAAAAAATTAGGGTAATTGCAAAGTGGTCAATCAAACGACCCATATAAATCCCCTTGATCATAAAGTGTTCATCAAGCATTTATTTGCCCAAATGAAGTCGGAATTATGCGATCTTGAGATTGTTGAATTTGTCTCGTCAAACCGCTCGATTCGATGAGACAATTTGTGCTTCAGGCCCCCAATTTGGACCAAATTGGTCTCGGATTGGACCAATTTTTATACCATTGGATTCATCGATCTCTTCTAGACATTCAGTTTGACAAATAGTTCTCTGAAATCGGAGTTTGGATGGTTTCAAAAATATTTTTGGAAGTTTTCGGCTTGGATGTGCCTTGACATTCGTGTCTAATCAAGACGAGTTTTAGTTACGTATCAATTTTGAAAATCAATAAAAAAAAAAAACCGTTCCTAACTAAGCCTAAGAGAACAAATGAATCTGCTGCATGCTTTAAAGTCTGAGAAGTTCAACGTCGGAAGCTGCTACGTGCTTTCCTTCTTCCTATGACCACGTAGACTACTGCCTGCGGGTTTATACATTTGCATGCAGATTAGGATCTCCAGATGGTCTGAAGAATATTATAAGTTTGACTAAATTCTACAACGCATATTTGAATTTGTTATTATTATTATTTCTCACTAATTAATAGTAAAAGGAAGCTGCTGCGTGCGTTCCTTCCGTTCGTAGATTGGGACTGTTTGATTTAAAAAGAGAACCTAAAATAATAGAGAAATGGAGTTTCTGAAAAAACCTGCGTCACATTCAAATAACGAAAAAAAAATTATGCCATTTTGAAATAGAGAAAATAAAAATAAGCCGTCTCAAACGAGAGAGATTATTAGGTGCGGAGTGTAGACGGGAGAACCGTCCGCACACTAGTATAAAATTCAGCTAGTTAGGTACCGTTCGGCACCGCTGGGTACCACTAGGTACTGCTTGATACCCTGTGTCTGTACAGACGGTGCTCTCCCCGTCTGCACTCCGCACCTAATAACTATTCAAGAAAAAGAGCTGAAGGATCCATCTCTCGTCACTTGAGTGGTATCTCCCACTTCTTCCAAGCATCAAAATAGGACCTGCTCGCCTTGTTCTGTAAAAAAGGCGTATGAATCCCTTACCAAAATGAGAACAATTATTACGTCCTCCGACCGAATGAGAGAAACATTCGGTTCGCAGGCAAAAATCCTGCGGTACCGAGGTGTACCGAGTTTTTTGAAAAACTCGGTACACCTCGGTACCGTGGGATTTTTGCCTGCGACCAAATGTTTCTCTCATTCGGTCGACCGAACCAAATAAAACTTCCCAAAATGAAGACATCACGCGACTTGAGAACATGGTAACAGTAAACTTTGGAATTCAAATTAGTTTAAAAAGTCATTGGGCTTTAACGAGAATTAAGTGAGAGCAAGAATCAGATGTAAATCAGACCCAACTCGATTCGATCCAAGTCGATTTGGGTATGACTTAACTCGATCCAATTGATAAAATTAAAACCAAATTATCATCGGTTCGAGTCGAATTGAACTTGACGTGGATAGAGTGAACTAATCAGGCTCAATTGAAAACAATCGAGTATAATTCGACTCAATTTCGAGCCAATTGAGTTCGATTAGGTCTTATCATTTCAGTTTAACAAAATTGAAATTGAGTCGATGCAATTGAATCTCAAATTAGAATCGATTTGAATTAAATTAGCCTAGATGGGATTCAATTAGCTTAATCAAACACGCTCAAAGACAAATATGCGAAAAATGGATATCAGCATCAAGGCATGAGAATTGAAGCAATGCACAAATATTTTTCCTTTCTTCTCTTTTTATTTTTTCTCTTTTCTCCATTTTTTCTTTTCTTTTTCCCTTTTATTCTTTTTTTTTTTACAATAATAATAATAATATATATATATAAGAGATATGATAAGCAAGTTATTTATAGCGGCCATTAACAATATTGGCAATTAAATAAAAAAATATAGAGAAGAAGATCGAAAAGAAGCAGAAGCTTCCCACTACTCGAATCAAAGACCCATAGAGGCATAGACAGACAGAGGGACTTTGACACCAAAAGACCCGAAAGACTAATTGGAGACCAAAACTTCAAACTCATCAGCTTAATTAGATGATATATATATTTCAGATAGTTAATGAAAATTGTAATGATTTCTGCCATACTCAACCTCTGCATAAGCTTACCTGCCGGGCGTCTAGCTGCAATATTGTGTTCATACGACGAGGAAGAAGGAAAGCACGTAGAAGCTTCGTTTGAACTTCTCAGATTCTAAAGCATGCAGCAGATTCATTTGCTCTCTTAGCGTCAACAGTACTAAGCTCTTTGGAGAGTGGAGACAAAGGCTTTGGAGAGAGCTTCAAACTACTAATTTTCTTTTTTATATATAGCTTTTGGCCAATTGTTGTAATTATCAAATATTAATATTTGCCTCTATATATGGTGTTGATCGATTTGGCCATTTGAAGTAAACTACGTAAAATATGAGAAAATTAAATATTAAAATAATAAATATCTGAAATATTCACGGTGGTAAAGACTAATATAATTTAGCGTCTTAGTTTTATATGAAAATCCAACACACAAATAGATAAGAGAGTATGATTATAGAGCTTCTAAGAGATATCATAATTTTTATATATTGGAAACCTCTGAAAAGGAGAAAAACCACGGGGTCTAGTCGAGTTTGAATGAATTCACCAATATTTACAATTGATTACAAAGGAGGCCCTTCCTCATAAGGAAGCTCGTGGCTCGATGTAGCAAATATGCATCATACAAAGTGAATTATATTCTGGGAGTTGGGAAGAATTAGCGTTGATATATTCGTTTGGGGCAGCAAAACCATAGTCGGCGAGCGATGTAGGTTGGAAGGATCAAAGTCAGATGACGGTGGTCGAAAGGATTGTAGTCGGGAGGAGACCGTGGTCGCAAGGACTATAGTTGGCGTTGGTGGTTAGAAGACCGTAGTCAGCAGGTGATGGAGGTCGGGTGGATCGTAGTCAGGCGACGGTAGTACTCGGAAGAACCGTAGTCGGCAGGCGATGGTGGTCGGAAGGGTCGTAGTCGGCGGGCGACAAAGTGGTGAAATTCCGACGACAGTCGAAAAGAACTCCGGCGGTGGTCAGAAAACTGGCGGAAGTCCGGTATTGGTCGGCAGATTGGCGGAAGTTCGACGGTGGTTGGTGGACGGGCGGAAGTCCGGTGGTGGTCAGCGAACTGGCGGAAGCCCGTCAATGATCGAGAAGAACTCCGACGTTGGTCAGAAAGAACTCCGACGATGGTCGGTGGCAAGAGAGCTCCCAAATTCCTCCCTATTCTTCCTTCTTCTCCTCTTCATGAGAAAAATGACAGCTATTTATAGTATTTTTTAGAATGACATTGCTTGTAAATATGGGGAGGATCAAGGTCAAGATATGAGCGGTTTAAATGGATAGCCCATATTGATCCCTTTGATCGTGGAGCAATGATCGAATGTTTAAGTGCCTTAATGATGTCAGAATTTGAGGATATTGGGCTCGTTAGATTTGTCTCGTCAAGCTACTCGATTTGACTATGAGCATGCCACGTTTGAAATTTGTTTGATATTCCAATTATGGTTTGAACCTTCCAAAAGTGTTTTGAGTCTTCGATTTGGAACCATTTGGACTCGGATTGAGTCGAACTTGGTGTTGTTGGGTTCGTATTTTTTAGATGTTCAGTTCGACTATAAGTTTACTGAAATCATAGTTCGGTTGGTCCCATATTTAATTTCAGAAACATAACTCAATTTTGCCTTGAGATTCGTGCCCGATCAAGATAATTTTTTTGTTGATATATCAAGTATAATAAACTCATAAGAAAATAGAGATAAATAAGAAAAATAGAATTCATATTATATAGCTATAAAATTATTTAAATAATATATAGATCATACAGGAAAAGAGACCATGCTAATCAATTTAAGTAATATTCCTTTAAAATTAAAATTTATTATCTGATAAAAAAAATATTATCTGATGACACAAATTTCCATTAATTCTTTTTCATTTTTTGCTTGAACATATATATGACGCATTGAGAGCATGTCACATAGTTCAAATGAGTGACACAACTGACGTCGTTATTATGTTGTACCCATACATCATAGGTGTTAACATGTTTTTGTGTCGATTTTCAAATAACTTTACATTGTGACCTACTAATTTATTTCTATTATTAGAATCAAGATCTCAGATCTTTCAACGAATTAATTAGCTGCTATTTTAAATCATGAAGCCATGCATCTATATTGCCTTCTAATTAATAGTCTTTGTAACCAATATTTTTGCGGAACCCTTTTTTTATTCTCCTAGTTAACCCTCGTAGGGCCAAATTGGACTCATTAAAAGCCCTAAACATATGGAGCAAGCAACTCTCAATGTTTCATCGCATTCTTGATGTCGCATGACCGTAATTAGTTCGCTAGGGCTCTTCCCTCCGACGATCATGTCAGATCGGAAGTTACAACATTTTGATTGGAAGCAACAACGGGAGCTCGCTGGCTATAAAGGTAATGTCGGAGAAGCGAACTCTTCCCTCTGAATGCAACAACGGGATCTCACTGGCTGTAAATATTTCATCTGTGAAGCTGTTCTCTAGGGCTCCCTCCTGGCGGTTTCCCTTCCCGCGTGCTGGACTCCTTGTGCTCATGAAACTCCTTCCCTTTTCCTTTTTCTTTTGTTGTGGTGCTTAGTTTGTTTGGTTTTTGTCAACCTTGTTCACCTTTCTTTTCTTTTATTTGTGTTTTGTAATTTAATGAATCAAAGGCTCTTAGATTTTCTTTCAATTGATGTATTTTTAGAGGACTATTGACTCACTTAGTTCTTATATGTTTTTTAATTATCTTAACACATAAGCCCCTTTGTGTTGGTTTAAAAAGAAAAAAAAAGCCCTAAACATATATATAACAGATAAAAGAAATGTATAGGGCAAATTAAAGGAACCATAAAACTTAGTCTCAATTGTAAGATGCTAATTAATAGTATTATTTGATATGATTAGAAGGCCCTCTATTCACCATAATTCTATTTCCTCATATTATTCTTTATAAGTATATACTTATCATCATTATCATTATCATTAATCTTAATTATCATAATTATTTTATAGTCTATTTAATTTATGATGAATAATTATTCGTTAATCATTCTTATAAGTAAGTGATGCGCATAAGTAGTTCAACAACATACATCTTTTTATATATATAAAAAAAAAGCACTTCTATCCAAATTTTCTTTGCCCTGATCCTTATCCTTTTGAATTTTAAATTAAAAAGAAGAAATTAAAAAGAAGCAGAAGCTGTTTCCCACTACTCGAAGCAAAAGACCCATTTTTAGGAACTTTTATTTTGTTCGGTCGACCGGATGCAAAAAAACATCCGGTCGTAGGAAAAAAAAAAGGTGGTACCGAGGTGTACCGAGTTTTTCAAAAAACTCGGTACACCGCGGTACCGAGTTTTTTTGCCTACGACCGGATGCTCCTTTGCATCCGGTCGGAGGACGTAATAATTGTTCCATTTTTAGATATATATAGTACTTAGTATATAAATGAATATTTTTTTTTTTTGGAGAATAATGAGGGGTTTAGCCTAATCTATTAAAATAAAAGAAAGTACACCAACATGTAAGGACCAAAAAAAGATTTGTGGAGAAACCTATATAAGCTTGCACGCCAAAAAGATGGGAAGCCGTGACAAAAAACTTTGCAATTAGGATCATATATAAACACAACTCATCTTGGTATGTTGGTTTGGAGCTTAGGCTATCAATTAAGAGGTTTTAGATTCAAGTCTTGTTTATGTGATTTGTGTATGAGTCTGCCTTAATTGACCAAAATGTTCAAAAAAAAAAAAAAAAGAACAATAATCAAATTCGTCCATGTTAAAGTATAAGCCCTAGATGATATGTATTTGATGAAAATCTCTTATTATAAACCGATTGAGTATGAATCATTATAGCCCAGAGAATTGAAGATTATTCTAGCATGAACAAAAACTTAATCCAGATTTAGACTAATATCTATCCAATATGATATATGTATACTAATACATGCTCATGTAGTACATAAATAAAAGCTAAAGATGCATCTTTTAGATTTTTTGGATACTTTCTTATCATACTTGGCACTCTCAATACCATTTCACTCTCCATGCAATCAGAATCTCTCTTGTTTCTTTAGCTCTTACCTAAAATATTACTTTCTAGAAAAATTAGGTATCTTCTATGGGAAAATTCTAATCCAAAATCCTAATAGTTGTGGTGACTATGGATTGATGATGGTGACAATAAAGTATATATTCAAGATCAACATAACTCAAAGTCATCAATAAATATGGATACCTCTAGTATCTCACCCACCTACCCTTAAATTCGAGTAGCTCCATTACAAAGTTCAAGAGGTTATTCATCAGCCAATTTGTAAGTGCCTAAAGTCTAATAAAGAACTCACAAGTTCTCTTGCAGATGAATCAAGAATTATGTGAGTCACTCAGAAGTTTTATTGTTTCATTCTAAAATAAGATTCATATTCAATCGGTCTGTAATTGAAAGTTTTATTTGGTCCGGTCGACCGAATGAGAGAAACATTCGGTCGCAGGTAAAATCCCGTTGTACCGAGGTGTACCGAGTTTTTCAAAAAAAACTCGATACAGCTCGGTATAGAGGGATTTTTGCCTGCGACCGGATGTTTTTCTGCATTCGGTCGACCGGACCAAATAATTGTTCCTGTAATTGATGAGTTTCTTCAAATAAATATCATATTGAGTAGATATTAACTATAACAATTCCAATAAAAAAATTACGTTTAAAAAATTATTCAATAATAAAATTTTCTTTTCAATAATTTTATTGGCATCAATAAAAATTGCTTTCCAACACAAGATCTACATTATATTTATTTCTTAGAACTCAAATCATGTTCAATTACACTCGAACTTAATTGAAGGGAAAAAAACGAAAATTTCAACAAAATTAGACTCATTAAAAGCCTTGAACATGAAACAGATAAAGAAATTTATAATACTAAAAATTTGCTTTATAAACCATTAAAATAGCTATCTCAAACAAAATCTAAATTGTTTCAACTTCAGAATCAACTTCATAAATCATTGCAGTCATCCCAACCGACTCCTATATTTCATAATGGGTGATAAAGTTTGAGATATTACAATTTTTAATAGATTCATCACCAAAAAAAAAGATAAGTCATTAAAAAAAACTATCTCAAACAAAACCGTTACAATTTCCATTCAGCTTTCTCAAAAACAACTTTACAAAACAATTTTTAAAAAAAAATTGCATAAAAATTATGCAATTTTTTCATCTAAATAGACATTGGAATTTCTGATCATTTTTCCTACCTTAAAAACAGTTTTAAAAAAAAAACTGCAACAAACGAAAAAGTTAGGACGTTTTTCCATTGATAGTGTTGAGATCATACCATGCGATTTACAAAGAATTTGTTGATGTAATCTGAACGAGGTCAATTGAACATTCTCTCGATATTCCATTTGCATTTATACAACAAAGCATACAGCTCATTAGACTCAGCTGCAAAGATGTCCATAATTATCTTCAACTAGCTTTCTCTCTATCGGCATTAGCACAGTACACTAATTCCTGAAAACAAATTATCCTTCAGATCAATAAATGAAAAGTACAATTTATACTAAACAACCTAAGTCTACATAGATAGGATGTAGGCTTCATTTGGGACAGCTTTTTTCTTCTTGAATTTAAAATTTTTATGCTAGAAAGCCCGTCTTAAAAAGTAGTACGAAAACTATCCCAAACGAAGCCGTAGTCACATTAGTTGGTGCTTATGTTTCATAAATTGAACTTTCTTACCAGATCACCTCGATTAGAGCTGTAAGAAGCTAGCAATCCAACGAGTGATTCTTCTGGATCCAATATCTGGAATTCTTCAGAGTCAGATTGGACCTTCTCAACTTGGTTAGACGGCTCCACAGTATCATATTGACGCCTTTTAACAAATACTGCAACCCCTTCAACTTGCACAGATGTTTGAATGGCGATGAACTGCTTAATTGCATGTATATAGTACATAATTTGATTAAATGATTAGTTTTCTTAAGCTTGAAAATTGAAGGCGATTATCAAAAGGTTTGGAAGTATTATTCACTTGGAGTATATGTCTAATGGATATGGTTGGTGGGCAGCAGATATATGGACTTTCCAAATGCAAGCTTTGTTCATTCAAAGGAATCAGTTTCAGATGTATTTCGTACTGTTAACAAGAGCGAAACATAGTATTAAGTCGAGGGATTTTGAAATACAGAATATTATCAAATTACTCTAGTTGTTTGGTGAATACCTTATCTTCATTTTCCTCCAAATTACGCAGGTATTCCATCAACCTGGCTAATCGAGCCGCCTTCAAAAATCTTCCATTAGAACCACTGCTGTTACCATGCCGAGTTTGGCTTCGAGCGCCACCTTTACCCCATGAAAGCTCTCTGTTTCCGGCTCGCAACGGGGAAGTGCGTATGGTTTCTCGATTCATTTCCAAGTCATAATTTTCACCATAACCAAGATCGACATTGCCGGCGATTCTGGCTGGTGAAGACCTGGGAGCAGCCATTAGCCTGCACCTCTTCGGTCTTCTATCAGGAGAAGCCTCTTCTGCAGAGGATGAATCTTTGCCAGCATCATTGCCATTAGCATATTCGTCTTCATCATCATCGGATACTGCAGGCGAAGCATTTCGAGCTGTAGCTTTACCTCTGCCACGGAGATAACCGTTTTGTCTTTGTCCGGTTCGGTAGCTACAATCAGATCTTCTCATAGACATTGGCCTCCTCTTACCGAGTGCTTCTGATTGTCGCCGAAATGTCTCAGCTATGGAAGCTTGTATCTGTTTAGAAAGAATCTTGTTAGTTACTGGAAAATGAACACAGCGTTCAGAGGAAATATAATTATAGATATTATTCAAACTGTGCTTGACTACCTTCTTATAGCGATTTCTCTCTTCCTCATGAAAAGCTAGTTCCTGCAATCAGACATTTATGTAAAACAAGAGCTCCAATGTTGAAAGGAAAGTACTATATATATACTGAATTAAAGAGAAGATACCTTCTAATAAAAATGTAATCTATGAAATGTAGTTTGCTTGGTTTAATATTATCTTAATAAGGTAGAGTCATTTAGAAAAATCAATTAACATTTTGATGTTTCTTTGAGTTTTTTTTTTTTTCTTTTTTTTTTTTAAATATTTGTTAGCCTAACATTAGATATTGACTTATTTGACAACCATCAAGATGTCATCAAAATAGTGCATAAATGTCATCCATGATATTAGTTTTTTAAAGATGTAAGCAGACAAAACAACTCTTAAATATTTACATGCTTATATAAGACTACAAAATAGAAGAGACTATACCTTCTAAATATTAGTTTGATTAGTTCAATGTTACCTATACAATTATTCAAATAACAATTCTACCAAACAATCATCGTTTAATAGTTTCAATCATAATATTCTATATAGTCATTTCGAAAGATAAACTATTATTTTGATCTTTGCTTCAAAAAGGAACCAAAAAATAATCCCATTTTGGTTGGATTATTTTGATTTCTCTTTAAAGATTTGAGATATCAAAATAATTCTTTAATATAATTGAGAATTATTTTAGTTTTTCATAAAGAGTCAACAGAACATTTTGATTCTTTTATCTTTATAATATTGATATTTAAATGTCAGCAATCCAAACAACGCTTAATTATTTTATGCCCAAATTACATGTGTTTAATAGCCATTGCCATGGCATTTTTTTACCTCTTCTTCATACTTGTCTATATCTGGGTATAAAGCTGCAATCAGGGCATCAAAGTTGGGATCATCTCTCAAAGAACGCCTACTTGCACAGTGAGTGCGACAAGCTGGACACTCATTGTTCCTGCAGAATTTACAGTAAAGCACAAAAATCAACTCACAAGTTAGCAAAAAAATATGACAAGGAAGCAAGCCTACGGAAATGGAAAGATGTACAGCAAATAATCATGTATCATCGCATACCCAAGTCGCATAGATTTATCAATACATTCTCTACAAAAACGATGTAGGCACTCCATTACTGTTCTTGTCTTCCGGATGATTCCTAGCATATAGCAGAGATTGACATAGTGAGCCTTTTCTCCAGAAACCAGGTAACAATATCCATTTGAAAATAAAAACTAAGGAACTAAGGCAAAATGCAAGCATTTTAATAAAGCTCAAATATTACAACAACAACAACAACAACAAAATCAAGCCTTTATCCCACTATGTGGGGTCGGCTACATAAATTAGTTTTTCTCAATTGGGTCATGTTAAGACTTAAGAGTCAAATTCTCATTTAAATCTAATAAAGAAATGTCATTTATAATATTGTCTAACCAAATCTTTTTTAGTTCTATCTCTACCTTTCTTAACATAAGCCAAATCTAATACATCTACCCTCCTAACCGAGTCATCGGAAGGCTGTCGTTTTATATGAATCATCTAAGGCGACTATCTCTAATCTTATCTACCACTAGAGCTACTCAAACATTTTCATGTATATGCTCGTTACCTATCCTATCTCTAAGAGTAAAGCCACTAATCCACCTAAGCATCCTCATTTCTACACCACTTAACATAATATTATGCTTCTCTTTTAATGGTCAACATTCTGCACCATAAAGCATTGCAAGTCTCACCACCATCTTATAAAATTTTCCCTTAAGTTTGAGAAATACTTTTCTATAACACAACATGCCCGAAGTATTCACCATCATTCTAAATAATAGACCGAAGAAAAAAAATTTCTTCCAATGCAAGTCAAAGTTTTGATAATTTAACACATCCTGTTCTACCTAATATAAATGTCTCCAAGCTAGAAGGAATAATTATAATTGCTAATGTGACATTAGGGATTTGTGGGCTGCAAATCTACCATTTTGCTCATGTTTTAAAAACATTAATAAGAATGCTTACATTGTGAACTTCGTGACCTACAAGCCATATAGCTAGCACGGACAAGTCAAAACCTTGAACCATGGCTGTCATAAGTCCAAATATAGTAACACACTTTACATACCTAATTTTCAGTACTGGCCCCAAGACTACAAGATGGATAGCTGGCTAGCAGAACAGACTCGTGAAAATTTAAAATATTTGCTGATTTTTCCATTCTAAATAAATGTTCTGATGTTGTAGTATATACCCTCATGATAAGGATAAGCATCCAGGTCATATATGCTTCTTGCTAGATGGATCATCTTGAGGAAATATATGCTTCTTGCTCGACATGTTGGTAGCAAATATACCATTTTGCTCATTTTGTAAAGCTTCTAAGCTTGCATGCATTGTGACGAACAAGAATTTCATGGCATGACAAAACATGACCTACAAGCCATATATCACACAATTCAACAGCTTGATACATGGCTGTCATAAGTCCAAATATAGTAACAAGCACTTGACATGCCCATCTGTTAGGGGCTGGCACCACGGAATAGCGTGGACTACAAGACGGATAACCTGCTAAATATGTGTTGACCCTTTCCCGTAGCCAGCAAAGAAGAGAAAAAAAAAAAGATATTTCAAATCTCACCTGCTCTCTGCCGAATCCACGATCTTGGCACAACTCGCACGACGCACGTCGTCGCTGCCATCCCACACATCGACGTCTCCTCACGCACGATCGGTCCTGGCGTTAAAATGAGGCCGAGCTCGTCATTCGCACTCCCCGATCTCTTTCTCCCGCTCACGCTCTCTCATTTTTCCGCTCTTCCCTGGCTCCTGAAGGCTCCCGCTTTGGCGACTACTTCATTTACCGCAGCTCCCATCGCCTCTAGCCCCGATCTCCTTCTCCACAGCGAACCTCTGATCTCCCGAGCCCAAGCTGTTGCCTGCAAACCTTCCACGATATCCTCTCTTGCCCGTGACCGAGAGCCGATCCATCTCACTCTCCGCCTCCGCCTCTTTTAAGTTCATTGAGAGAGAGAGAGAGAGAGATAAAGAGAGAGAGAGAGAGAGAGAGAGAGAGAGAGAGAGAGAGAGAGAGTGTGTGTGTGTGTGTGAGGGATCCTCTTCTCCCTACCTGGAGTCGGCCTCCACCTTCTCTATCCGACCGAACTCGAGCCCCTCTCCGTCTCCTTGGTCGCCCCTCGACTTCGCTCATTTAATAACTCTCCCTTCCAGTTTGAATCAGAAGTCACTCATTTCGATCGGAGCCCGCCGCTAGTGAAGGTAACTTGGCCCCTCTCGCACGCTTCTCAGCCAAATCCTGTCAATCCCTCGAAACAGAGAGAGGAAAAGGGAAGATTTTAATTTGTTTTTAACTATCATTAATTATTTTAGTTATTATTTAATTATAATTGTAATTAATTTGTTAATTATGATTAATTAATGATTAGTAATTAATTACTAATTATAATTATTTGATTAACTATAATTAATTATTAATTAATTATAGTTAATTATCAATTAATTATAATTATGATTAATTTATTAATTATGATTAATCAATAAGTAGCTATTAATTATTAATTATAATTATTTAATTATTATTATAATTAATGCTAATTATAATTGAAAATAAAAAAGAGAGGAGAGAGAGGTGCTCCTCCCGCCTCGGTCCACAAGCTTCTACCGCCGGTTTACCGGCCGCCAAAGGTATAATTTCTGGAACCTAAGCTCTCGCCTTACCTCGATGTCCGTGTCGAGCCGGCAGACCTCCTATACACGCTTTTCTTTAGTGTGGTGGGAAGGGAACTCGGCGCGACACCTACGACGAGGTAGGCGAGCGACCCTCGGTGCCAAATCTTGTTCTCGACGTTCGTGGCGCACCGGCAAACCGCCTATACACGCTTTTCTCTAGCGTGGTGGGATGGGAACCCGGTGCGGCTCCAATGACGAGACCGGGATATTCATAAGTACCCGCTCGCGGGGAAACAAATGCTTCTCTTTTGCAACAGGTGCCGAAGACCCATACACGCCTTTCTCTGGCGTGGTGGGGACAAAGACTTTATACGGCCGCGGTGTCCTCGTACGAGGGCACCAACTGTACACGCTTTTCTCTAGAGTGGCGGGAGCCCAGTTTTCCGTAGTTTTCCCCTAAACAGGAGAGACGTCGGGAGGCTGCCGAAATTTCGAGTGAAATATTACTACGCTCGGACCTATTTTGAACTCAAAAAGAACAAAAGACTTGGACTCAAATTGAACATTTGAAATGGCACAAAAATCTGATTTGGACCATAAAGGACTCGTACTCAAACATCAACAAGTGGACTTGTGGACTTACATTTGAACAAAACTCAAATGATCTCTAAAGGTCAAAATCCAAATAAAATGAAACCAAACTGAAGCCAAATTCAAATCAATTTGAACTTATAAATGAACTTGCAAGACGAGCAAGGACATTGAACTTGAACAAGATTCAGACTGCAGGGGACTCGAACGAGTGGAAGAGACTCATTTTGAGTCTGAACTATGTTTGAACTCAAAGCTTGAACATGTACTTTGAACTCAAACCGGATTGAATACAAGGGACTAGTGAACTTGTGCAGCTAATTCGGACTCAAGTGAACTCTAACATGAATTAAACAAGATTTCAGAAGACTTGAACTCAAGCTCAGTCTGAACTTGATCTGAACAATCATACAAGAGTTCCAACTCATACTAAAATCTTAAGTGCAACTCGCTTAAGAAATGGATAAGGATTTCTATCTGTAAACTATGGCACAGGATCTCCAACGCAATGAACATGTACAAATGCCTGTTGATTGAGATGGCAATACTGGAGACCAATAATCAAAGATATGCCTCTACAAACAAGTACAATCAGCAAAACCACCTGAGATTGGTGAAAGGTGGATATGATGTAGGCAACAATGACCCTTCTACGAGCGTCTTCAGGAGGTCGTAGCGGATGCAACGAGACCCCCGCAAACAAACACGATCTACTTGTGGATAACAACAGTGGGTACTTCGTAAGTACAACAAACCACTGTGGGCACAAGTACAAGTATCACCTGCGGCAGTGGTAATCAAAGTGCTGTCAGTATACTGGGTACAAGGGCAACTCGATATACGAAAAAGGACACCCCCTGGAAGAAGGGAGGAGATGTTTGAGCACATTCGAATTAAACTTTCCGGTGTTCCAAAATCTCTCATTGGTCCTATACTCAGGAAGAAAATAGTTCTGAAATCTACAACCACCGGAAATAAAGTCTACTACACTGAAGATCCTGAAAAGAGATCTTTTCAAGACAAAGCAGCGGACTTCAAAGTTCAGAAGAAACCCTCCCCGATGAATGAGAAAGGGGGGGTCAACATCAAGACCAAAACGCCACCGGATCTGCAACACTTATACAAGCAGATAGAAGGCGTCCACAATCTACAACGCCACGCCACCGGATCTGCAACCTCTGTACAAGCAGACAGAAGGCTTCTACAAATGATTTTAAAATACCCCCACACATATATTGTAGTTTGTATACACATAGGTACACTAAAAAGGGTTAAAATGCTTTTTGAAAGGTGAAATAGCTACACGTTTCTCGAGGCATGTAAGTATTTATTGAGCAAGTTGCATGCTTCTCAATGGAGTCGTACATTTCTCAAGGCAGCGATATAATTCTCAATAAAGTGGCATGCTTCTCAATACACTGCACATGAATTTGATAATTATATTTTGATGCCTGGAGAAATTAAAAATATCTGAATTTCAGCTGCTAGCGCTAGGGGTGCAAACGAGTTGAGTAGAGCTCGAGCCAGGTAGTGTTCGAGTCGAGCTCGACTTTCAAATACCGAGCTCAAAATCCGAGCTCGAGCTCGACTCGTCTCATATTTCGAGCGGCTCGTCGAGCTCAGTCGAGCTCCGCTGCGAACTCCGTCCGGAGTAGGCTTTTCGAGCTCAGTCGAGCTCCATTGCGAACTCCTTCGTCGTCAAGAGCTCGCCATTGCCTCCGCTTGTCCGTCGTCGAGTTTGCAGTCGCGTTCGAAGTCAAGATCCACTGGATCTGATCCTTTCGCGATGTCAAGCTGGCGTTCGTCGTCGAGATCCAGATCTCGTCGTCGCGATCGAGTCCCAACTCCCACTGGATCTGATCCTTCCGCCGTCGAGATCCAGAGCTCGTCGTCGCGGTCGATTCCCGACCTCATCATTGCGTCCGCCGTCGAGATCCAGAGCTCGATGTCGCGGTTGAGTCCCAACTCCCACTGTATCTGATCCTTCCGCCGTCAAGATCTAGAGCTCGTCGTCGCAGTCAATTCCCGACCTCATCATTGCGTCCGTCGAGATCCAGAGCTCGTCTTCGCGGTCGAGTCCCAACTCCCACTGGATCTGATCCTTTTGTCGTCGAGTCCATTGCGGTCGCCGTCAAGTCCCAAGTTCGTCATCGCGTCGACTGTCGAGATCCAAACTCGAGACTTGACGCCATTTTTTCCCGCCCAGTCGCACACCCGAGCTACTCGTCGAGCCAACGAGCCGAGTTGGAGGTATGGTCGAGCTCGATAAGCCATCGAGCTCGAAATGGTGTTCGAGCTCGACTCGCGAGCTCAATAAGCTCGACTCGTCGAGCCAGTTACCGAGTCGAGTTCGAGCCGGCTCGCGAGTCGGCTTGATTCGTTTGCACCCCTAGCTAGCGCTGAGCATTTGTCATTAAAATATGCTCAAAGTTTTAAGTTCCATTTTAAAATTTTTTAAAGTGGCTTTCTACCTTATATTTGTTGCGTATATGTATTGTTGATTTAGTAAAGCTAAACGTAAGTTGGAATCTTTAAAAATATTTTTGTCTTTTTTGCATTTGAAACTTTGCACAATGAGCACCACAAAGAATCATTTCTCTTTTTTATAATTAGGATAGGTGGTCTTATTCTCATTTCACATTTTCATGCTCATTTCATCCATTTGTTCTTTAACTTGGATATTAAAGAACTCATTGAATAAAAAATATAGTTCTTTACTATTCAAGTTAAAGAACTATTTCATCTATTCTTGGTGAAATAGATGGGAATATTATTAGTACTTAAGGAAGTGGAGGAATGCATCGGGCTTGTTGTGTGATAAAAAAGTATCACTCAAACTTAAGGAAAAATTATATAAAATGGTGGTTAGACCTGCAATGCTTTATGGCATAAAATGTTGGGCATTAAAAGAGAAGAATAATATTAAGTTAAGTGTTGCAAAGATGAGGATGCTCAGGTGGATGAGTGGCTTTACTCTTAGAGACGAGATACGAAATGAGTATACGTGAAAAGGTTGGAGTAGCTCCAGTGCGAGATAAGATTAGAGAGAGTCGCCATAGATGGTTTGGTCACAAAAAATGGCGGCCTTCCGATGACCCTGTTAGGAGAGTAGATGTATTAAATTTAACATATGTTAAGAAAGGTAGGGTAGACCTAAAAAGATTTGGTTAGAAAATTTTAGAAAAGACCTTTCTTTATTAGATATATATGCGAATTTGACACTTAACCGGACACAATGGAGAAAAATGATTCATGTAGCCGACCCCACGTAGTGGGATAAAGGCTTGATGTTGATGTTGTTGTTGAGTTCTTTAATATTCAATTCATCGTAGTCTATTAAAATTTTGACAATTTCCTAGCATCTCCCCCATGTAGGGGGCATTTTCGAGGGTGTTACACCTTCTCACCATGCTTAAAAAGTGTCTAGAATTCATGTCATGCGACACTAGGACCAAGGGGTCATCTAACCATGACTAAAAAATGTACATAGGCCTTCGTCACCTGCACGAGCAAAAGCACTAAATTTTCCCACCACATCGGAATTACATGCACTATAACTTATTTTGCGAATTTCCCCAATGCATTGCACATTGTAACACACGCACGAATACTTACTTTTGAGATTGCTTATTATACCTTACACGCGAGGCGGCAATGACGAAGAGGTGATGAGAACAAAACAAGATATTTTTTAATATATTACTTTTTTCTCCTTTTTTACCTTTTATGTTGGCTTTGCTCTTTTCTTCTTCTTTTTTGCTTTTACCCTTTTTTTTTTTCCTTTCATCACTTGAATTCCAAGATTTTATTCAAAAAATAAATGTTTCTCAGCAATCATCAACTTTAACACCTTAACAATAAGGAATTTTTTAACATAAGAATTGCCACCAATTACATGTTATTCGAATTTTATTGCTTGAATCTTTTGCTCCACCTAAATTCTAGGTTAAAGCACAAATGTCTATTTAATTAATAAATTACCTTCTGAAGTTTGATTTTTCTTTGTTATAGCTTCCTTTATAAGCATCCAACTGCTATGATATCCATATGTTTGGTTGTATTTGTTTTGTTTGCGTCTCATGAATGCCATAAACTCTTTTCACAATTGTTAAGTGTATATTTATAGGTTGTAGCACTTCTCATGAAGGTTATGTTTTTTATGATTCATGCTCCAAAAGATTTAGTATCTCTCATCATGTTGTTATCTTTGAACATCAATATTCTACCCTACTCATATTGAGCCTCGATCAAAGATATATATTCTTCATAATTTTGATGAATTAAAAGTTAGTCAGGAATGATTCAAACTTAGATTTGTGCATGGAATAAAACATTCAACTTTACCATTTCTTGAGCCAAACTCATGCTTATGAGAATTGATCCACCACCTAAGCCCAAGACTAGAATTTGATCATTGCTCCTTGTTGGCCTTCCATAATCTATCATAATCCTAAATGGTATGGCTTTCACAATGTATTGGCTTCTATTCTCATTCATTCGCACTATTTAAAGTTTCGTAAACACTATTGTTGGAATGAAGCTATACCTGAAGAACTTCAAGCTCTTAATAATAAACATGTATGGGATATTGCTCATTATTATCCTAATGTTAAAGTTATGTATGGATTATTCAATCAAGCTTTGCTCTAATGATACACCAGATCACTAGAGGGCATGTTTAGTTGTTCATGCAACATATAAGAATATGGGCTTAACTATGAAAAAAAATTTTGTTCCAGTGACTAAAATGACAACAACACAAATAGTTATCTCTATCATTGCTTCACAAGGATGGCCGCTCCACCAAATGGCATTCAAACATCATTCCTCATGGTGATATCAAGGAAGATAGTTACATAGTTCCTCTAACCGGCATTCCTCCACCTCTTCTTCATATGCATGTAAACTGAATCGCTCTTTATATGAATTGAAACAAGTTCCCGATACATGTTTTGATAACTTCATATCAATCTTCGTTTCTCCATTAAACAGAGGCTACAGAGCCAATATGACTCATCTTCATTACTTATAAGACATCTATTGGTATTGTTCTTCTTCAATTTTATGTTGAAATTGTTATTATTGGAACATATGTGACATTAATTACCAATTTGTAACATCTTCAACCCACATTTTATACTAAGAATTGCGGTACTATAACATCTTAGATTTGGAATTTTGCCGTAATTTGTCTAGTATTTATCTAAACAAAAATAGGCATAAAAAGAATCTGATTACTTTGACAAGCCTTGAAATACTATTCATATAGGTACTCCAATAGAAGTAAACACAATCTATCATAGTGAGGAAGGTGATATTTAGTTAGAAACTATCGTATTTCAACTATCGAAGGCAACCTGAACTATTTGACAATTACCAATATATTTTATTTGTGGTTGAACAAGTCAATCAATTTATGTAAAATCCCCCTCATATACATTTAGATGTCCTTCATTGAATCATTTGATACCATAGTGGGACACTAGCCATGACTTGTTCTTTCCGATTGATTCTTCTCTTCATCTTGTAGCCTGTAGTGATGTTAATTGCCTTGAGTGTTAGATACTGGATGGTCTGCCACTAGCTGGTGTATGTTTTAAAAATACCGCTATAGATTCCTTATTAGGCTGGAAAGAATTACTTCACCTACTCAAAACTCTTCATGTATTATGCATATAATTTTCAATATAATGATCGAAACCCTCAACATAATAGTAAGAAGTATGATTGAAAAGCAATACTCTTCATCAATATATAGTTTTACACAACCAATTTCGCTCAATTTATCTCTCACTCACTTGGCGCAAGAAGAGAAGATAAACAAATGTTCTACAATTACAACCCAAAAGATGAACGGATTTTCTTTGGCTCGTATTCTAAAGCTTCATATAGCTCCAATTGCAAGTAATATATTGTGAAACTAAACTTTTAAGTTCCTTAAATTCTACAAAAAAGATACAACGGACATGTAGCTAATGGTAATAAAGCAGGAAATCCATTAAAAAAAAAAGTAGGTGAACTTCATTAACAAGTTGACAATGAATAAAATAAAACAAAATTAGCTTGCTAAGTCCCGAATTTGATCACAAAATTTCTTACAGAAAATTCACAAGATATTATTGAAAATAACACACTATAGTTTGACCGCAACAAAATTTACAACGCGTTGCATCATGTCGCAAAAAAATCTAGTCAAATGACAAGAACCCAAACCTAAAAAAAAAAGTTATCAAACAGTATGAAGATAAAAAGTCATTGCCATAAAAAGAGAAATCTCATAACAAACTCAATTTGATTCCTATTTTCCAAAAAAAAAAATTAACCTAAAAAAGAAATATCATTAGTAAAAAAAAGGATGAGTCTTTCACATAATAAAAATTTATGTAAGCAGAGCATGAACTCCCAAATTATTAGTAATTTTCAAAAACAAATTCCAATCAAAGCTCCTCAAGAATTCTAACAAACATGAAAATTTTGCCAAAAACATGGACATCTAAAATTGAATTAAGGATTTAAAAAGTAAAAATTTATCAATTACAATACCTGAAAAGAAATTTAATGCAAATAAATATAGACGAGGACTAATCTTCCCTTTCCCAAGTCCATCACACCTTCATGTAAATATGTAATTTTCTCTTTCATTTTATGTATTTGGATTATTTTTGTCGTTATGGAAAAAGAGAGACTGAATGTATGAACATGAAGACAAATTAGCACCGCATTGTTTGGGAACTTAATGTTATCATGCACTCTTATTTGGGTCAACCTTCTTAGAGGTAAAATCGACATTTGAAATACTGTTGGACAGCCATGGAGGTGAAAGTATGATGAGGTAACTTCTCTTCGAAAATTTAGAGTGGTCATGAGGTAGCCTCTACTTGAAGATTTGGCATAGTCATGATGCAGTTTTCTTTGAAGATTTGGAATGTACATGAAATAGCTTATACATGAAAACTCTTTTATGGGATGATGAAAGATGAAGAGACTAATATTTCCTATTTCATTAAATCATATAGTTATCCGGCTGGTCATGGACATTCATGTAAGAATCTTTTATGTTCTTATGTGACCCTTGCTATTTTTATGTCTTTCCGTTTTTTTTATCTTGTAAAAGCCTATGAGTCATTGAAAGCTAGGTTATAAACTGTTGAAATCCAACCGTTCCTAGTACAAAGGATCCGACGGACACAAAGATCAATCCGTGGGATACTCTCATGGATCACGCCATAATGAAGGAACGAATTTAGGAAAGATTTTATTTTCTTATTTGTGTATTAAATCTGCAATTTATTATTTCCTCATTAGGATATCCTGTATAGATCTATAAATAGGGAAGATTGTAATGAATAAAGACAAGCTTTTTCCCTCTCAAATTCCCGTTTTTAACATGGTATCAGAGCCAATCCGCCGGCCTTCATCGCCGACCCAATTCTGAAACTGAAGCCCTCGATCGTGCAAGGAATTGCCGCAGACGGAAGCCTCGGTCCCGCCAGTTACTTCCGCAGACGGAGACTCCGATTCCGCCAGGCACGGTCGAAGGAGAAAAAGGGAGGCTTCGTTTCCGCCAGGGTTGACGACGAAAGATCGAGCGGCTGGAGCGGCTCCCGATCCGACCGAAAGGAAAGTTGACGAAGGAGCGAAGTCGACGAAGAGGAGCGCCGAAGGAGCTGAGTCGAACAGGGAGGGAACCTGATCCGACAAGAAGGAAGAATAAGGAGGAGTCGAAGAAGCCTCCTGCGAAGCAAGAAGACACCGAACAAGCGGCTCCCTGCGTGCGGGCCCTAGCTGAGTTTTGGATCGGTCTGGTTCAGGAAGGTTAAAAAAAATTAAAAAAAAAATAGAGAGAGAGAAAAAAGGAAAAGTTTTTTGGGAAGCCTTCATTGCTAACCACAGACATACAGATAGTCTTGATTACTATCATAATGTCAGAAATTAATTCCTCCGACAGTATTGAACAAACTGAGGAGTCGATGGTGCACCAAGGACGAGGTGACCTTCAAAGCATTCAACCTTCCTATCGTCTAAATGGGAAGAACTACCTGAAGTGGTCTCAATTTGTGAAGACCTACTTGAAGGGAAAAGATAAAATACATCATCTCCTTGGAGGAGGACCAAAAGAAGGAGATCCCAAATTTGGGGCATGGGATGAAGCAGACTCCATGATTATGTCATGGATGTGGAATTCCATGACTCCAGAAATTAGTGACACATTTATGTTCCTTTCAACGGCAAAGGACATATGGGATACTGCCAGACAAACCTACTCCAAAGCTCGTGAAGCGGCCCAAATCTTTGAAGTTAAAGTCAAAGTTGGAAGCACGAAGCAGGGGAGTAAGACTGTGACGGAATATGCCACCATTCTACAAAATCTGTGGCAAAAACTTGATCACTATAGGTGCATTGAAACCAGATGTCCGGAGGATGCTGCGATCCTAAAGAAACTTTATTGAAAAAGATAGAGTTTATGATTTTCTTGCATGACTCAATGCAGAATTTGACCAAGTTAGAGTTCAGATCCTCGGCAAGGAGGAGACGCCATCACTCAACGAAACCATTTCTCTCATCCGCGCAGAAGAAAGTCGACGAGGAATAATGTTAGAACCAAAGACAGTTGAAAGCTCAGCAATGGTGATGAACAAAGAATCGTCATGGAAGGAGAAGGGTAAAGATCCTTCGAAGTTCAAAGACAAGGACTCACTTTGGTGTAGCTATTGCTAAAAGTCAAGACACACAAAAGAAACATGCTGGAAAATACATGGAAAACCCCCCAGCAAGGAGTGGAATCAAAAGGGTGAAACAAGGAGCACATCACATGCCAACAATACTACAAGTAAGCCAGAAGCAGGTCCAAGAATCTGAACCATCTCCTGGAAATAAGGTAAGTTCACCACCTCCCTTATACCTTATAAACAACTCTATATCCTTCAACAACTTTTCATCGTCATACAAAAATTTCCTTGTTACATTAGAATATATACATATTCCTAAAGATATTTCTGAGGCCTTATCTGATAAAAATTGAAAAAATGCCATGAAAGATGAAATGCAGGCCCTGGAGAAGAACAAAACATGGGAGATCGTCAATCTACCGATAGGGAAAAAATCGGTCGGCTGCAAATGGGTGTTCTCAGTAAAATACAAAGCTGATGGCACACTGGAGAGATATAAGGCAAGACTAGTGGCAAAAGGGTTTACTCAAACGTATGGCATTGACTACCAAGAAACGTTTGCACCTGTGGCCAAGATGAATATTGTCCGAATACTACTCTCACTAGCAGCCAAGTACAATTGGCACCTGGAACAACTGGATGTGAAAAATGCATTCCTACATGGGGACTTAGAAGAAGAGATATTTATGGAAATACCACCAGGCTTTAAAGAAAAATCTGAAGGTAACAAGGTGTGCAAACTGAAAAAAGCATTATATGGGCTCAAACAATCACCAAGGGCCTGGTTCGAAAAATTCTCTAAATTCATGCTCTTGAATGGGTATCAACAGAGTCAAGGGGATCATACACTATTTTTCAAACACTCAGACTCAGGGGGAGTCACAATATTATTAGTGTATGTTGAAGATATTATTTTGACTGTAAGTAATGAAGAGGAGAAA
Organism: Dendrobium huoshanense; assembly: GCA_016618105.1. Taxonomy (NCBI): domain Eukaryota; kingdom Viridiplantae; phylum Streptophyta; class Magnoliopsida; order Asparagales; family Orchidaceae; genus Dendrobium; species Dendrobium huoshanense. Next base: position 40,051,768 of record CM028353.1, on the reverse strand, counting down.
GAAAGTTTAAGGAAAAATCTTGCTAAGGAATTTGACATCAAAGAACTTGGTAGACTAAAATATTTTCTCAGAATTGAAGTAGCTCACTCCTGCAAAGGAATCTTCATTTCACAACAAAAATACATCAAAGATCTTCTAAAAGAAACAGGTAAACTTGCCTGTAAACCAGCACCAACACCAGTAGAACCTCATCTTAAACTGGGAGAAGCTAAAGAAGATCCAGATGTAAATAAAGGGGCCTACCAGAGACTTGTAGGGAAGTTGATCTACCTCTCCCACACTAGACCAGACATAGCATTTGCTGTCTCTGTTTAAAATTGTGCAATTAGAGGCGCGCCTTGAGGCGCGCCTTTGCGCAATTCTTCCCAAAAACGTCTCATAACCTACGCAATTTTGGGCTTTCAAGAGGCGTACGCCTCACTGGGGCTGAGGCGCGCCTCAGAGGCGCAATTGCGCAACTCATTGTGAGGCGTACGCCTCTCTGGGTAGGGTCCACTCACTTAAAATGAGCTCTTTTTCTCTCCTTTAACCCATATCCTTCAGCATACCCGACTTTTCTCCCTCCCGCACGCTCCAGGTCGCGATTCCGAGCTCCCGCACGCGGTCGGCCTTGCTTCCCGCCGCTCCTCCCGCCGGCGCCGCCTCTCTCCGACGAAGTGGAAACTTCCGGCCACCCTCAAGGAGTACTCCACATTGGATTTTAGGTATTTTTATTAGGTTTAGGGATATATTTTGCAAGTTTAAGAGAAACTAGGGTTTAGTTTTTTTTTATTTTTTTTAGTGTATTTGATTTTTTGTTTTAGGAGACATGGTTAGAGGTAAAGAAAAGACGTCATTGCGAAGGGACCCTTCTTGGAAGTATAGTGTACAAGTTGACATTGGCGGCGGAGAGAAGAGCTATGTATATTTGAAATGTAATTTTTGCGATAAAGTGGAGAAGGGAGGTGTTACCCGCATGAAGGAACATCTATCATGCTCGCACAAAAATGTAGCACCCTGTGCAAAAGTGCCGGACAATGTGAAGGAAGAAATAAGTGCTTACATGAAGAAAACTACCACTGCTAAATACTTACAACAGGAGCAATTTGATGAAAGGGGCGAGCATGGTGTATATTTTGGGAGCGATAGTGGAAAGGGCTCTTCCTCCACTATACATAGTAGAGGTGCACGGGGTCCTATGGATCAGTATATGACTACTCCAGGAGTATATAGAGGAGAAGCAGAGATGATGCCTGCAGCTGGTACTAGAGAGGGTCGGCGACAGGTTTGCATGGACATTGGGAGGGTTTTTTTTTTAAATGCAATACCATTTAGTGTTGCTACATCGCCTGCCTACTTCAGTATGTTGCGGTCTGTAGGATTGTATGGAAGAGGGTTGAAGGCACCTTCCATGTATGAGTTGCGAACATGGATTTTAAAAGAGGAGCTGTAGAACACAGAGCGGAGCATTCAAGAGATTAAAAGGACATGGATTGAGACTGGTGTGACTATTATGTCAGATGGATGGTCTGACATGAAGAGCAGGAGCTTGATTAACATCCTTGTCAACAATCCCTACGGCACGGTTTTCTTACGATCAGTTGATGCTACAGAGGAGGTGAAAAATGCCACATTCATTTTCAATTTACTTGATGGTGTTATTGAGGAGATTGGGGAGCAATTGGTTGTCCAGGTAGTGACTGATAATGCTAGTGCATACAAAGCAGCTGGTCAGATGTTGATGGAGAAGATAACACACCTCTATTGGACACCCTGCGCAGCACATTGTATCGATCTCATTTTGGAGGATCTTGGTGACTTACCTCAGCACAAGAATGCTCTTTCTAGGGCGAAAAAGATTACAAAGTTCATCTACAATCACTCTTAGGTCTTAAGCTTGATGAGAAAGTTTTCAAAGAAAGAAATCATTCGCCCTGCAACCACTAGGGATGTTCTTAATTTTGTACATTGCAAATCATTCCTACTGTATGTTCATAGTTCTTACATTTGTGCACTGTGAATCTATAGGTTTGTCACCTCCTATTTGACACTACAGAGCTTGATAGAGGTGAGGCAACCTTTGGAAGCCATGTTTACATCAACTGAATGGCTTAACTCTGCTTGGGGGAAAAAAAGTGAGGGGGAGGAAATAAGAAAGATAATTCTAAATGATAAATTTGAGCTACTGTTACCTATGCCATTTTGAGCACGAGACCCTTAGTGCAAGTTCTACGCTTAGTGGATGCAGAGAAGTAACCAGCTATTGGTTTTATTTATAATGCTATGGATGAGGCCAAGGAGATGATTGCTCACAACTTGGGAGGAGATAAGGCAAGTTATAGGGAGATTTGGGATATCGTTGATGCTCGGTGGGAGGTGCAGTTACACCGACATCTACATGCAGCAGCATATTATCTCAACCCTCAATTTCAATATTCAGAGAAGAAATCTTCAAATCCTGAGGTGAAGCTTGGATTATATCATTGTATGGAAAGATTAATACCGGAGCAGGCAGATAGGGAGCTTGCAGATTTACAGCTTGTTCAGTTCCGGAATAAAGAGGGTTTTTTTGGATTGAATGCAGCAAAAGCAACCATTTCTAAACGATCTCCAGGTATAATTTTTTTGGTAAATGCAAAACACTTTATTCAGTTCTGATTATGTTTTTTCTTGAAAACAGTTAAATGGTGGATCCAATTTGGTGATTCCACCCCTGAGTTACAGAGTTTTGTTGTAAGAGTGTTGGGTCTCACTTGTTCTTCTTCTGGGTGTGAGCGAAACTGGAGTACATATAGCCAAGTGCAAACAAAGAGAAGAAATCGGCTATCAACACTCAGAATGAACTCTCTGGTATATATTATGCACAACAAGAGGTTGAGAGAGGAGGTTGAGGAATAAGGGGTTGAAGGATGATGAGGACCCATTAGTGTGTGATGATGTGTCGTCTGATAATGAGTGGTTCATAGATGATGAGACAGATTTGTCATTATCAGACTTACAGTTAGAAGATCTAAGTGTGGATGTCTTGAGGGTCGAAGCAGATCAAGTTGGCACATCCACTAGTACTGCAGTTGGCACATCCACTAGCTCTGCAGCACAACAATCAAGTAAAGGTATTCCACAACTTCTTATATGCTATTACATTACATTTATGTCAAGTGAGCAATGAACATGAATACATGATAATGATGTTTTATCTTAATGAACAGGGAAGAGAAAAGTGAGTCATGTTGAAGATGAAGATGACATGGCATTCATAGATACAATTGGAGAAGAAGATTCACTTGAAGACCCATTTAGTGATGGGATATGATTTCATTTTATATGTTTTTTGTATTTTGGGAGTTTTGTTAAACTAATATTTTATGATTTTGTACTTTGGGACATAATTTTATTGCATCTGCTTTCTTATTTTCCACTATTGCTATTATTTTCCTGCTAAAATCCTTAATTTTTCATTTACGCAATTCTGTGTTCGTGAGGCTTACGCCTCAGACCGCCTCGAGGCGCAGTTACGCAATTTTAAACCTTGTTTGCTGTAAGCATGGTCAGTCAGTTTATGCATAATCCAAAGCAGATTCACATGCAAGCGATAGACAGGATATTGCACTACTTAAAGGAAGACCAGGAAAAGGAATTCTCTTTAAGAGAGATCGTGGAATGACCCTAGAAGTATACACGGATGCTGACTACGCAGGATCACCGTTGATAGAAGATCTACCTCTGGGTATTGCACATTTATTGGAGGTAACCTAGTTATATGGAGAAGCAAGAAACAGAATGTGGTGGCAAGATCTAGTGCAGAAGCAGAATATCGAGCTATGGCCTTGGGAATATGTGAGCTACTGTTGATCAAAATAATCCTAGAAGACCTGAAGGTTAAGTGGGATGAGCCCATAAAGCTACATTGTGACAACAAATCAGCAATCAGCATAGCCCACAATCCAGTCCAGCATGACAGGACCAAGCACATAGAAGTGGACCGACACTTTATTAAAGAAAAACTATACAGCGGTCTAGTAAGTGTTGACCATGTATCATCAAAGGATCAACTTGCAGATTTCCTTACTAAAGGATTGGACAGTTCTGTCTTTCTCCGTATGATTGACAAACTGGGAATGACGGATCCATATTTCCCAGCTTGAGGGGGAGTGTTGAAATCCAGCCGTTCCTAGTACAAAGGATCCGACGGACACAAAGATCAATCCGTGGGATACTCTCATGGATCACGCCATAATGAGGGAACAAATTTAGGAAAGATTTTATTTTCTTATTTGTGTATTAAATCTGTAATTTATTATTTCCTCATTAGGATATCTTGTATAGATCTATAAATAGGGAAGATTGTAATGAATAAAGACAAGCTTTTTCCCTCTCAAATTTCCGTTTTTAACATAAACATCACATTTTGAATATAAATTGAGATTACCTAGTTTTTCCATCTTTTCCTTGGGTGAGCTTGAAAGCAATACCCATCCTTTTGTGAGGTTGTGATGATAATCCTATTAATTGTATGTTATTTCTTTATTTTGTTAAGTTTCCTTTACTTAGTTCTCCACCGCATTCCCCTAACTATTAAATTCCAACACTTCTAACCTCTTTCTCTTCCCAAATTAAGCCAACTAGCCAAATATGTCTCAATCCAACCCGCTTATCTTTCTTTAAATCCACACAAACTTCCACATCATAGTCTCTTTCAAACATCCTAAGATATCCATAGAATACCTACACCAATTATTTCTCCCTCATAAAATCCTAAGATATCCATAGAATACCTACATCTACAACCATTATTTCTCCCTCATAAACTCCTAAGATATCCATAGAATACCTACACCCATTATTTCTCCTTCCATAAACCTACACCCATTATTTCTCCTTCCATAAACCCCTCTTAAATTCCACACAAAAATCAATATCCAGAAAATCAGCCTAAATCCCACCATAACTTATTATATTCATCAAGTAATATTATTCGACCGCATAAATATTATATCTTCCCTTTATTCTCTATTAGATTTTTTGCAATAAGAGTCTGACAATATTCGATGATTCATATCAGTTAGATCAGTCCATCAGACCGGTCCAACTAGACTGACGGGACCAGCCTGTGCGTGAAATGGCGGAGTTCCACCTCCTATACAAGGCTACAAGCCGCACAAGCCGGCGGGTTCCAAAGAGCAGTTTTGGAAGGTTTTTGAGGGATTTGAGAGGGAATTTTGAATGTAGGGAATGTTTAGGGATTTCCTTTTGATTTGTATGCATTAAATAATTTGTTTTTCTAGGGTTATGGCATCTTGAATTTGGCTGAAATTGATATCTCTCAAATTTAGGTTTTCTTTTGGGCTCTAGCGATGTCTAGAGATTTGGGAGAGATCGATCCTCCTCTCGAATAAAGGATCAATTGTGTCTTGCTATTTTTCGTTTCCCTTTCATCAAATAATACAAATTATCTACTGTTTTTGTGATTTTGTGCAGATTTTTGTGGAGAATTCTCGTTATTTTCCAAAGATTGATAGGAAATACTTGAGATCTACAAGTGTTTCATATCAAATTGGTATCAGAGCAAGTCTTGGGGCCATTGGAGGGCTGATTTTGGCAAATTTCAGCAGCTAATTTTTGGCTGGCAAAGGAGGAAGTTGTTGTTTTTTTAGATCCAAATCCAAATTTTTGAACCTACAAAAATTTGGAGAGAGATGGCGGCCAAGAAAGTAGATGCGCTGGAAGAAAGACTTGAAGGGGAGATGAACAAAATCAAGACAAGGGTAGAGGAAATGACTTCCTCCATGGAAGGACAAGTAGCCGATCTCCGGGACATGATGAAGAAAATGTTAGAAATCCACAACCAAACAGTGGCTTCTGTGACAAAAGGGTTGGAAGGGAAAAAAACGAATTCTGAAATTTAAAGGGGGGAAGATGAGGTGGAGATTGTGAAGAGAGAAATAAGAAGACCCTATCTGGAGCCTTTCCAGAGGGAGGATAAATGAGGTTGGTATGGGGAAAGGCATGGGTATGAGGGGGCAGAGCAAAAGGGTGCAGATTAGGAACGTCGGGAGGGATATTATGGCCGCCGAGGCATTGAATTTGAAGGAAAGGGGAATTCGAATGGGGGCTTGCGTTATGACAGGGCAAGGCAAGACCAGGAGACGTGGGGAGGGCCAAGCACTTGGGAGAGGGGAAACTATGGAGGAATAAGGGGAAACATGGGAGATCAGAATGTGAGGAAGCTAAGGATGCCCATATTCGAAGGGGAAGATGCGTATGGGTGGATTTATAAGGTGGAGAGGTATTTCGCCGTCAATGGGTTGACGAATGAGAAGAAATTAGCAGCAGCAGACCTATGTCTAGAGGGGAAGGCATTGTCATGGTACCAATAACGGGACCAGAGTAGGCCTATAAGGAGCTAGAGAGCATTCAAAGACTGTTTATTAGAACATTTCCAAACTTACGGGGGAGGAGACTGCTATAAGCAGTTTTTCGCACTGGTGCAGGATGGATTAGTGGCAGCCTCTCGGGAGCGGTTCGAGCATCTGGCCAGTCGAGTGGAGCGATTATCAGAGTCTGCTTTGGTAGGGAACTTCATAAAGAGGCTTAAGGCAAAAATCAGAGCGGCGGTGAAAGTCATGATGCCTTGTGACTTGGGAGAAGCCATGAAATTCGCCCAACTTGTGGAAAATCAGAAAAATCTAGAGAGGGGAGCCAGGAGTAGCAGCTCATGAGGTACTTACAGGACGACAACTACTCATTTAACACCCAAGGGTTCGGCATCAAGAGGATTTCATGAGACCACCAGGGAGAAGCCAGTAGGAGGGAGTGGGGGGAAAATTTCAAGATGCTGACAGAGAAGGAGAAACATGAGAAGAGGGAAAATGGGTTATGTTTTCGGTGTGATGAGAAGTATACTCCATGGCACATGTGTAGGGATCGAACTCTTCAGTTTCTCAGTGTCTGTGATGACGAGGAAACTGATGAGGGAGGTGAGAGAGAGATGGATGACAAGTTCCATCTGGATGTGGCGGAGGTCTCCCTGAATTCAGTAGTAGGATTCACTACGAATCATATGATGAAGGTGAAAGGGGAAATAACAGGCATGGATGTGGTATTATTGATTGACAGCAGGGCTACCCATAATTTCATTTTCACTCAGGTTGTCAACCAACTGGGAGTGAAATTGGTGGACACCGGTTATTATGGAGTGATGATGGGTACAATGAAGGTGGAGAAAGGCCAGGGGATCTATAGAGAAGTGGTGTTAACTATCCAGGGGATTCAGGTAAGGGAGGATTTTCTCCCACTAGAGTTAGGAAGTACTGATGTCATCATGGGGATGAAGTGGTTGCAAACCTTGGGGGAAACCAAGAATAATTGGGGAGCACTCATTACGGAATTAATGGTGGATGGAAGAAAAGTGAATATAAGGGGATATGCAGAGCTATCCAAAGTCATGGTATAACTTAAGACCATGGTTAGGGACATACAAGAGGTGGTGGAAGATTATCTGGTGGGACTACACAGCCTGGAGGTGATCATATTGGAGGAGGGAGGGAATGTTTTTGTTTCAGTGCAGCCCTTGATTCAGCAATTCGGTAAGATTTTTCAACCACCTCCACAGGAACACAAGCATATTTCCACCTTGAGGACAAGGTGGGTCTTTGGGAGGGGAGTATTGTTAGATCGGTCCAACCGTTCCGATGGGACCAGCCCGTGTGCAAAATGGCGGAGAAGTTCTGCCTCTTGTATAAGCCGCACAAGCCGACTGGTTCCAAAGAGTAATTTTGGAAGGAATTTTGAGGGATTTGAGAGGGAAATTTGAATGTAGGGACTTTTTAGGGATTTTCTTTTGATTTGTATGCATTAAATAGTTTGTTTTTCTAGGGTTAGGGCATCTTGAATTTGACTGAAATTTGAGATCTCTTAGATTTAGGTTTTCCTTTGGGCTCTAACGGCGTCTAGAAATTTGGGAGAGATTGATCCTCCTCTCAAATAGAGGATCAATTGTATCTTGCTATTTTTTGTTTCCCTTTCATCAAATAATACAAATTATCTACTGTTTTTGTGATTTTGTGCAGATTTTTGTGGAGAATTCTTGTTGATTTCCGAAGATTGATAGGAAATACTTGAGATCTACAAGTGTTTCCTATCAATATCCTTTAACTGCATGAGTCAAGCATAACTAGTTTATGTCCCTTAAACATGAAAGCTAAATCTAAGTTTTTACCTAATCTCGTTGTTTGTACTGCATGGCTATGGCCGCCTTAGAATAACAAAAAAAAAAGTCTCAACAGCATAGTTATAAACCTAATTGAGTTTTTCATTCACGGCATGATTGGTAGCTTTGATGGTATCAGTAGTTTCAGGTTAAACTAATTTGATTTTGGAGTCAATATATCAATTAGTTTATTTATTTACCAAAATATTAATTTTATTAATTAGAAATTTGCACTGCTAAACACGTTTCATGAAATTGATTTAATTGTAAAATCCATGATTGGAATATAACTCAAACCAATAAAATAGGGAACCCTTGAAACTTACAAGTACGGCCCCCAAATCATACGGTAAAAACCTAGAACGTACTATAGATATTATACATTGTATACGGCTAGTCATATGTTGGTCACAAACGGGAACTCACCAGGACAGGAAAAAAACTTTGTGGATTACTGCATTACCTTCAGTCATACCATAATAAAATTTCAACGGAAAATACAATGCATTACATCGCTTACAAAAAACTGTAGCCTTCTCCAACAAACCGCAAATAAGGCAACATTTTACCTAGACTCGCACAATAACTAACAACAGTAAAACGTTCTACCATACAAAATCTAAAGATTCATAGCAATCCGTGCGACAATTCAATCAAACTAATGATGCAACAAAACTAGTTTTCATATCTTCGATGATTAAATACTAGGAGCATTACAACAGGTAGCCAGAAAGTTTTGCTAACAATATATTATTTTACGCTTAAATAGCAACAAACAAGAAGAATCCCATAGATTGCATACCTAAACAGATAGGGCATTGCACTTCTTTGCGTATGTCCACTAATTTAACAAGTATGTACCTGTAGAAGTACAATTGTTAAACCAGTCCATGTATGGTAAAAGATAAGATACTACAGAAATCATTGACATAAATAACAAAATAACAGCAAATTTAAATGATATGGTAAAGACCTAAGAGTTATATTCTCAATAATGCTCCCATTACCATGAGGTTTGGGGCAGTTTGATCAATGAAGTCTTTCTATTCATAGTAGACGGCTGTTTCAATGCTTTAAATCTAATACTTCCAAATCATAATTTAAAATAAAATAAAATAAAATAAAATAAAACATTGCACCAGTATCCTCCTAATAAAGAATATGTTAGAAAAACAAGATAGATATTGATTTCTGTATTTTTTTAAAGACAAGAAAAAACTCAATGAAAAGCATAGTTATAATCATAATATAGCTACGAATTAGCAAGAGTACCATGATTGAAGCATATACATGAATGAGCAAATAATGAAGCATCTAATTAATGTGAATTTCAAAAATTAGGAAAAACAAGAAAACGAGCATCATAGGAAAAGTTCAAAATTGATCGTTGAGAAAAGAATATTAGAGGAGCTATAATGAAACTGACACAAGAAAGCCCAACAAAAAATTAGAACAGCTTTAAAAGGAAATATAGGAAAGGGAACAAAAGTCTTGACCCTAAAAAGGCCGGTATAGGATTTCAAGAACTCTTGCCTATAATGTACAAACTTGTAAAATAAAGGCATTGAGCGTCAAATAAAATTGCAATACGAAGATGCACTTACATCGATATACTTTAAACAAGGTAACATGTATCAAAACAATTTGATCCAGGACTACATCAAAAAATAAGGGAAACATTGTGCGATAGCCGCATTCAACAATTTCAGACAATCTTATACTTGGGCAATTCGGATTTTTTCTACTTTCCAAAGTTAAAGTCAAAACAAACCTTTTATTTACAATTTGAGTTTTTTTCTACTTTCCTATATTAAAGTCGTTAAAACAAGCCTTTTATCTACAATTTATAAGTTATAACATCGTGAGAATGAAATACTATCCAAATATTTATTTTGCAAGGGAATTATAATTATGGATGAAGTGTTAGAAGATTCTGCTTGTTGAGGTGGAACAGGCTTCTGCCTGTTTAGGCGGAACAGGCTTCCGCCTGTTTAATTGGGGGTGAGGTCCAACAATCCAACAACAATTAAGGTCAACAATTAAAAGGAAATTAAAGAGAGGATTAAGAGAGAAATTCAAATTAGCAGAGCTGTTTTGGCATTAACTATATTTTGTATGTTTTAAATATATTATTTACCCTAAGGTTAGTTTTTGTCTTATTTGTTGAATTTCATAGCATTCTTAGGGTGTTTTGGGCTCTAGCCGCTAGCTATAGATTGAGAAACCAGATCATCCTCTCTAATTGAGGATTCATTGTATCTTGTGTGTTTTCTTCCATCTACTATCAATATAATCATTTCTCTCGTGTTTCCCCTATGTTCTTCTTATTTATGATTTTGCACCTTGCTAAAATTCAAAATCAGCCAAGTTTATTGTGATTTCAACAAGTGCTTCCTATCAAATTAGTACCAGAGCAAATTCTTGGGTTGAAATAGAAGTCTTCCAATCTCTAATTTTGCTATTTTTCGGTTTGGAGGTCAGATTCGTATCAAAGTTACTATTTTATGCTATGGGAGCCTGAATCCGGGAACCTATAGCAGGAACAAAAGTAGAAGCGTTGGAATGGGATATCGAACAATTGAAATCTGAATTTTATATCTCCAAACTCAACTTTCACATGCCAAAAGTCAAATTTTAGCCATCCATGCGAAGATTGATGGAAATTTTTCCATCCTGGAGGAGATTTTGAACAAGTTACTTGAGGGATAACCCAAAACGACATCGTCAGAGGCGAGGGAAACCTCCAGCAACCAAAGAAGTGGGGTAAACCCCAATCCAATAAGACTAAGGGAAGATCAGGATATGGAGATTCAGGAGGGAGAAGAGAGAATGCCTACCTTAGAGCAAATTCCTAGAGAGGAGCCGGGTAGAGGGTATGGGGAGAGACGTGAGGAGGTTGGCCATGAACAAAGGGGTGCTGATTTTGAGAGGAGTTGGGCAGAAATGGAGGAGATCCGAGGGTGTAGAAGTTGAAGATGCCTATTTTTTAGAGAGATCATGCCCATGAGTTGTCTACAAGGTGGAAAAGTACTTTATCATCAATAGGTTGATGGACGAGGAGAGATTGATGGCAGTCGAGATGTGTTTGACGTTCCCAAACCAGCAGGGGATGGAACTTCTATGAGCATTTCTTCGCCCTAACGCAGGAGAGGATAGTGATGGAATACCATAAGCAGTTTGAGCACGTGGCCAGCCGACCGGACCGGCTTCCGGAATTGTACTGTAGAGGAACTTTAAGAAAGAGCTCAAACCAAATATTCGGGCGGCAGTTAGAGTGATGAGGCCTCGTGATTTAGAAGATGCTATGGAGCTAGCTCACTTAGTGGAGAATCAAAGGCACCTGGAGAGAGGGACTGGAGGCAGCAACTCGAGAGGTTCGTACAAGATGACCACCACCTTGTTGGCACCCAAGGAACCAACATCGGGTACTCTTAGGGGCAACTTCAAGAAGCTCACAAAAACAAAGTTACAGGAGAAGAGGGCGAAGGGGCTCTATTTCAAATGTGAGGAGAGGTATACACCGGAGCACTAATGTAAGGACCGAACTCTTCAGGTTATCAACGTTTGTGATGATGAGGAAATTGAGGAGGGTGTCGTCTTTCAACATTGCGAACAAGGTGAATCTTTAGGAGGTAGAATTGTTAGACGCTTCAGCCTGTTAGGTGAAATAGGCTTCTGCTTGTTTAGGCGAAATAGGTTATTTAGGCAGAACAGGCTTCCGCCTGTTTGATTGGGGGTGCGGCCCAACAGTCCAACAGCAATTAAGGGCAGCAATTAATAGAAAATTAAAGAAGGGATTATGAGGAAAATTCAAATTATGAGGTTTGTTTTGACATTAACTATATTTTGTATAGTTTAAATTTATCGTTTACCCTGGGGTTAGTTTTTATGTCTTGTTTGCTAAATTTGGGAGTACTCTTAGGGTGTTCTGGGCTCTAGCCGTCGGCTAGAGATTAGAAGAAATGGATCCTCCTCTCCAATTGTGAATCCATTGTACCTTATGTTTTTTCTTCCATCTACCATCAATATAATCGTTTCTTGCTTGTGTTCCCCCTACATTCTTCTTATTTATGATTTCACACCTTGCTGAAATTCATATTCAGCCAAGTTTATTGTGATTTCGATAAATGTTTCCTATCAAAGTGATTTCTATTTGTTAATAATCAAAAATTATGTAGTTTTTCAACACATGCTTGATCATGTCATGTCTCAATTTTCTTAAAGAGTTATTGTGTCCAATGTACAAATAATAAGGGTTGATTTTGAGCAAGACACCTTCGATTGGAGCCCAAGATTTTAATTTTGGGACAAGTCAATGCCAAATCAATTAAAAAATGATTAATTTTAAGTCATCATCCAAGTTGAATATAGTATGATTTTTTTTCCTCCAAAGAGAATAATTATCCTTTTTTCCATCAATTAAATTTTGGGGGCTATGACCTTCAAATAAAAGATCATAACCATCAATTATCTTCAACATTATTAAAACAAATGGAATTCGCAATTTCAATAATTTTTATGAATGATCATCAATGGAATGCATTAAAATCTTCACAATGGATAAATCTCATTGCATTAAATGATTATTTTGATTTCATAGTATACAAACTTTCAAATGACAAGGAATCAAATATGATGGTTGTTGATGATATCTTGCATATATTGGATATTTTTTACTGGTGAACTAAAGAACAAAATTTATAGAATTACTTGTATACATCATCTGGTCATCCATGTCAGTTCACATGATTGACAGATGGCTAAATCATTAAAAAGATAGATCAAAATAAATCACTAGTAATTTTTTTCTTATAGAAAAGAATCAAGAATGTGATTTTTGGCTTGAAGATGTTATAAAATAGTAAATGGAAAAACCATATTAGTAGGACTATAATCATTATCCTTCTAGAATATAATATGATATATATATATATATATATATATATTTATATATATAAATGTGTGTTTATGTATGCACATTTGCATAGACATTAGGCACAAACATAATACATGCACATTGACACATGTGATATGTACTTGATATCAAATCAATATACAATTGACTAAAACAAACTAGTTCAAGTGAACCATCCACAAGTAGAAGGAAATTAATTTTGACTGTTTAGTGCAGTCATTTCAAGAAATTATTAAGAGCATCAAAAATTATTCTTGACCCTTAATTAATTATTGTTTTGTGTCATTTCATTATAGCATAGTGTTTTGCATGATTAAATGTGCCCTAAAAAATATGAAAGTAAGGGGGTAATACAAAAGTTCCACAAGATGGCTTAGCAAGAATTACAAGTAAAATTCCACACAAATACAAAAATAAGGGTGTTTTGGTGCTTGAAAGGATACTAAACTTTGCTATTCTTTTTTTTTTTTTTTCCTCTACTTTTATGTGGTGGGGTTCGAGATGGGAGATATTAATTTTATAATGAGCCATTGATCTCTAAAGCTCAGTTTCTTCTTGATTTCTTAGGATTGTGGAGAAGGGTGAGATAGATGTAAAAAATTGTAATCCTATGATGGAAGAGAGAGTTCTCATCTCAAGTTGCATGCATAGGAGAGAGATGAGAGGCAGTGTGAGGAGAGAGATGGTAGCTCTAGAATCTACTTATCATGGGAGTGTTATTGTGTAGAGATAGATAAAACACTTCGGATTTACGAGGGGAGAGAGAGGGAGATGGGGAAAGAATCATTCAAACTTTTTTTCATTCAATAATAATCCCAATGACAAGCCATGAATCCTTATTTTTATAACTTAAAACTTAAATCTAATAACTCCAAAAATTATCTCATCCAATTTAAATTCAAGTAAAATCCAAATATTAAAAATAAAATAAAATTGAAAGAAAAATATAACAACAATAAAAAATTATTATAATTCTTTCTAGAGTTAATCTTTGTGTCATACATCAATTGCTCAAAGGCAAACATAATTATTTGCCTAATAAGTTATGTTGAAGATCTTTAATTAGAAGTTTGGTTTCTAAAGTGGAGGAGGCGGGGTAATTGCTTCATGAACATCTCTTTAAAAATCTTCAGTATGTGTTAATTGAACATAGGGAAGTAGTATCTTGAGGTTTTGGATCAAAACGTTGTCATGAATTGCAAATCTTTCTTAGAATAATATTGTAGAATATTTGCTAGTCACATGGAAGTTGCAAAAGTGATAACATGAACTCAATTTGTGTTTTTTATATTGAAGGAGACAACTGTTTTTGAACTCAAGGAATAACTTCTATATCAGGAACCTTGCAAGAGCAATCTATACTTCATATGAATAATAATAGTAATTGAAGATATCTTCGCCTCAGTTACATAAATAAGCTTATGCATGATCATATTTTTAGACTCATAAATAGTCTCAAGATCAACCTAAGGATTAGGTTGCATAAGAGGCACAACTGTTAATCAATGATTATCATCACCAAGTTCATCTATAGAACCCAGAAATTATAAAAATAATATTTATAAATCCAACCCAAGGATTAGGTTTTTTAACTAATGACGGTGAAATAAATGCATGAACTAGTGCATTTTCCTCTCCATAGTCACAGTCAGCATTCGCAAAGCTACATTTTTTTCCTTCAAGCTCTCCTTGAGGATGACCACCCCTTCCCCAAGTGTGAGATGACTCATACTTTCAGACACAGCCCAGGACAATTTCACTTGAAGTCAACACTGTTGTTCCTTGTAGCACCTATCTATTATAAAGTTGGTCCACCGGCTTGCAATATTTGTCTTCATGAAGAAAGGGTAGAGCTTCTTGTTGACTCAATTTTTGTGTCGACTTGACTCAAATCAAACCGAATAGAGTCCAATTGGGTCCGATTGAACCCAATTGACTCAATCGAGTTTAACCAAACTTAAATCGAACTCAAACCAAACTCGAATCAAGCCTATTTCAGCTCATTTGGTTTAGCTCGCACCAAATTAGGCCTTTACAAATCAGGTCTCCATATCCAATGGCTAAAATTGAATCCTAGGTTATGATGGTTGTTGTCCCTTCACCCTTCTTTCACATTTTTGTGACTTCCAGCGACAAGGGTTGTTGTTAGGAGTAGAGAAATTATCTTTGCCATCAAATTGGGGGTAGGATCATCAAAATCTTATTTGACGTCACTGTTTGTTCCTAGGCTAAAACGAAAAGCTAGGGGGCTAGATTTTCGTATCTTCAAGAGAGGTTGCCATTCAAACCTTGAAGGGACAGAAAAATGAGAGAGAAGTGGCACGAGGTGCATTCTTGTGTGCGAGAAGGAGAGTGTGGCTACATATGCGAGCCTGGGAGGATTTCTTCTCGTGCCTTCATGGGAAGGAGCCCAGCGAATAATGCGTACCTGGAGGCCAAGTCGAGTGGGATGAAGAGCAAGCGGGTGCATGGGGGCGACCGAACAAGAGAATGTTCGCTTGGAGCTTCTTGTGTGTATCTTGGAGTCAAACTAAGCGAAAGAGCCTGGACTTCTTCCTGAGTGTAGTTAGGAGAATCGAAGCCTAGGTAGTTGTCTTCCGACCTAGAGAACTTTTATCTGTTACTTGCTGAAACGAGAGTTCAAGTGAGGAGATTTTGCATCTGCCTTCTTCCTCCTTTGATTGAGAGGTCTCTTTTGCTTTTGTTGTTCTTCCAAACGGAGAGTAGAAGGTCATTGTTTCTATCATTTCTAGAAGTCCAAAATTATGTTTTGGTCTAAGAAAGGGGTTGTTGTTTGCTCTTTCTTCCAAAGCTCGATGATGAAGGGGGCAAGTGAAAGCAAAGGGTTTCTTCCTCCTCAGATAAAAAATCCGACAAGGTGATGACAAATGCTAAGTCACTAGGAACCCGGGTAGTAGATCATTCACCCTTCAGTCACCTTTGTCCCTTTAAGCCAAAGGTGCTATAGACAGGATCCATCGGGCATTAGCTCTGGTGAGGTATACCTCTCCAATTTAGAAAGCCCTAGGTATTTTGGTCACTTGATGTGTGTATGATGCTCCTCAAACCCCTAGGTCCTTAGAAACCTTCATTTTATGCTCTCCAAAATCCACATACCCGCTATCCTCTCCACAAAGGCACAAACAAATGGAGATCAGGTGATTTCTAACGGGTTGCTCTCATTTGAGAGCCCGAGGAGGATGGCCATGAGATTCAGGTCGTTGGACTCCTCCAAATGCATGAAAACTTACATTTGTGTTGTTTCCCAACCTGTTGCCTACGATGCATAGGTTTTCGCTGCTACCACTTGCATTTCCCTCATAGCAAACCAAATGCCATGTCAAAACTAGCCTACACATACATGAAGTTGCATTTGCTAGGATTCGTAGACTTACTTGAGTTTAGTTTGATGCCCAAAATGTGCTTGATTAGTTTAGTTTGTCATCCTCGTCTGGTTGGACGACAAAGGTATACCCATCTTTGAAAGATTTCACCGACAACATTTGGTAACTAAAAAATAAAGTTGCCATTTCACGAAAAAAAAATATAAAAAAGAATTTTCACTGCAAAATGAAGCTGCCATCACAAGCTCTATAAGCTATTTCTAATAATTTCAAAGTAGACTACAAGGGAATAAATGAGGTGGAGAACACTTCCTCCTCGAGCACCTAAGCGCATTTCCTGAAAGTAATAGCCATCATAAATGAAGGAGAAAATGAGGAAAGAGAATATCAATGGAGAAATTAGAACTTAGAAGCATAAAGGGCACTCCTTGACCTTGACATGGTATTTATAAAAAAAAAAATTGGAAGACATTATTAATATTTCATCAATTATCAATATCCTGTCACTTTGAGCATTAAGTCATGTTTTACTAAGATTTTACAAATATTTTCCTCATCATTACAGAAAGACTTAGGCAACTTCTAGTAGGCCCAAACATGTGAACAACTGTGAATATAAAAGTGATTACAAGATAAGAATATATTGAGGCGACCGCAAGATAAGAAAAGAGAAGATAAGGCAACAAGCTAAGAACATGGTATGGCATTTTGTAAGCTTATACAAGCAAGTACAAAGTAAACTTCCACAAAGGCAATTATAAAGTAAATTTTCACAAAGATGATTATAAGGTAAGCGTACAAAGGCAATTACAAGGAAAGCTTACAGAGGCAATTACAAAGTAAGCTTACAAAGGCTATTATGATTACAAAGTAGGCTCACAAAGGCGATCACAAGGCAATTTTATGCAAATGATTATAAGGTAAGTTTACACGAAGGCATCTTCCAAATGAAAAACACAATGATGATAACAAAGTGTGATTCACCCAAAACTAATTGTATTCAGAAAAGAGAAAGTGTTGAAATATTTTTTTCATCTCATGAGTGCATCACATGGCAAACATATTCCTAATAGAAGACCTTTATTGCAAGTTAATTACATAGAACTTCAATACAAAGCAAACAAAAAAACATTTAATAAGCCATGAAGGCAACTTGTAATCAACCCTTCTCCAACTTCTCTTCTCGGACAAGGAAATGCCAAGGAACAAAACCAAATATCAGGTCAAGTATAGTCTCATGAGGAATAGAGCTACGCTAGATCAACCGCTAAAGAATGAACTCACCCCCAACTATGAACTAGTTGGATCGAGATGACTCCATTTACTTGCACATGGAAAGGACCTTCAGTCCTCAACTCCTAGATGTCCTAACGAACTTCGCTAACCTCATTCAACATATGAGGAAATCAATTCCCAAGCACTTCAAACTTACACTCCAAGAGTGCCACCCAACTCATCTCAGAACCATGGAATCCCTAAGATCCTCCATAATAACAATCCAAGCTGGGCGACATCCTCATTGCGTGAAACAATAACAGAGCCATCAGTTCTTAGAATTTGGTCCTAAACAGGGGCGGATCCAGCTTCTTTTTCAGGGTGGGCAAAAAAAAAATTTTTGGTGGGGGATGGGCAAAGACGCTTAGGATTGATAAAATTAGGGTAAAAAAAAAATTGGGAGGGGGCAAAATACTCAAAATATTCCAAAATATACCATCTAAAATTTAAAAAAAAAAATTGAGAGTGGGAATTTGCCCCCTCTCAATCCAATGGGGATCCGCCCATGGTCCTAAAGGTTTGTTGCTCCCACTTCTCCACCTCACCCTCACTAACAACTTGGGCAGATTCTCCTACAAGCTTGCACAAACTCTCTGTGTTAGGATCCAAGGGCAACAAGTTTCCAATGTCGGACTCCTCACCAAGGGCAAAGCTCCTTCAAGAGGGGAAGCGCTAGCTAAAAACACTAAGGACAAGTGCAATCACTCAATCCATCAATTTATCTACCCACATGGAGCTCTTAGGAGAACTTGTAGCCAAAAGGTGTAATTTTGCCTTAAGATTGGCTTCCGCTAAAGACACGTTAGAAATCTCAGTCGGAATAAATCTCAGCACCACATTATAAGGTTCAACAGTAATGCACATGCATTCAATGACCCATCAAGCAGCCCCCTACTGGGGTAACTTTGTCATCCTCAGGTAACAAGTAGCCTAGAATCATCAACTTAGCCAGGAAACACTATAGTTGATAGGATCCCCATAAAGAACAATCTCCACGCTCAATTAACCAAGCTCTAACTTCACCGCCTTAAGCGAGAATGACTTTGGAATCCTTTCCACATGCGCCATCTTCTTTGTGATCGTCGTTTATCTTCACCTCTTCATTATAATAGTGATTAAGGCACTTTGTGGAGGAAACTTGACTTTACAATTTGGCTGCTTCTCAACCATCTTAGAAAGAAGATTAGCGAAGACAAAGCTCAAACGAGAGGGCTAAAAAGGAAACTCTAAGGTAGAATCTAGGATTTCATTTTTAAGTAGGATTTCATAAATCCTCCAAATCCGGATTTGCGAAATCCTGGGGGCGTTAAATCCTGAAAACTGTTTGGTAACATTCATGATAAATCCAGTTAAATTATGTGTGATTGTTTGGCTATGCAAGTCAGGATTTAAGGCAGTTAAAAGAAAAAGAGCTAGAAACGTTCGGACTTCCTCCTCTCGCGTGAATAAGAAGTTAAATCCACCGAATCGGTGGATTTGCGAAATCCGGGATTTACCGCAAAAAAAGTAGTCTTTTTCCATCAACCGCGTCTTTCATTTGCCGTGAGATTTGGATTTGCATTTTAGGACGTTTGGCTGGATTTCTCCCAAATCCGGCCTTAAATCCAGCCTAAATCCGCATACCAAACAACCCCTAAGAATGAAGCCTTTGATTTGTATTTATAGACACTCAAGATGTTGAAGCATGTGGAGAAGTCAACTCAAATCAACCCTGAATAATGTGACCACTTATCAGAATGACATTTGAAAAATCTCTTTTTTTTTAACTACTCAAAAAAGTATGAGAATTGGGGGACTAATTGTACACTCAAAGCCACTCAAGTTGAGTTTGAGTCAAGCTAACTGACTCCGAGGAGTTGGCATGATGCACTCATTAAAAGAAACTTACATACATACAATGTCTCCTTGGCCTCAAAACCAAAGAAGTGCCACCATCATAATGAACAAATTCGCCAACAATATCAAGTTGCTACAAAACAAACAAAGTATATAATCATCAAGATAGATCAATTACCTGCTCAACCCAAGAGATTGACTAGTTAGCGTCATCCAGAACTCATAGCACCATGGCTCATCAAAACCTAGCCAACCTAGTTGAAATCATCCAGCAACTTCACATGAACATAGCCCACATTTGGCAAGTATTAATACATACTCAATGCAGTTAAGAGCCACAACTAATGTGTTTTCATTTTATGATAGCATTCAATAGATTATATCCTGTAATTTATGCATTTTTCTTCAATGTATATTTCCAATTGAGTTATGTTTCAACATCCACCTAGAAGAGAGCAGATGACAAGTCAAAGGCCACAGCTTATTGTCTCAAGTTCTTTAAGCTTTGCCAATAAAAAATCACAAAGCTTCTCTCCTGACTCTTTCTCTTTGTCTCTCTCGTTTCCATATCCAATCTTATTAGTAAGGTCCATGTGTCACCAATGGACAAATTAGGATTCAACGAGATCTTTTTACTCTAATTTACTCGAAAGCAGAAATTGCCTCTACAGTCAGTCATGCTCACCTCCACTAATAATATTCTCGTTTAGCATAAATAAAACATAAATTGGATGTTATAAATCGTATAAGACTGCATATTTGCTTTATTAATCCTAATGCTAGCACAAAATGCCTATATACAAGCAAGAGAAAACAATAATAAGTTATATACAATATATCTTCAATAACATGAATATATTATATTAATAAATATTAGAGATTCCAAAAAAATAGTAAACATATATGATGATATTAATTATTTTTTATATGATGATATTAACATGTTAACATAATAATTCTAGTAACTCAGACACAAAAAATTAGAAATGAGTATCAACATTCACGTCCAACCACGGATGGGATCCATAAAATTAACTGCACCACGAGTACATGATCCCGCAAGGTTTTGGGGGAAACAACCAGCCTCAAACCAACTTCAAAAAAAGCGGTGAACTGGCAAGCCTCATTCCAGTTTCATAAGAATAGGTCCCTTCACTCTCATTCACTGGAAACACAAATCTCCCTCTCCCTACTGCCCAAATCTCCGATTACTCCAAACGAACTCGAAACATGAACAGGAAACCACGATAAGACATTAACATTCACGTCCAAACAAACCAATCTCAGCCTCACCGAAGAGCGCTAGCGAAACTTATGCCGTGCTAATATATACACAAATCCAACCCATGAACCATTCGACAAGGATTTGAAGAGCAGAGCGAGGAGGAAGAAGGGGGGACTGGATATAAGAGACGTACTCTTCCTGATCATCGGAGCTCTGCGAGGAAGTGCTACTGCTGCCACCTTCGCCGTCCGAATCTGGACTTTCGTTCACGCAACACAGCATCGAGGGATGAGATCGATAGCGAATAAAAACATGTTAAGCAATAGAGAATATGGAGAAGGGAACGGGGGTAGCACCGTCTTGGTCTTGGGGAGGAGTCGAATGGGATGGGGTGTTGACATCTTCGCCTGTGGCAGCGTTGTGATTCTCTTCGGGCGGGTCGGCGGCGGCGGATTCAAAGGGGGAAGAGTTGTCGGAGCCGGCGGAGGGGGAGGAAGCAGAGAGGGCGGCCTGCTTCTGAGCCGGCATTTCAGATTGCTCGTGAGTGAGCTTCTTCTCGTCGTCAACACTTGAGAAAAGAAGAAGAGAGAGGGAGAGCGAGAGCAAGAGAGAGACAGGGGGCTTGAGGGTTTGTAGATCGAGGAAGGGAGACGAACAGAGCATGCAGGTTGGGGGATGAGAAAGAGAACGGGAGAGAGTAAGCGAAGAAAAGGCAGTCTCCCGTCCCGCCACTTGTATTGTTCTTCGCTTTCTATCATGGGTTCTCTCTGATTTCTGCTTCTCAGGTTTTTTAAAGGAAATTTTATTTTTTTGTTAGTGATAATGTATTAA
This sequence comes from Dendrobium huoshanense, assembly GCA_016618105.1. Lineage (NCBI taxonomy): Eukaryota > Viridiplantae > Streptophyta > Magnoliopsida > Asparagales > Orchidaceae > Dendrobium > Dendrobium huoshanense. Next base: position 40,030,154 of record CM028353.1, on the reverse strand, counting down.
TGCGTTTATTTATATAAATGTATTTTTAAATTTTTATTTAGAAAATTTTTATAATAATAAACATATTATTAATGAGGGATAATCAGATGTAGTTGGTCTTGTTAACCCATGGAGGTTTGTCAACAACTATTTTTCTCCTTTACACATGACTAGTCTCATTAATGTCTTATCAAACGAGTTGTGTTATTTTACATGTATAAATATCATCCCCAACGAGATCCATCATGACCATTTTATCCTTCACATGTCACAAATCCCTGTTGATGTCTTTCCCTACTCGTGTCAATTTAAATTAGATTCAAGTATGTAAAATCAAACCAACCTGATAAAAACTAGACTGGCCTAACCATATGGCCTCTTTACGTGAAAGCCTCAAACTTAGACTTCACTTTGTTCTTCCATAATGATGCTACATCTGTCAACCATTGTGTAAATCGTACAATTTCTCCCACCTCATGCCATCTTAGGTATCAATTTAAGTTGATGAAAAAGGTTAGGCATTACACGCCCAATCTTCTCTCCCTCACAGCTGCCAAGTTTCCCACTAATTGAACCCTCCTTGCATCATTCTTTGTATCATAGTTAATAACAAGAAATATTCCTCGCATTCTTCTTATTCTTCTTAGACCTAAAGCTACCCAATATCCCTTCTCTTCCTTCGTTCCTCAATACCAATAAGAAGCCCTAATCTTCTCACACTCTTTTAATGTATCTCTCATATTCTTCCTAGTATTTCTTCTTTTTCCATAGCTATATAGCTATATATATATATATATATATATATATATATATATATATATATATATATATATATATATATATATAACACATGAAAGTGGTTCTACACTAGGGTAACAACAATAGTATAAGAATCTCAAGCTATAAAGAGCAAGAACTAAAGAAGTAATGATTATGTTTTTAGTCTAATGTTTTTTTGTGTATTTGCATGTATTTAGTGTTGTAAATGTTATGTGAACTTCACATTAATGTACTTTGCTTTTTTAGAGTTTTAGATTTAAGTCTTAGTCATGTTATGTGAAGCATTGAATGGTCATGCTAGTATGCATGAGAGAAAGATGGTGATTCTAGGTGGGCCCACCATTTCTCCTTGTTTCCCTCCTTTATTTTGATTGTAAATTGAAGAGATGTGTATATTCACTTGGTTTTATGTTATATAAAACATTCTAAAATTAAAATGAAGATATATATTATTTGTTTACTAAAACCCACAGTGGTATTACATATTAAATAAAAAAGTACAAACCTAAAAGGAATCTACAACCCACTAATGCACAAAAAAATTAAAAAAAAAAAAAAAGCAAAAGACCTAAAGGTCAGAGGATTCACAAGGGGTCCTAACTCACAACTGCTTAAAGAGCTATAAAAAAATGAAAAAGAAAGTGAGATAGACATGATGTGATTTATCTTGTTCGAGATAACTTAACTTAACTGACAACTACTCGGTCGGCTGCTTGGGTGAAATGAACAAATTAATGGATTTAAATATATATTTAAAGTGCTCATAATGTCCCAATGTTGTTATGCTTAATCAGAGCGCTGCGACGCAAAAAAACTCGAGAGCATGGAGCTGCAATGTCACTATTTGGTGCTTTAGCTAAGTGTAGTGTCACGACGCTCAAACACTCAGCACCGAGTGTGCTTCAAAAGTAATAATACCAGATTTTGCAGAAATTTGCACCAAATACTTGGGACTAATTCTAGATCACACAATCATTTTGTGCACTAAAACACTTCTAAAAATATGCAAATAATTGAAAATTTCATAAGTTCAAATATTTACTTTTTTTCAATAGAGTAGGAATTGAACTGTTTAAACCAAATGTTGAACCTATAGGTGTAACAATAATGATAGATAATATCATAATCATAACAACACTATTTAATCAATAAAGAATCTTATAAATTGATAGAACCAAAGCCTCAATGAAAATTGATGAAAGCATATCAATACAGTAAAATCGTATAAGAGTATACATAATATCCAACCATTCTATATTAGTATAAGATCAGCATCTTAACCATGTGCTCAGTATATCACATATTCAATAATAAGAATCACATGCTCATTAATAGTGAAATAGTAAATAGTGAATCAATAATAGTAATAGTGATAATGAATCAACAGTAATATCAATAACAATATCAGTATTGATGTCATGGATGGCAATAATAATAAAAAAATATAGTAATAGTAAGACAATACATTATCAGTAAAGCCTAGTAGTAATATTTAATCAGTACAGTGACATGCATTCTAGTAACAACATAATAAGTAAAAAGGTTATGGCTTAAGCAATATTTTTTCAATAATCAATAATAATTATCAATATTAGAAACCAATGGCTTAGTAAATAAAGTCTTTGTTATTTGCCCATCGGTATAATAATAATTCCTTATAACTCTCAATAAATGAATCACATGAATCAATATAGAATAATATCAAACAACGATATTTCAAGGAAAGTCCATCAGCCTACTATCATATACATGTCAATCAATCTCTAGCCAACATTAGTAATTAAATAGTCTTTCCTTATTCTCTCGAACATATTATTTTTACAGTATCATAATAGTAATAACGACCAACTATTATACAATAGCATGCCAGTATTCATTCACAATGTTTGTAATAAATGTACACTTAAATAAAAATATCAAAGTTCTATTGAGTGCAAATTATATATAGTGCAAATTATATATAACATAATAACTTTCATTCTACCACATAAAATACAGAAATATTGTATTCAAAATATTCACAATAACCAATACTATAATATAGAAAAAGTTATGCGGTAGAAGTTCATTAAATCCAAAAATATATAATAAATTAAGTTTAGGAACAATTGAACGGTCGAAATCCAAATCTTCAAATATAGAAGTAGGGAATAAGTGACCTACCATAATATGAGCAATTTTTATAAAAGCAGCAAATCAGAATAATAACCAAAATCCCATCTTTCTCTTCCTCTCTCCTTTTTCTCTCTCGCTTTTCTTCTTCCTTCCACTACAAACAAACAAAGGGACGAATGAGGGAGGATAGTGAGTGAAAAAAAAAAAATTAGTGGGTAGTGCATCAGTGCCACCACCCAGCGCCGCAATATTGCATGTTAAATTCAGAATTACTTTAGAACAATCTTTGATATCATGACAACAACTTCTGGCACTGCTGTGCTTCACAGGCCCAGCATCTCAGTGCTCACAATCTTAGCACCGCAATGCTCCACTTTAAATAAAATTTTAGTCTTTTTATTGAAAATTATTTTAAAGATTTTCAAGTCATTACATTGGCCCCACTTATTGAAAGTAGATGTTGGAGGTTATATAATAATGTTTTATTCAGATTTTGAGCCTATCTGATATAAGCATGTGTGGGAGGTTAAAGGGAGACATAAGTGGAAGTTAAGCTATAAATAAGTATCAAAATATATGCATTATATTTATTGCATTGCATATCCATAAATGGATAAAGTACAATTGATATTCTGAATCTAATGTTATAATTATTAAATTTGTGTATGAGCTTTGATGAAATATAAAAATCAAGTGCAAGTGAATCTCTGATGATACATGTTCTATAAAGTATGTGAATTTTTTTTAAAAAAAATTGGCTTTACAAGTAAGTGATAACTTCAAGTTGCATTGAAATCCTAGAAAATTTGTGTTTTACTATTCTCTAGTAGTTCATTAATTTATGCTTTACTCTCTTTTATTGTGTTGCATATTTTACCTTTATTTCATATATTTTTATTTATGAGGGGCTAGGTGGGGAGTCTATATGTTAGTTGTACTCATCCTATTATTTTAATATTTCAAAAAGAGGAAAGGGCCTAATATAGTATTAGAGTGTAGAAACATGAGCTTCTATGTTTAAGTAAATGAGGTATTATTTTGTAATCCATTTTTTTTTTAACATATAGATAATTGTAAGTTAATTGGATTAGTGTATATATAATTTGATGAAATAAAATATGTTCACTGCGTTAGTATTTGGATTTTGTAATGGTTAAATGATAATTATAGGTTTAGGGTTGTATTCCTTTCATTGTTATTGATAGTATTAGGTCATTATGAATTTCTTATTTTAGGTTATAAGCTTTTCTTTTGTATAATGATGTAATGAATTTTAATTATAATAGTAAGATGATTATTTAAGTTATATTCATGATAATTAAATTAGGGTGATTTCAAAGTAACTTATTGATTAGGTTGATGTTCATTGACTTTTAATGCTATTATTTTAGACATATCCTAATTAAGTTTATCAATTAGTATTATGTTTGATTAAGGTTTCGTTTGGGACAGCTTTTTTATTATTTCTTACTTTTTATACTAGAAAGCTGCTTTAAGAAGCATTAATTAAAAAAGTTGTCCCAAACGAAGCTCAAGTTTTATGCTATCATATGTTTAACTCATGTTATAATTTAGATATTAATTTTAGGACTCTTTTTGCAGGACCTTCGAGTTAAGTTCTGCATGGCAATGTTGGTAGAGTCTAAAATATATTCGGAGTTCACACAACTTGCCTGCGACAAGTAACCATTGTTTATTAAAGAAAAAAATATTTTCTTCTTTATTTAGTGGCATTATCCTTAGTATTTGTAAGAAATTCATAGTATTTTTTATTGTCAATCCTACTTTTAATATTCAATTATTATAGCATATATATATTTTAATAATCTTATTAATATTCATAACATAAATATCGTATGGTAAGAAAATGCTTACCTTGGTTATTAATGCATAAAATATTTAGTATCAAAATGACTCATGTAGTAGTAGGACTTATTTTCATACATGTTGCTTCTATCTAGTAATATAATTTTTGTTTTTTTTGTAAATTATTTATTATTATGGGATTTTCATAGGATTTGTGGCTATTTTCAAAGTATCATAGTAAACTAACTATATAATTAGGCTAATTTAAACTTTTTCAAGCTAATTCATCTCTAAAATTTTAAATCATAGATATATCATCACTATATCATAAGACGTTAAGAGCAAACAATAATCAAATTAAGAAATACGTAAATAATGCAATGAATTCAAATCATATATTAACCATGAATAAAGTATCAATTTAAATGTTGAACCTATAGGTGTAACAATAATGATAGATAATATCATAATCATAACAACACTATTTAATCAATAAAGAATCTTATAAATTGATAGAACCAAAGCCTCAATGAAAATTGATGAAAGCATATCAATACAGTAAAATCGTATAAGAGTATACATAATATCCAACCATTCTATATTAGTATAAGATCAGCATCTTAACCATGTGCTCAGTATATCACATATTCAATAATAAGAATCACATGCTCATTAATAGTGAAATAGTAAATAGTGAATCAATAATAGTAATAGTGATAATGAATCAACAGTAATATCAATAACAATATCAGTATTGATGTCATGGATGGCAATAATAATAAAAAAATATAGTAATAGTAAGACAATACATTATCAGTAAAGCCTAGTAGTAATATTTAATCAGTACAGTGACATGCATTCTAGTAACAACATAATAAGTAAAAAGGTTATGGCTTAAGCAATATTTTTTCAATAATCAATAATAATTATCAATATTAGAAACCAATGGCTTAGTAAATAAAGTCTTTGTTATTTGCCCATCGGTATAATAATAATTCCTTATAACTCTCAATAAATGAATCACATGAATCAATATAGAATAATATCAAACAACGATATTTCAAGGAAAGTCCATCAGCCTACTATCATATACATGTCAATCAATCTCTAGCCAACATTAGTAATTAAATAGTCTTTCCTTATTCTCTCGAACATATTATTTTTACAGTATCATAATAGTAATAACGACCAACTATTATACAATAGCATGCCAGTATTCATTCACAATGTTTGTAATAAATGTACACTTAAATAAAAATATCAAAGTTCTATTGAGTGCAAATTATATATTGTGCAAATTATATATAACATAATAACTTTCATTCTACCACATAAAATACAGAAATATTGTATTCAAAATATTCACAATAACCAATACTATAATATAGAAAAAGTTATGCGGTAGAAGTTCATTAAATCCAAAAATATATAATAAATTAAGTTTAGGAACAATTGAACGGTCGAAATCCAAATCTTCAAATATAGAAGTAGGGAATAAGTGACCTACCATAATATGAGCAATTTTTATAAAAGCAGCAAATCAGAATAATAACCAAAATCCCATCTTTCTCTTCCTCTCTCCTTTTTCTCTCTCGCTTTTCTTCTTCCTTCCACGACAAACAAACAAAGGGACGAATGAGGGAGGATAGTGAGTGAAAAAAAAAAATTAGTGGGTAGTGCATCAGTGCCACCACCCAGCGCCGCAATATTGCATGTTAAATTCAGAATTACTTTAGAACAATCTTTGATATCATGACAACAACTTCTGGCACTGCTGTGCTTCACAGGCCCAGCATCTCAGTGCTCACAATCTTAGCACCGCAATGCTCCACTTTAAATAAAATTTTAGTCTTTTTATTGAAAATTATTTTAAAGATTTTCAAGTCATTACATTGGCCCCACTTATTGAAAGTAGATGTTGGAGGTTATATAATAATGTTTTATTCAGATTTTGAGCCTATCTGATATAAGCATGTGTGGGAGGTTAAAGGGAGACATAAGTGAAAGTTAAGCTATAAATAAGTATCAAAATATATGCATTATATTTATTGCATTGCATATCCATAAATGGATAAAGTACAATTGATATTCTGAATCTAATGTTATAATTATTAAATTTGTGTATGAGCTTTGATGAAATATAAAAATCAAGTGCAAGTGAATCTCTGATGATACATGTTCTATAAAGTATGTGAATTTTTTTTAAAAAAAATTGGCTTTACAAGTAAGTGATAACTTCAAGTTGCATTGAAATCCTAGAAAATTTGTGTTTTACTATTCTCTAGTAGTTCATTAATTTATGCTTTACTCTCTTTTATTGTGTTGCATATTTTACCTTTATTTCATATATTTTTATTTATGAGGGGCTAGGTGGGGAGTCTATATGTTAGTTGTACTCATCCTATTATTTTAATATTTCAAAAAGAGGAAAGGGCCTAATATAGTATTAGAGTGTAGAAACATGAGCTTCTATGTTTAAGTAAATGAGGTATTATTTTGTAATCCATTTTTTTTTTAACATATAGATAATTGTAAGTTAATTGGATTAGTGTATATATAATTTGATGAAATAAAATATGTTCACTGCGTTAGTATTTGGATTTTGTAATGGTTAAATGATAATTATAGGTTTAGGGTTGTATTCCTTTCATTGTTATTGATAGTATTAGGTCATTATGAATTTCTTATTTTAGGTTATAAGCTTTTCTTTTGTATAATGATGTAATGAATTTTAATTATAATAGTAAGATGATTATTTAAGTTATATTCATGATAATTAAATTAGGGTGATTTCAAAGTAACTTATTGATTAGGTTGATGTTCATTGACTTTTAATGCTATTATTTTAGACATATCCTAATTAAGTTTATCAATTAGTATTATGTTTGATTAAGGTTTCGTTTGGGACAGCTTTTTTATTATTTCTTACTTTTTATACTAGAAAGCTGCTTTAAGAAGCATTAATTAAAAAAGTTGTCCCAAACGAAGCTCAAGTTTTATGCTATCATATGTTTAACTCATGTTATAATTTAGATATTAATTTTAGGACTCTTTTTGCAGGACCTTCGAGTTAAGTTCTGCATGGCAATGTTGGTAGAGTCTAAAATATATTCGGAGTTCACACAACTTGCCTGCGACAAGTAACCATTGTTTATTAAAGAAAAAAATATTTTCTTCTTTATTTAGTGGCATTATCCTTAGTATTTGTAAGAAATTCATAGTATTTTTTATTGTCAATCCTACTTTTAATATTCAATTATTATAGCATATATATATTTTAATAATCTTATTAATATTCATAACATAAATATCGTATGGTAAGAAAATGCTTACCTTGGTTATTAATGCATAAAATATTTAGTATCAAAATGACTCATGTAGTAGTAGGACTTATTTTCATACATGTTGCTTCTATCTAGTAATATAATTTTTGTTTTTTTTGTAAATTATTTATTATTATGGGATTTTCATAGGATTTGTGGCTATTTTCAAAGTATCATAGTAAACTAACTATATAATTAGGCTAATTTAAACTTTTTCAAGCTAATTCATCTCTAAAATTTTAAATCATAGATATATCATCACTATATCATAAGACGTTAAGAGCAAACAATAATCAAATTAAGAAATACGTAAATAATGCAATGAATTCAAATCATATATTAACCATGAATAAGGTTAATTTGTTTGGGACGATTTTCTTATTGCTTCTTAAAACAGTTTTTAAGTACAAAAATTAATTTTTTTGTGCTAAAAAGTTGCATCAATAAAGATTAAGAAAGTCGTCCCAAATGAAACCTATGTGTCCTTCATACCTAAGATTCCTACACATCATGATTAAAAAGAAGTTTATTTCTTCCAGACAGAGAAGCCTTTACAACATTTATCTCTAGCTTTTGGTACAACCTCTATTACTATACCATGATAAGCTTCCACATGTGTCCTCAATCAGAACACTTCAAACAAAAATAATAATAATAATAATATATAAAAACCATAACATCTAACAAATTTTAATGCCTTAAACAAAGTGATTTGACAACATTTTAAAAATCAAGTAAACCGTCTATGAAACATTGAAGGAGAATCCCACAACAAAAAAGTTACTTAATTTCATCATGATTTCAATGAGAGAAACCAAAAAATTTTTTACAAGAAGTGGTAACTGATCTCTCAACCAAAATTAGGATTTTCTTGAGAGGAGGCTTTTATTTTATTCAGTGAACGTACGCTCCTCTACGTTCGGTTTTAGGCCAAAACAGCGCAATACCGAGTTTTTTTAAAAAACTCGGTACAACTCGGTACTCGGTACTCGGTATTGCGCTGTTTTGGCCTAAAACCGAACGTAGAGGAGCGTACGTTCACTGGATGTAATAAAAGTTCCAAAATCAAAAGGTTCAAAAGCCCTTAACTTAGAGTTATAAAAATTTAACTTTATGACAAATATAGAGCTTCATTTTACAATTAAAATTTATAAGAAATAGAATATTCACCTAATCATAGCCTTCTAACATTCAAAAATACAAGGGAATTCACCATTAATTAGATCAAGTTAATTAATGAGAAAAAATGCTTACATTATTAATATTAGTGTATTTAATTAATATTAGTGTATTTAATCAATATTGATCTATATATAGAGATAGATCTCCCAAATCTTTGGAGATAAGTAAATCAAAAATAAATTGTTAATATTCTTTTTTATTGATAAAAATCGCAAACATGCTTTGACAATATATATATTTTACTATTGACCATGACTTATGCATTGCCATTATTGTAAATAAATTAATGAGCATGCCAATATTAATGTTTTCACGTGCCTATGGAAAGATACATAACAATATCATAAAAATGTGCCAAAAAAAATCAAAGTATTCATATAATGGTGATGTGAGGTTGGGGTTAGCTTAGTGTGGTGAAAGTGGTTGGAATTAATAAGGAAAATGGGACCCACCGTGTACTAAGAAGATATATTGTTTGGGTAATTGAACAAGAGATGTTTTATCTTTTATGACTTTATAAGTAATAAAGATAATATTTTTATATTTAAAATGCATCAAAAATCGTGCACCACCAATCTATTTTTTTATGATATATAAATTTAATGCAAAAATATGAGCTTCAAAATTATTAAATTTATAATAAAATTATTTAATATAATATTATTTTTAAAATTTAATGATTTTAAAAAATCATATTCATTTTTTTGTCAATGTATCATAATTTTTTTTCAGAATTTCTCCATTTAGAATGGAAAAATTATTCCGTCAGGTTACCTGACGTAGAGCTAGATCAGATAGCCTATAATATGTCGCCACGTGTACTTACTCTTTACCGCGCGGCCAGACGACCCGACCTGGAACGGACCCGGGAGTTTGTGTAGCTCGGTATTGCTAGGTATTGGTCGATTTTGCTCGACAAAAATGAAAAATACTATTATGCGAAGACCAATACCGAGCTCAATACCGAGCAATACCGAGTTCTTTTAGGTATTACTCCGTATTACTTGGTATTGCTCGGTATTGATCTTCACATAGCGGTATTTATCGTTATTGCCAAGCAACACCGAGTAATACCTAGCAATACTGAGTAAATATCGAGCAATACGCAAACATAGTAATCCCGGATTCGGTCTGAGTCGGGTCTTCGGGCCACGCGGTAAAGAGTAAGTGCACGTGGCGACATATTATAGGCTACCTGATGTAGCTCTACCTGAGATAACTTGATGGAATAATTTTTCTTTAGAATGGGGGTGGTAATCATGGTTAAGATTCTGCACATGCAGTTCACATGCAATTTTCTTTTATAAATTGACGGGATCAAAACCGGCAGTTTGATCTCGGGATTTGGCGTTGAAGCTTGCCGGGGATGATTTGAGGTATTTGAACGTGGAAAACGAGAGATGCGTGCGGTGAATTCTTTTGATCGCTTAGATCTGAAAGAGATCCAGAAATCCAAACTCATTCAACATTGTATTGGCAATGGCGGCATAGGCGATGTCAGCGATGTGCTGTGCCCTTTAGTGTAAAAGAGAGAATGATGAACAGCAAATGCATGCACAGAAGAAGCCCAGATTTCTCAGAACTTTTTAAAAAAATGATGATTTTGTTTTCACACGGGAAATGAGTAATTCAAATATCTTTATGGAAAATTTAGCTGTCTTCAGAGTTGATTTGGTATGAAAGTCATTCATGGAGTGTTGAAGAACGAGCGCAAGCTGTAGGAAAGGAAGGAAAAATAAGGTGTGGAGGTTTGACTGTAAATTTCATGCGATCAAGAGTTTCCTGTTGGTAAAGCACATGACGTTTGTGTAAATTATAAGTCAGTTAATATATTTCTTACCCAAAAAAATCTTAGATTTTCTATGCGGCAACTTGTAGTTTTCACAAAAAATTATAGTATTTGATTAAAAGTTTTGTGGGCTCCGAAAATTCGGCCCCGGCCTGCACCTGCGCATTGTTTGCTTTTTCTTCGGCGATGAAGTTTTAATGGAATAAGTTCCGGGGTAAATTTTGGAAGGCAGATGGGTTTGTAGATAAGACACTACCCAGAGATTTCGCCCTCATTTTGTGAGGACTTTATGATCTGAATTATGGTTTCCTATAGGAGCAAGCCCCTATAGTTAATTACCCCTCCCAATTACGAGAGAGAACTTTCAATTAAGGCTAGTCGTCAATCAGATACATAGAGATACGTGTTATCTGTCATATATTAGCAGCATGGATCTGAAATTTGAAAATTTTGGATATTTGTAAAGGTTTGATATTTAAAAAAAAATGAAAAATTGCACCATCTTGCACTTAAAGCGGATGATGGGGGAATGGATGATAGACCCGATCATGATCCTATGATTCCGTCGTCCCGGGCCATCATGGTCCATGGTCTACTTAATCAGAGGAGTTAGTCGACCCAACCTGATAGAAGGATCCTTGTCGGCAACCATGGGTTGTTTCGTCCAATGGGTACCTTGTAGACCTGGGTTGGATATTTGCCTAAGGGGATAAATTTGAATCCACCTTAGCTAATAGAGGGATTTGTGCCCTATCGATTATATATATCCTACTGATTCATATATCAAGGATTTGATGCCACTAAGGAGTGCATTGGCATTGGTCATAATCGGTATTTCATGGTGCCATTTGGGGCAAAATCATTCGGTTCAGAGGGCCCCGGGTCATAACCGTTTATCCTGTGGTGCCATTTGGCGGCAAAATCGTCGATTAGAGGGTACGTACCACGTCCTTATTGGCATGATATTGTTTGAGAATGAATCCTAGTAATATTTTCGACTAGGCATTTAGCTCTATGTGAGCTGAAGTAAATTTTAATTTATCCACATTGACAAACTATTGCAGAGGGTGGATGAATTTTGCTTTAAGTTATTTCATGGTTGGATTTCAATTTTAAATATTTTTGGATTTTAATGATTTTGAGATTTTTGAATTTTTGGATGTTTGGAATAGACTTTTGGGAGGCATTTGAAAAATATTTGTGAACCCCTCCGGTTGAGATAAACATTCAACACGGTCATCATCAGGGTGTTTGGGGTCATTTTCATCTGTTGATTGAACCTTGTTGACCCTATTAACTTGCCATTAGGGGATCATATATATTTTGTAGGTTTCATGCCTTTGTTTGTGAATTCTCATTGCTATAAGTCTTAAAGGCATAATATGAATGTATAAAATAAATATACTGGTAGTCACAACAGTATATTTATTTTATGATTCGAATCCTGTCGATTCCTATTGATATGTATAGAATGATCAGGTTCAAACCTGAATTCACTTATTGACCCGCGCAGCATCTCTAGCGTCACGCGTGTATCAATAACACGCTCGTCTGGGCCATGGGTCATAACCATTTATCCTGTGGTGTCATTTGACGGCAAAATCGCAGGTTAGAGGACACGTATCATGTCCTTACTAATAGGAGATTGTTTGAGAATGGATCCTAGTGATATTTTAAGCTAGGCATTTGACTCTTTGTGAGCTGAAGTAATCTTTAATTTGTCCACCCCGACAAACTGTTGCGGAGGGTGGATGGGTTCTACTTTAAGTGTTTAGTGGATTTATTTCAATTTTAAATATTTTGGATTTTAAGATTTTTATTTTTTTTATTTTTTGTGGGTATTTAGGATAGCATTTGAAAATATTTTTGAAATGGACCCCACCGCTTAAGATAAACATTCAACACAGCCATCATCAGAATGTTTGGGGTCTTTTCCATTTATAGCTTGATCCTTGTCAATCCTATCAACTTGCCAATAGGAGATCGGGTTTCATAGGCTTTTGTGCCTTTGTTTGTGAATTCTTTTGATTATAGGCCTTGAAGGCCTAATATGAATGTATTAAAACAAATACACCGGTCCCCAAATTGTGTATTTGTTTGAAGGTTCGAACCCTGTCGACTCTCATTAATCTACATAGAATGATCGGGTTGGTCGAACTTGAATTCACTTAACGACCCGCGCAACATTCCTAGACGTCATGTGTGTACCCATAACACACTCGCAGGAGCCCATGAGAGTGTTTGGGGGCATTTTGTAATCATACACTATCTACTCCTTTTTACCTACTTAGGAGGACCGGGTTCAAACTTAATAACCCGCACAGCATCCCTAGACGTCACGTGGGTACCAATAATATGCTCGTCGGGGCCCATGCGGGTTTTATAAATTCTTTTACCCCTTTTTAGTGTACCTATGTGTATACAAACTACGGTGCATGTATGGGGGTACTTTAAAATATTTGTAAACTCCTTCTGTTCGCTTGCATGATTGTTGCAGATCCGGTGGCGTGGCGTAGCAGCTTCTGAATTGAGTTATTTGATGCTCTATACATGTAGACTATTATGCACTACTTGTATGATTTATGCAGGTAGATTGTAGTGCACTAACGAATCTCCTGCCTTGTATTTGTAGATGCTCGTAGATAGCTTGTTGTATGCAGAATGAATTTTCCACTGTAACTCATAAGCACTTGCATTTGATATAGTTATTTTGTATATTGCTCGTGGATAATAGATTGGGTGTACTACTAGTCTTATATAGTGGCCTGTAGATACTTGCAATTGTTGTAGTCATCTTGCATGTTGTTCGTAGATGATATGTGATATTTATACCGGGGGTCCAACAGAAGCTCGTGGGAGCTTGTATCTATTGTATTTTTAATGCACTTTGTTGTGGTCTTTAGCTCATGTAGTGCATTCGCCACTGCTACAAGTAGGCAGGGAGATGTATTTCTTCATAGACTGAAATTGACTTCAGGATACTGCATTTCCTGAAGTCTTTCTGCACCTACCTATAAGTGGCATGTGGCACATACATGTCTTTGTAGAAAGTTTGTATGTATTGCAGATCTTCTTGACTAAATACTCCAGTCATTTCGATTCAGTCATTCCTCTTTTGTGTGTATTTGAAACCCTTTTAATGTGTATTTTCTTGGAATCAAATCGTCGTGTAGGTTGAAGATCTTTTGTTATAGCATTGAATTATTGCAACTCCGTTGTCCTCAAAAGTAGTTTTGTTCTACTTGCAAACTTTTTATCCTCCAAAATGGTTTACAAGATACACAGTGAATTGGATATTGATCCTTTCATTCAAACTGAAATGATCGTCGTAGGCTAACTATAATTGCTCAAATAAGCTTTCTACCATAATTGCTCAAATAAGCTTTCTACCAAAGCTTGTAGTGACTTTTCGTGTGGACATTTGCTTGCAAGCTAGTTGTATCACAACTTCATTTGTTCATCTATGTTTGTTTGAATGCACTTAAGGTTTGTTCATTATGAGTCATTTTGCTTGATTGTATGAGATTTGCATGAATCAAACCTTTTTTATGGCATTTGGTTGTATGATTCTTCACCATAATTTATGAATAAATGATGCTTGTAGGCTAGATTGTCCAAGTCTTGTATTAATTGCAAGTATTGTACATGCTCTATTACATTGTCATGTGTCACATATTCAATTTGATGTCATTCAAATTCCATGTAACTCAATTCAAGCTTGTGTCCAACATTGTCCATGATTGATTCAAGTTTAAGTTTTTTATGTCCCCTTCATTTGGTTCAAACCAAGTTCTCTTTCAAGTTATGTCCTGTGTATGTGCTTCAAGTCCTTACTTGAGTTTAACTACTCAAGTCAAATTTGAATCAAGCTCTTTATTCATTTGAGTTTGAATATAACTAATTCAAATCATATCCATTTGATGTTCAAATTAAGTCCAAGCTTGAACTCATTAGATTCAAGTATGTTTTGTTAATCATTTACTTTGTGTCAAAATACAAGTCCATTTAATTATTCAAGTACAATGTCAAAAGTTCAATCATAATTTTTCATGGTCCGAACAAATTCAAGTCATTGATCTAAGTCCTTACTTGAGTTCAAGTACCAAACTCAAGTTCTTGTTCTTATTTGAGTTCAAGTCCAGGTTTAGTTCAATCTTGAGTCCAAACTCAAGTCTTACACAAGTTCTTGCTTGAATTTTCTCAAGCCATTTGCTTAATTATTCAAGTTTGAATTTAGTTCAAATGATGTCCAAATCAGTGTCCAAATAAGATTCAATATTGTTCAAAGTCATTGTCTTTTTTGGACAAAATTTCGGCAGCCTCCCGACGTCTCCCCCATTTAGGGGAAAAACCAAGATGTCGACTACCCGCCACGTCAACAAAGACGTGCACGATTGGTGTTTGTGAGACACCGCGGCGGTGATTTTTATTTTTCATCCACCACGCCAACAAAGGCGTGCATGGATTTTTTAAAAGCATTTTTTTGAAAATTAAAAAAAAAAAAGTTTGCTTTCCCCCCGCTCGGGGGTACTTACGAGCGACCCCGCCTCGCCGTAGGTGCCGCACCGGGGTCCCATCCCACCACGCGCAACAAAGGCATGTATGGGCGGTTTTCCGGTCCGCCACCAACATTGAAGTAGAGTTTTTGAGTTTAGAAAAATTTGTACCTTCGCGAGGTTGTCGGCATTGACACGTGGATCGAGGGGTCACTCGTCTACCTCGTTGTAGGTTTCACACCGGGTTCCCTCCTACCACGCTCAACAAAGACGAGCATAGATGGTTTGCCGGCCCGACATGCATGTCTTCTCAATTTCCTCACTCCGGCATACTTCTTCAATCCCTTCTCAATTTTCTCAAACTCTTTTTTTGTTTTTTTTTTTTTTGCTAATAATAAAGAAGATTAATAGTAGGGAAAGGCGGGGAAGTGAAGGTTCTCTCTTTGTCAAAAAGAGTGATACAGATATTTGGCCATAGAATAATTAAGAAAAAGAGTTGGCTGGAGGATTTGATGCCTTGATTTATAGTGAGCTAAAGTGCATGCAAGAGGATATAAAGTCTGATTTGAGAAGTGTACTTCCTCGGCATTCTTATCTACAGCTCTTCCATCTCTTTTTCTTCTCTTGCTTTGATTTGCATATTTGTTTGCTCCACATTTATAAAAGAGGCAATGATTTTTATATCAAGAGATCCTTTTCTTTTGTTCTGAATGACAAGCAAGAGCTTGCGTATCTGTTCCTGGTATCCTCAGACAAGCAACCAATTTGGTCTTCTTGTGAATGCATCTGCTAGATGGGTCACATCCTGCTGTTTGAGAGTTGGTAGTATGTGGCTTCTTTTCATTTGATCCCTCATCCAAAGTTTCCTTGCTGAGGTCATCAGATGCTTCACGGTTTCAACAGGAGCTATGATGATTGGGTCCTCCTCAATAATCTTTCGATGCCTTTGCTGAACACTGCAATCACTACTATGAAGAGCAGTAATGTTACCATGCTGATCACACAGTAACTGAACTTCCAAATGTCGGTTCTGAGATGCCACCCTCATAATGAATATAGGAGAGCCTGGAAACTTCACCTATACTTGCTTGAATAGAGCTTTAACTTCTCCATGATTACGAACTTGTTTGATTTTCAGACCAGAAGTTTCACATCCAACTCCTTGGTTCCCATGTCTTCTCTGCCAGCCAAAGAAGAAAGCTACTAGCGGCTCAACCATGAACTCCGTCACGTGACCTCCGTCCTCACTGGACTGGATAGATTGACGGTGCTGATGATGCCATAGGAATCATTACACTTGAAGAAACCCAAGCTCTTGTAAAATGCATAAAGAAATGTAACAGAGAACTCGGACAAAGAGATGAAGCAAGAAAGTACAGAAAGAAAATATTATTGTTTGCTATCTTGTCATACAATATACAGGTTGTATTTATAGCCAAAGGAGCTGAGTCTAACCAATCAGAAACAGCCAGCTAAGCATGAGTAAAACAAACTAATTTAAATATTAAGCGTATGTCTTTATACACCCCGGCAAACTAACGGGTCCGGAGAGACTGTTAGTTTGTTTCTGAGATAAGAGAATCGTGGAGTGGATAAGGATTTGGTGAATATATCCGCAATTTGATCAGTTGTGGAAATGGGTAATAGGCGGATCGTATTATTTTGAATTTGCTCCCTAATAAACTTTTGGTCTATCTCAATGTGTTTCGTACGTGCATGGAACACAGGATTGTTAGCCAAAGCGATGGCTGACGTGTTATCACAGTACATGGTGGTAGGTTGGTGTTGGTCTATTCCAAAATCTTGAAGAAGACGGCGAAGCCAAAGAACATCTGCCGTTAAAGCTGCAAGTGCACGATACTCAGACTCAGTAGAAGAACGTGCGATGGTGTGTTGCTTGCGGACAGTCCAGTTGATAAGAGTATTTCCGAGAAATGAGCAAAATCCGGAAGTTGAACGGCGAGAGATCGGATCACCAGCCCAGTCCGCATCTGAAAAAGAAGTTAAACTAAGATTAGATTTGGTAATCGGAAGACCATAGTGCAACGTACCTTTGATATATCTGAGTAAACGTTTAAGTAGATAAAAATGTAGATCAAGCGGATTATGCATATTCTGTGAAAGTTGATTGACACTATAAGCAATATCTGGACGCGTAATTGTCAAATATTGCAATGAACCGGTGATCTTGCGATATATACTGGGATCATTGAGAACGGCATATGGAGTAATTTTGTCCGGAATTTTGGTACAGGCCGGGTTCGCCAAAGGTTTGCACTCGGTGAGAGAGACCTGCTGTAATAGTTTATATGCATACGAGGATTGCGAAAGAAAATATGTCATGTTATGAGATAAAATTTTAATTCCTAAGAACTCATGAGCCACACCAAGATGTTTCATAGTAAATCTAGTGTTAAGCTTAGAAATAATGGTAGATATAACTTGAGCATTGTTACCGGTAACAAGAATGTCATCGACATATATTAACAGATAGATTTGAATATCTTGCTGTTTGTAAATAAACAATGAAGGATCAGCCTTGCTGTGAGCAAACCCGAGGGACACCAGATAAGAGGTAAAAGTATTATACCACTGGCGCGGGGCTTGCTTAAGCCCATAAAGTGCTTTATGAAGGCAACATACGTGAGAAGGATACAACTTATCTTCGAAGCCTCGAGGTTGAGACATGTAAACCTGTTTAGATAGATCTCCATGGAGAAATGCATTGGCAACATCAAGTTGTTGAACCTGCCAATTATTGTGAAGAGCAATAGTTAGAAATATTCGAATAGTCGGAAATTTCGCTACCGGACTAAACGTTTCCGTGTAATCAATGCCGTATTCTTGGTGATTGCCAAGAGCAACCAATCTCGCTTTGTGCTTGGCGACCGTCCCATCGGAATGAAACTTGAGACGATATGTCCATTTGCTACCAATAACTTGCACATTCGAAGGAGGCGGAACAAGACTCCATGTTCCTTGTCTTTGCAAAGCATAAAATTCTAACGCCATGGCTTGCCGCCATTCAGGAGATTTATTGGCTTCGGTAAAATTAGTAGGAGCAGAAGGAGAGTTGTTAGCAACAATATGGCATAAATTTAAACGAATACAAGGTTTGAGAGACCCCGTTTGTTTTCTGGTTATCATGGGATGATGCCCTGTCGCAGCAGGAATGCTGGGCTGAGGTTCAGGCGTCAAGTGATCGGGTGCATGAGGTAAGGTTGAACAATTTGGAATAGGAGGATGTTGCTGACTTGACGATGCACACTTCCTGGGAGACTGAGAAGATATAGGCTGCCATTGTATCGAAGTTGGAAGCAGAAGTGTTGGAGGTAACTCCTCTGTAGGTAGTTTAGAACATGCAGCTGTCTGAGAAAATGGAAATAAAGATTCATCAAATGTAATATTTCTAGAAATAAAGATTTTATTAGTAGAAGGATCAAGACACTTATAGCCTTTATACATATCAGAATAACCCAAAAATATATTCATTTTAGCTTTGGGTTGAAGTTTATGATGAATCTGCGGCGGATTAAGAGGAAAACAAGCACAACCAAACACTCGTAAATGCGCATAATCAGGTTTTTGATTGTGAAAAAGCTCAAAAGGAGTTTTATGAAATGTTACGGCAGACGGCATTCGGTTGATCAAGTATACAGATGTAAGCACAGCTTCGGGCCAATGGAGGTAGGGGAGTGCAGCCGAGTGAAGAAGCGATCTAGTCGTTTCAATTATATGGCGATGTTTGCGCTCGGACACGCCATTCTGCTCTGGAGTATACGGGCACGAAACGTGATGCGTGATACCATGTTGCTCGAGAAAGGATGTTAGCACATTGTTCATAAATTCTGTACCACCGTCAGTACGAAGGATCTTGATGGATTTGGAGGTGTAATTTTCAATTTTCTTTTTAAAATTTATAAAAACATTCGTAACTTCAGACTTGTGTTTAAGGGGAAAAATCCACGTAAACCGCGAGTAATCGTCAACAAGAATCACATAGTAACGAAAACCTTGATTTGAAGTAATGGGAGCAGGTCCCCAAACATCAGAATGAATCAACGAAAGTAAAGACTTGTGTCTAGTAGCAGAATTATCGAAAGAAAGTTTATGACTCTTTGAACATTTACAGGACAAACAATTAGATGAAAAACTAGAAATACTGAGATGAGGATTGGACTTTGCTATAGTAGCTAATGTGCGGTCATGCGGATGACCCAATCTGGAATGCCAAAGATGCGCGTTTGCTGTTGTGGCCGAGAAAGCAGAATGTCTACCCTTGGGAAGAGTAGTCGGAACCTGGTACAGACCGTTGATACACGGACCTTGAAGAAGGACCTTCGTCGTCTTGCGATCCTTAATTACAAAATCAAGAGGATTAAAAATAATAGAAACATCATTGTCTGCCGTTAATCTTGATATAGATAATAAATTGTAATGTAAAGCAGGAATATGAAGTATTTGAGGTAAAATTAGCTTACGAGTTGGGGTTGGCAAGAGGCCAGCCCCTGTATGAGCTATATTTACCGTTCTTCCATCTCCTACCGTAATATTGTCCTGTCCGTGATAGGAATTGCTAATAGACATATTATCTAAAGAATTAGTAAGATGCGAGGTAGCCCCCGAATCGAGCAGCCAACTATTGTAAGCTGAGTCCGAACTTGCCACTAGGGCCCTGCTTGGATTATTCGGTGGTGCAGCTGGAACATATTGAGGGTTGAGGCGATGCCAGCAAGATGGTGCAGAATGACCTTTCTTGAAACAAATCTGACAGAGAACTGCTTGAGAAGCTGGATTGCGATTTGGTCTTGGCGCTGCAGAATTATGTTTATTTTTGTTCTTGCGAAAATTTCCACGAGAGGAATATAGTGCAACATTGGGATCTGCAGGAGTGATATTGCGAACCGCATCCGAAGCAAGGTTGATTTCTTCACTAAGTAAAAGAGGGTACAGTTGATCAAGCGAAATTGGATGCAGCATTGTCCGTATAGCAGTCTTGAAAGGTTGATAGATGGCAGGAAGGCCATTTAGAATGTATAGGATCACATCTTCTGTGTCAACGACAGATCCTGCCGCAGCAATTTGATCTACCAGTGCTTTAATCTCAGCTAGGTATTGAGACATGGTAAGATTCCTGAGAGAAAAATTGTGAAGAGTGTTCTTAAGTTGTATCACTTTGGATCTATTAGAAGACTGAAAACGGGTTTCAAGAACATTCCAAATAGATGCAGTAGAATCAAGATTGATGATATAGGGTAAAATAGGAGCGGAAATGGTAGAACACAGTGCAGCCGCAAGAATTTTATCGGCAAGATGCCACTGAGCAAAGGAAGGGTTGGGAATAGAAGATCCGTCTTCATTAGAGATGAACTTATCTGGTAATTTCGCCGTGGGATCAAGAAATTTGTGGAATCCTTGGGCGCTAAAGATTTTGAATATTTGGGGTTTCCAAATAGCATAGTTGTCTGCTGTAAGAAGGATTGGAGCTATATTTTTTATATTCGTCACCACGAACTTCAGAGATGATGAGATCTGCACCTCTTCTTGTTCTTCCATACTCGATCTTTCAGAGTTTCCGGATACTGCAGAGTTCGGCATCCCTTACCTGCTCTGATACCATGAAGAAACTCAAGCTCTTGTAAAATGCATAAAGAAATGTAACAGAGAACTCGGACAAAGAGATGAAGCAAGAAAGTACAGAAAGAAAATATTATTGTTTGCTATCTTGTCATACAATATACAGGTTGTATTTATAGCCAAAGGAGCTGAGTCTAACCAATCAGAAACAGCCAGCTAAGCATGAGTAAAACAAACTAATTTAAATATTAAGCGTATGTCTTTATAACACTTTCTGGGTAAAATAAAAAAGCAGCGCTGAAAATGGAAGGCCCTGGAGCTTCCATTGATCGGACACCTGCTGCCGTGAACCCCAATGGCGGTGAGGGAAAGATTGGAGAGATAGCAGTTGCGGGGTCTGCTCGTGGAAAGGTTGAGATAGCTGTAGTCGTGAGGTTGGATCGAAGCTGAGAGCAGGGGTTGGACGGACAAACCGGAGGGATGAGGCTGTTGTGTGGGAGGCGGGAGGATTGAACCGTGGGAGGATTTGAGAAGAAGAGTTTTAGATCTCGTGGAAGAAGAAAAGCACGCTCTGCCTTTAATGCAGGCTTTTGTTCAAAACGAGACAGTGACGAGGCCGTGATTTACGAGATTCATTTCAACGGGATTTGAGGGACTTTGGACAGAGCAAATACGGAGATAGGAGGTTTGAGGTAAATGAGATTTGATATTTTATTTGATTTTGACTTTGATATTTTTTTAAACATTAATAATAATATAATAATATTTGTAATTTGAAAGCGGCTGTTAATTACTTATTTCAAGGAGAAATGCATTGATCTTCATGCATTGCCTTGAAATTCGTGCAATATGCATCGTTATGTGCGTTGTCTCGAAATTCGTGTCACTCATAGGATGATCCAAATTGAACAATTAAAATATAATTTTTGAGTATTTGCAATGTTCTAAACACAATGACAAAGTCCGTTTATCGATCCGACATCGTTTGATATCATTGCGCTTTAATTTCGGATGTTGGTCATCCCTTTTAACCGATCTCATCTGGTTCGACTGCGAGGGGCCTCGACCTTGCAGAACTCGACATTCTGATCGCAACGATGCCGTCCGTTTGGCAATCGGAGGTCGTTTAACACTTCAAGTGACGTGTGGCACTAAGACGTTTATCGCTTTATTCACCGATTTAGGTCCTTTCTAGCATGATTTGAGGTACAGGGTTCAACAAGTTTTCCACAACATTTATTGTTTTTTTCAACTTCCACCTAATCTCTTAGGCTTCGTTTGGGACGGCTTTTTTATTGCTTTTTAAAACGGAGTTTTAGTACAAAAATAAAAAAATTTGTACTAAAAACGGAGTTTTAGAAAGCAGTAAAAAAACCGTCCCAAACGAAGCCTTAGTCTTCCTATCATTGCCATTTAAGCAGGTCGTTCCTGGAAGCACTTTAGTTCTTCCCAATTCTCATCTCATTCTACATGGATTCAGCTCCTCTCTTGGAGTTTTCTGCAGGAGAAAGTGACGAGCAGGGAAGGAGGAAGGAGGGATGGTTTTGGAAATTGGTGGATGTGGATGAGATGAAGTATCAGCTGCTGTTCTCCATCCCCATGATACTAACCAACATGGCTTACTATGCCATCACTCTAGTTTCTGTCATGTTCGCTGGTCACCTAGGCGACACAGAGCTCGCCGGCGCCACCTTGGGCAACTCTTGGTCCTCTGTCACTGGAATTGCTCTTCTGGTATGCATCATCCGCATCAGTGATCTTGTTGTAGGCCTTTTGTTGCTTATTCCTTATAAGTATAGATTGAAATCAACTTTTAGCTTTCTAAAGAAAACTTGAGGAGTGAAATATTTGCACAACCTAGCTGCAACTATGTAGCAATCTTATACAGAGGTCATCATCATCCCCATCCTCATCTCAACTACTTTGGATCAATTTAATGAATCCTTGTTCTTCATTCATTCCCCTTTCATTTCTTTTTAAGTTTTATTTGAGTTTTAGATCTTCTCTCTAAAAGTATTCTGAAAAAAGTACACTTTAGGGAGGAGGTCTGAAACTCAAATAGAAATTAAAGATCAATCCAATGATATAGCTGCTTAATGAGTCAAAATCAAGGTTACCATGGAGTTCTTTTGATGAAAATCTATAGTTTGATCTAGCCAATTTCTCTCTGTCATTGGTTTCTTGATTGCTGATACACTGTGGCAACCTCTGATTATGTGAAACCTCTTATAAGCTAAAATCTTAAACATCGAGACGTTTTTTGATGTAATTGTTGGAATTTTTGAAAAAAAAAATTCATAGTTAAGCGTGCTAATCCAGAGCAATTCTGGGATGTGCGACCTACTGGGAAGTTACACCAACAGGAGAAAACCATGAGGTTCTTAGGTCAAAGTGGACAATATCTGGATAGTTAAAAATTTGAGTTGATACGTACTAAATTTGCAGTGTTAATAAAACTGCAAGCTCGTTTGCCACTTCTTTACGATCTACTCTCACATCATGATTATGAAGCATTTTGCTTTATAAACACCTTTTGATTGCATAAATTAGACTACATGAACATATTTTTCATGCCTCTCTTGCATTTGAAGCTTAGTTGTGTGAAATTATCTTCTATTGTTCTCTTAATCATTCAACTATTTAATTATGCTTTCAGACTGGCTTAAGTGGAGCACTCGAAACATTCTGCGGTCAAGGATTTGGAGCAAAACTTTACCGAATGCTTGGAGTATATCTGCAATCATCCATCGTTACAATCTCATTCTTTTCAATCATAATATCAGTTCTGTGGTATTTTTCTGAAGAGGTGTTGATATGGCTTCATCAAGAACCTAATGTAGCAAAAATGGCCGCTATCTATGTCAGATATCTCATTCCAGGGATATTTGCCTATGGATTCATCCAATGCACTCTGCGCTTCCTCCAAACTCAATCAGTTGTGGTTCCATTAGTGATTTGTTCTGCAGTACCATTAGCTGTTCATGTTGGACTTACGCACTTACTAGTCCATGTTCTTGGCTTAGGATTCAAAGGAGCATCTTTATCTGCTTCAATTTCGCTGTGGATATCTTTTCTAATGTTGGTGCTTTACATTAAATTCTCTGTGAAGTTCAAAGAGACTTGGCAAGGGCTTTCAAAGGAATCATTTCATTATATTCTTCCTAGCATGAAGTTGGCTGTACCTTCTGCAATGATGGTTTGGTAATTAGTTCAAATATTTTGCTTTGCTGGGAGTTAGTTTTGTGTTTAACTGATTCAACCACTTTCACTGCCTGATATTTAAAATTTGCCATGACTACTTGTCATTGTCTTTACATCTAATTTAGCTGTAGTACTAGTGTTACAATTTATTGATACTGATTTGAATTTCTTCGTGCTATGTAGAGCTTCCATTGCTTTGAATTTATTGTTCTGCATCATGGATGGACTCGTTATATTAGTTGGTGTTAGGGAACGATGAATCAGACATAAACATAAATAATAAATCACGATCTGTAAAACAGAAACGAACAGAAGAGATTTACGTGGAAAATCAAAATATGGGAAAACTATAGGGAAGAAGGGAGAACAACTTCACTATGGAGAATAGGCGGAGTACAAAACTACTTTCAAATCCTAAGCCCTTAACAACACATTTATAGGGAAAAATTAGGGTTCGGAAAAACAAGCGGATTTCCAAAAATACTCTTACAATCAAAATTTGGGGGGCGTTGCCTCTTTGGACCTCCGATACATCTACGAAGAGTCTGACGGTCTAGGACATGAACAAATTAACAAGGGTTTGAGCTAAATTTGAAGCAACACTAACAGTTGGATTTTTGAGTAGTTCTGTAGGGAAAATTTTCTGTGTAGTGTAGAAATCCATCATTAAGAATAACCCAGACTTGAATGAACTTGTTAGGCTTATGAGCTATCTAGCTTCGTTTGGGTTTGCTAATGCTTTACTTCGTTTGTCATAAAAAATTTTCCAAACCACAAATTTTAGTATGCTTTCTCAAAAGTAGCTTCTCTAAGGCTTTGTTTGATACAACTTTTTTACTGCTTCTTAAAGCAACTTTTTAGTATAAAAAACTTAATTTTTAAATTAAAAAGCTGTTTTAAGAAACAATAAAAAAGTCATCCCAAACGAAGCCTAAGACAACTTTTAAAAAGCGGTGAAAAAGTTGTCATCCAAATGAACTTTTTCCAATGAAGCCTGCTTAACTGCATGATGATTAACAAGATTTGGTTTAGCAAAGTAATAAAAACTTTTAACAGTCACATGATTGAAAAGGGCAAAACAAGAAATGGAAACTTTTAAGTGACACCAAACTGCTATACAATGTCAAATATTTCTGCAGTATGCAAGCCTTTTCATTCACATTCTAAAAACGTTGGCGAGGGACAGTTAAAGCCATCACAAAATAGGATGCCGTGTTCAGAAAGGCCTTTGCACTAAGTACATATAGAGATAAAATAACAAATATATGCTTTTTCATGTATTATTAATTGGATAACAAATCAACAACATAAAAAATTGTATTATGGCTTTGTTTGCGGTAGGTTTTTTTTTTTTCTTGAAATGAAAGGCATCCAGTAAAAAAACAGTGTTTGGATGAAAAAAATGAGCTTTTTTTTTTCTCAGAATCAGCTTTAGAAAAGTTATTTTTGAGAAAGCAAAAAGGAAACTATAGATGATTAAGGCTTTGTTTAGGACAACTTTCTTACTGCTTTTTAAAATAACTTTTTAGTTCAAAAATTTAAACTTTTGAATTAAAAAGCTGCTTTAAGAAGCAGTAAGAAAGCCGTCCCAAACATCTTTTTAGTACAAAAATTTTTTAAACTAAAAATTTGTTTTAAAAAACAATAAGAAAACGGTTTCAAACGAAACCTAAAACAATTTTGAAAATTCTAAAATCAAAATCTTAAAAACATAAGCCAAAATAATAAAAAAAGCTATGTTTTATAAGCTTAAGAAGGATTGCAGAAATATTCATTTGAAATACCAGTCATTTTAAATACTTAAAAGTGCTTCACCAATTAGACTTTCTGGTTATTACAATCAGCTACAATCTTATAAATCATGCATGCATTCTTCACTCTTCACAGTAGGGATGAAATCTTATTGCAGCGCAATATAATAAGTAATTCGTAATTGTTGCCGCATTTATGATCCTAGTCTCTGTAGGATGGTATGGTTGACTGGTAACTGGAGGAACTTGTAAATTTTTCCAAGGTTTGTCTATCAACCATGGAAAAAAAATAGTAGCTCTGTTGGGAACCTAGATTTGTAAGGTGTATGTTTCTACAATATTGAAATCTCTACTTAGTATTCTATTTAAACCAGTGATCTCAGGGGCAAACTTATAAGTAACTGTTGGCAGATATGTTGAGGGTCCAAGGGGGCAGCGCCCCCTGGCGGGGTTTTTAAAATTTTGATTTACTATTTTTCTTTGTATATATTTGGTTCATCATTCCCTAACAATAACACATCTACACAATATATTTAATTATACTGAGGGCAATTGCCTAAAGACCATAATATTTTAAAACTTTTAGGGGGAGCAACTGCCTAAAAACCATTATAATAAATGCTAAAAAATAGATTTAGGTGGAAAAATTACCTAAATAATCGTATAATGAAAAAAAATAAAAATTTTAGTGGGGTCAATTGACCCCCGGGCTCAAAGGGGTTCCGCCCCTGAGTGATCCACTCCATGTTTTGATATTGCTGTATGGCAAATTAAGCTCTTTTCATGCATGGTATAATGTATCCTAATGTTTTGATTGTATTGTTTCATTTCATATATATATGTTAAGATATGTCTAAATTAGTTTTTTTTTTTTTTTCAATTTCAAAACTTGCTTGGACCCCTTGTTCAAACAAAACATGACCTTCTGAAAAAATTTGACTTATGTTTCAGCTTGGAATATTGGGCATTTGAGATTCTAGTCTTGTTAGCAGCACTTCTGCCAGATTCTGAAAGCAGCACCTCTTTGATAGCCATATGGTAATTTTTTCCTCACTTTTACTCTTAGGCACTTACTAGATTTGTTTGTTCCATAGAAGATATTAATATAACCGTTGGAAACTAAAAATTTCGATAACCCCAGTGTGAACACAGAAGTAATTGCATTCATGATCACATATGGACTCAGTGCAGCTGTTAGGTACATCAATGATTTATATATTCAATCCACATCTTCTTCGTTTGTTTTTTTCCTTTTACATTTGCTGATGCTTAGTTGCTTACTAATTTGATAATAGCACAAGAGTTTCGAATGAGATGGGTGCTGGAAATACAGAGCAGGCTAAGAAGGCTGTATCGGTGACCCTGAAGCTAGCTGTTTTACTGGCCTTGATTTTTGTCTTGCTTCTTGCTTTTGGTCACAATATTTGGGCTTACGGTTTCAGCAGTAATCCTGAAATTGTAAGGAAATTCGCTTACATGACGCCATTTCTTGCTGCTTCTATAGTGCTTGATTCTGCTCAGGGTATTCTATCAGGTAATATATACGGCTTTTGTTCCTCTTACAAACGAAAGTGTTCAATTGTTCATTTTGAGGCAACCTTTTCAAAGATTTATTTTCCAGACAACTTTTACAAATATTTTTTTTGTCTACAACATGTTTTGCTTTCCAACAAAAAAAATTGTGGCGAGAAGTAAATTTTTACAATCAAATATGTTAGAATATGATAGTAAAAAAGCTTAATCCAACTTTTTAAAGGAGAAAGTCTATAATGCTCATATCATTTTTCGGATTTTATTTTTCTGAATAGTACTACAACTATCTCTAAACATTGATTAGTTGCAATATGAGTGATTGCAGGAGTTTCTAGGGGCTGTGGTTTGCAGCACATAGCAGCTTGGACAAATTTGGTGACCTTTTACATTATTGGATTGCCGCTGGTTCTTCTCTTCGGATTTAAATTGGGATTGTATGATAAGGTAAATATACATGAGATTTAGATCTTTATTTTTTTTATATTAAAATCATTTATTTTGCATGCATGTATATCCTACATTGATATGCTTCTTTAGTTTTTTATTTGTGTTGAACTAATCTATGATGGCTAAGCTTCACAAATCCCTTTTTTTCTCTTTGGGCCTTATTCAAGTACAAATTTTAGTTTTACCTATCAAACACGAAACTATTCTTTTTCTAAGAAACGGTTGTCAAGTCTCCAATCGTAGCTATATTATCCATAGACAAAATACCTTTTGTCAACATTTTTTAGGATGTGTCCCCGAAGGATTTACCAGGATTTCTACCAACAACGTAAGCATAGTGTGTTCAAGTAACCATAGTGAAATATCAGAAGGTCCAACTCATTAGCCTCTTAATGGACTACGAAAAAGAATCTATATTTAAATATTTGTTCATTACAGACATATGTATTTCTCAGCTTGATAGGTCGGTTAATGCCCTCTTGTTTAGTGAATCAAGATTTTTGATCGAAACATGGAGTATGATTGGGTGATATGCCCAAAAGTATTGCATTGATAAAATAAGAAAAAAAAATCATTTCTATATCTATATTTAGAACTAGGAGTTTTCGACTATAAATTTCTTGGGAGATTGGCCCTCCCATTTAAATTAATCCAATTGGGCAAGCCAGGTCAAGTTAGTAAAAACCAAGGGTTGAAATGGCTTACCCACCCAAAATCCATTTGTCTCATAGACCGAACATAGTGGAGTAGTTGGCACAAGCTTTATTTGAGATAACTTCTTTACTATTTTGTAAAGTTATTATAGATAAGGTAATTTCTAAAAACTATTGTAGAAAGTGACTTTTTTAGTACAAAAGTTTTTTGAAAGCAACTAAAAAATAATGCACAAATAGAAATTGTGGTTGCAGTCTTTAAAATATAGTAAGAAAGTTGTTCCAAACGAAGCCACAGTGGAGTTATTGGCCGCTTGGCTGACTCACCCACAGTCTTGTTGAGCTAAAAACTTTGCCAACTTAATGTAGTTAGTCAGTCATTTGTAGTTGGGAAGTTAGCTACAGGGCAGTTGATAAACATAGCAAAGGAAAAGGAAGTATGAGTGCATCAACAAAATAGAAATTCAATTGACAATATAGGTAGAGAGAACACCAACATTCTATTTATAAATGTCAGACGACAACCATGGTTGTACATAATTTATAGGTAATCATGATTTTATATAACATCAAAGCCCAAGATCTAATGCATCCCTGGAGATAAAAAAAAAGTGAAATAAATTCATGAAAAATACTGAATCACATTAATAATAGAGCAATCGAAATAGGTTACAAAATGATCAAGGTGGGCTTCAAGCAAACAAGGTTTTTTATCAAAACCTTCAAGTAAAATTCGATCAACTTACAACCTACTTTTACATAACATCAGTATTCCAAGGGAGTTAGCTAGCTACTCTAAAATAACGAATCACATGTCACACCCCGGGTCCGAAAGGCTACCCTAGCAATACAACACACAATGAAGGGATAATAAAATCTTTTTTGGATTCATAAAGATAACAAACAAGAAATACAATAGGGTGTGTGTGTATATATATCAATCATAGTAAATAGATAAAGTGAATCAATGATCCAAATCATCAATATAAGTTCAAATATCAAAAATATTCCATATATAATAAGAGTAACATGAATATAAATAAAACAAAATGCAGGAAAGAAACTACCCAACCCTCATAACAAAAGCATAGACATAAACATAATAACTACTACCAAATAATAAATACAAAAAATAGTATACTATTGGTAACTCTACTCATGAGCTAGGTGGAAGTCTACCAAACACGCCTGTGGGACTTGCTAAAAAAGACAACGGGTGAGTTTAATAAATCAAACTCAGCAAATAACTACAATCTATTAAAGCATAAATGGTAAAGGAAATGCATGGGGCATGCAATGTGAGCAACCAAACAAGGGGAGTAATAACTTATAATCACTATATCAAAAACTGTCATGAGATGTGCGATATTTTTTTTATAACATATTCTAATATGCATGAATATATGTCAATCGTCTACTGATGTCAAATCACTTTAATATTTACCAATGCACCACCCTAGTATCCTTGTACATCACAATGACCTACAACATCTAGTATCCTTGTACATCATAATGACCTATAAGTCATTTATGATTTCAAAGTTATATCCATTTATATTTTCTTACATACACATATTTGTTGTTGATTTTACATATACCCATAATTAGGAAGGTAAATACCAACCCAAGGAAATCCAATGATTTCTTGTAGAATTGTCATTCTGGAAGCCCGTCGACCCCGGATAGCCAAAAACCAATAGGGTTCTACCGACATACAAACAGTCATACTAGACAAATTCTTTTATGAGAAATCAAAAGCCATTATATAAATCAACATATGGTTGGTAGAAATGAGTTTCATTTTATGTAACCAAACTAAATTGCATAGATATAACTTTTTCCAACATACAAATTTAATGTGCATGATTAAGAACTAATGAGCAATAAATCAAGATAAAATTATGATTATCACATACTGATTCATTATGAACCACAACAAAGATTTACTAAATGTGATTACGCTAAATACTTCAAAATAGATCTGACAATCTTAATAGCTATAAGGAAACATACTATCATTGGCATGGATTATACCTAACTAAAATTGGTACGTTTACACAAAAATATGTAATAATACTTACCTTTACGAGAGAAACACAGAGCCCAAAGCCAAAAGATGTTCAACCGATCACACCTTGGGGATAAAGCTCACAAGTCCTACAAATAATAAATCCTTATTTAATATAACACCAAAAGACTCCAATATAAAACACAAAGCTTTCACAATCCAATCTAAACTTTGATAGAAAAACTCACAAGATAAAATAATGATGTCGAAGGTATCTAGGCGAATGATTTTCTAATTTGAACTAAATTGTAACATAAAAAAGAGAACTTACAATCATGAATAAAATTACAAAGTCTTAAAAGTAAGATAAATTAAGATTGGACGTCTCCAATCAAATCTAAGAATTCAAATAACAATAAGACTGACATTAACTTATCCCTTGTTGAATGATATCACACAATGAGGGAGGAGGAAGGCTCAACTAGATCCAAGAGGAGGAGAGAGAGGGAAGGAAAGAGGGAAAACTCACTATGCAAGGAGAGAAGTTTCAAAAGAGTTCACTGAGAGTTGCTATTACGAGGAAGAAATGAAGAAGGAAGAGAAAGGAGTTTGGCGGCTATTTGAAGAAGTATAATCTTGAAATGGAAACAGTGAAACAGAAGCTATGTCTTGTATTTGCTTGACTTCGTATTACATACAGAGATCCATTTATATAGATACAGTAATGAGGCGCTTATACTTAATTACAAGTATACCTATGAACATTCTAGATTTAGTAATCTATTAAGTAATGCCTTAGGTCATAATATGCCCTTTTAAATTGATGGATCTTGAATGATCGTCAATTTGAGACGAAGTTGATGAAACCTTGGAGTGGATAGCGGCTTGGTAAAGATGTCCGCAATTTGATCGATCGTACTTATCGGATGTAGATTGATGTTGTTTTGTAGAATGTGATCGCGTAGAAATTTTTGATCAATTTCTATATGTTTGGTCCTTGAGTGAAACACGGGATTGTTGGCTAGAGCTATCGCCGACATGTTGTCGCAAAATAGGTTCGTAGAGTAGTTTTGAGCAATACCGAAGTCATGGAGGAGTCTTCTAAGCCATATGATGTCAGATGTGAGGGCTGCTAGTGCACGAAACTCTGATTCAGTTGAAGATCTTGACACCGTGCGCTGTTTCTTTACTGTCCAAGAGATGAGAGCTACCGAGAAATGAGCAGAATCCTGTGGTAGATTTCCTGGTGATCGGATCTCCAGCCCAGTCCGCATCTGAAAACGATTTTAATATAAGATCAGTTTTAGTAATTGGAAGACCAAAATGTAAAGAGCCTTTAATATATCTTAGAAGACGTTTTAGAAGGTAGAAGTGGTGAGGTTCCGGGTTATGCATGTTTTGCGAGAGTAAATTGACGCTAAACGAGATATCAGGACGTGTTAAGGTTAGATATTGCAAGGCTCCTGTAATTCTTCGGTAGAAGACAGGATCAGAGGAAAAAATACCCTGTTTGACGTCTGCGGGAATTTTTGTGCACGTCGGGTTTGATAGTGCATTGCAGCGGGTAAGATCCGTTTGTTGCAGAATTTTAGACGCATATTGAGCCTGTGACAAGAAATAAGATGAGTCAGTTTTGGTAATCTTGATGCCAAGAAAGTCGTGTACCTCCCCTAGATGTTTCATAGTAAACTCTGAGTTTAGAGTCGTTATAATGGAAGAGATCATGGTAGAGCTATTTCCTGTAATTAATATGTCATCAACATAAATAAGTAAGAAAATTTTTACTTGATTCTTTGCGAACATAAGCAGGGAGGGATCCGCTTGACTGTGTTTGAAGCCTAGAGTTAGGAGAAAAGACGTGAAAGTGTTGTACCACTGACGCGGCGCTTGTTTTAGTCCGTAAATGGCTTTATTTAGACGACATACGTGCTTTGGTTTGGAGCTGTCTTCAAACCCATTTGGTTGCCGTATAAAAATGGTTTCAGTCAATGTACCGTGCAAGAAGGCATTAGCAACATCCAGTTGTTGTACGACCCAGTTGTTGTAAAGCGCAAGTGCCAACATGACTCTTATGGTTGGTAATTTGACTACAGGACTGAAAGTTTCAGTGTAGTCTAGACCATACTCTTGGTTGTTTCCTTGAGCCACTAGCCTTGCTTTATATTTTCCTACCGAGCCGTCAGTTAGATATTTGGTTCTAAACGTCCATTTGCTACCAAGTATAGTAGCATTGGCCGGTGGTTCAACTAGAGACCACGTGCCTTGTTTCTGTAACGCTAGAACTTCCGCAGCCATGGCTTGACGCCAATGAAGGGACTTCGAAGCCTCCTTGAATGTAATGGGATCAGTAGGTACATCTATCACATTGTGATTGTGAAGTAAGTTCAGACGGGATCGTGGCTTTAACGATCCAGTCTTACTTCTAGTAGTCATCTGGTGTGACCAATTTTGGTTGTTGTCAGACGTAGCGACCTCCGAAAAACCGAACTGAGGTGTTGGTTGAGTAGTTTCAGAAGCCGCAACTGGTTGCTGGCTAACAGTCTGAGGTTGCACATGATTCTCATCCAAGTTACTTGCTCTATGAGACCTGTTACTAATAGATGCAGGTGTTAATAGTAAAGGACATAAATCTGGGATGTTATTATGTGTATACGAGACCTTTTCTGAGAACGGAAAGCTGTTCTCAATGAAATAAACATGTCTGGAAACCGTAATCTTATTTGTGATTGGGTTCAAGCACCGATAGCCTTTGTACTGATCGGAATATCCCAAAAATATACTTTTCTGTGAACGTGGCTGCAGTTTATTGACGGTATGTGGAGGTAGCAGCGGATAGCATTCGCATCCAAACACTTTTAATCCTGAATAATTCGGTGGCTTGTTGAACATGAGTTCAAGCGGAGTATGCTTTTTGAGATTTCCTGATGGTAACCTGTTGATAAGAAAAACAGATGTATTTACCGCATCAGGCCAGTAGATGTGAGGAACAGATGCCGTGTGTAACAGAGTTCTTGTAGTTTCTATTATATGGCTATGTTTCCTTTCCGCCAAACCATTTTGTTCCGGAGTGTATGGACACGACAGTTGATGGACAATGCCGTGCTGAGTGAGATATTGCTTGAACGACGAATTAACATATTCTGATCCTCCATCTGTTCTCAAGATTTTAATATGATTCGTCGTTAGCTTTTCAATCTGATTTTAAAATTAACAAATGTGTGAAAGACATCAGATTTATGTTGGAGCGGAAATACCCAAGAATATCTAGAAAAATCATCTACGAATACAACATAAAACCTGAAACCTTGATTGGAAGAGAGAGGTGCCGGCCCCCAAACATCCGAATGAATGATGGCAAGCGGTTGGGTTTGACGAATTGAGGAATTGTCAAACACTAGTTTGTGGCATTTAGATGCAATACAAGAAGAACAAGAATTTAACTGTTTATTCATATGCAATACAGGGTAACTATGCGAAATAAAGTCGAAAATGCGTTTGTGCGGGTGGCCAAGTCTGTGATGCCAGACGTGTGAAGCTGTAGTAGCGGCAGTGAGCGCAGCTTGATTCGGTGTAGGTTGATGAATGGGAATTTGATAAAGTCCTCCTTTACACGGTCCTGTGAGTAAAATTTGATGCGTCGCAAGATCCTTCAACGTAAAACCATTCGGATCAAAACTTATAGAGATGTTATTGTCTCT
Organism: Dendrobium huoshanense; assembly: GCA_016618105.1. Lineage (NCBI taxonomy): Eukaryota > Viridiplantae > Streptophyta > Magnoliopsida > Asparagales > Orchidaceae > Dendrobium > Dendrobium huoshanense. The sequence continues at coordinate 39,995,816 of CM028353.1, read as the reverse complement.
AGTTAACTGAGAAATAGATAAAAGATTGAATTTAAGTGAGGGAGTGTGTAGAAGTTGCGACAAGCGCAGCTTACGGTTAGGGGTCGGTAATATGCCAGACCCTGTATGCGAGATGGGCACTGTGTTACCGTCTGCGACTGTAACGTGGTCTGCACCTTGGTATGACTGAGCAATGGACATGTTGTCCATTGAGTTCGTTAGATGTGACGAAGCCCCGGAGTCCAAGAACCAGGTAGTATCCGGCGCGTCTGAGCTAGTGATGAGTGCAGAATCTGTGTTCTTGACTGGCGGCACATACTGGATGTTGAGACGATGCCAGCATGTTTGTGCCGAATGTCCTTTCTTGAAACAAATTTGACAAAGAACAGCAGACGCGGTATGACTCCTTGGTGTGGAGGATGTAGTTGATGACTGTAGGTTGTTCGTAGTGTTTGACATCGACTGGTTGTAGAAATTCTTTCCTTTTGGTCGACGTCCTCTGCCCCTGGTATTAAATTGCGCCATGGTTGGATCTTGATTCGACGAGAACCGAACGGCATCAGCTGCTAGATTGATTTCTTCACTCGTTAACAGAGGATATATTTGATCCAGAGTGAGAGGAGAAGCAGACGTTCTAATTGACGATTTGAACGACTGGTACATTGGTGGCAGACCATTGAGAATGTGATGAATGACATCCTCTGGATCAACGGAGGAGCCCGCCGCTGCTATTTGATCAACAATAGCCTTAATCTCGGACAGATAGGCTGTCATTGAGTTGTTCTTGAGGGAGACATTGTGGAGCGAGTTGCGCAGCTGAATCACCTTTGAGCGATTAGTAGCTTGAAATCTTGTTTCAAGCGCCGACCAGACCTCTGCCGTAGACTCAAGAGAGATGATATACGGAAGAATCGAGTCGGAAATTGAGGAGCAGATGGACGCAGAGAGATTTTGATCCGTCTGTACCCACTGTGCATACGCCGGATTGGGGGTTGACGTGCCTTCTTGGTTTAGCACAAATTGAGACGGCGGCAAGAATTTTGAATCAAGAAATTTCAGAAATCCATTGGCACGCAGGGTCTTCAAGATTTGTGACTTCCAGATGAGATAGTTATATGGTGTTAGAGAGGAAGAAACCAGGTTACGTAGATTAGAGACTACGAATTTGAGATTCGCCGAGACCGTTGCTTCATCGGACGCATGACTGTCACTCCGATCTTGAAGTCGGGAAGAAGCCGAATCAGTCATGGCTGAGGATCGAAGCCAAATCTGATACCATGAAGAAGTATAATCTTGAAATGGAAACAGTGAAACAGAAGCTATGTCTTGTATTTGCTTGACTTCGTATTACATACAGAGATCCATTTATATAGATACAGTAATGAGGCGCTTATACTTAATTACAAGTATACCTATGAACATTCTAGATTTAGTAATCTATTAAGTAATGCCTTAATTAGGTCATAATACTATTGGAGAAGAGCGCGGTTGCTAAAGTGGTGGAGAAGGAAGATATGCATAATGCCCTAGCTTTACCTTAAATAGAGAGAGGGTTGAGAGGGCAGGAGGATCGTGTGGATTGCATGACTGGAGAGAGAGGCGAGGTGCGAAACGGCGGCTGAAGTGTAGCTAAGTGCAGTCTAGGCGAAGAAGGTGTGGGAGGAGGATTGGTTTGTGCGGTTTTGGCTTGCGTTCACGAGGAATCACGGACCGGGAGGGAATCGGTTTGGGTTATAACATCACGCATCAATACATTTAAATATTTAGCCATCCAATATCCACAAATCATATTTATTTGTTTCGTTATTTACTTCTCAAGGTCACCACCTCCAATTAGAGATCACACAACATCCTCCAATCCTCTATTGCAATGGCTTAACATTTGCATTCTCATTTATTCTTCAAGGAAATCATACATACACATCATCAAATCATGAAATATACATGATTAGTACCATATATCTACTCATTTCTTTATCATCACACACAGAAATATTGGCAAATCTCTATTAAACATTAATGGAAGGTACTACTAAAAATGGGTTAAGAATCTTTCACTAGAAGTAATAACTAAGTAGTAGGTTCAATTGCTGTCCCTAATCTGTAAGCTACTCATTGTATTAGAGGCCTTCTTGTCTTATTCAAGTAAAGCTCCTGCGCACACAACTCTCTCTCTCTCTCTCTCTCTCTCTCTCTCTCTCTCTCTCTCTCTCTCTCTCTCTCTCTCTCTCTCTCTCTCTCTCTCTCTGTTAGTCTATGTGAAATTTAATTATGTCGATCAATCAGATTGTGTTGTTGCCTTGGACCTCAAGTTAATTTCATGTGCTCGTTGGGGGGTGCAAGGGGTTTACCCTCTACTTGTGAATTTTTTTGTGCAATGCCCCAACGCTGTGTACCCGAGCGCCCCGACGCTGTGTTCCCAAGCGCCCCAACGCTGATCAACAGAGAGAAGATCGAGCTCCGCAACTGTAATATCAATTTTGCTCCAGGATCGTCCGGGCCGATCGTGGATCGTCCCGGGACGATCAGTTGAATTTTTGTTCCAGAATGTGTACAGAAGTTACAGGAAAGTTTTCCTGTAAGGATCGTCCGGGCCGATCGGGGATCGTCCCGGGATGATCAGAGCAATGCAAAAGTCAGAGAATAGGGGTTTTTATCGTCCAAAAAATTAATTATCGTCATGAGAAATCATCCCAGGACGAAGTGAATTTGTTCAGATCGTCCTGGACGATCATGCGATCGGCCGGGCCGATCTCAACTGGATTTAAGGAAAATCAGCTCGTTTTGAAGAGAGAGAAAAAATCAGATTTTATAAAAATATCTCTGAGGAGAGAGAAGGTCAAGGGCAAAAGAGGAAAAGTGGATTTTTGGGCAACGCCGGTCCGTTTTCGTCCGTCGAGACAGTTCAAGAAATTGGTGTACGCAAGGAAAGGCACATTCCACCTTTCTCAATTTTTAGAACGGTGAAGTTTGAACGATTTTTCTGTCTGGATTTCGTTTTCGTTAGCGAATTTCGTCCGTATTTTCCGATTGGTTCAGTTTTTACCGCGTAACTTTTGGTATGTTTCTGAGGTGCCGAGTGTGCACGTTTTCATTATTTTCTGGAGAATTTTGACCGGATAGTTTTGATTCGACGGTGTTTTATTTTGACTGTAATTTCTGATGAAGTCTGAAATTGTCTGGGCAGTAGAATAAAAGTATTGCAATATTGTTGTGAATATTCTGTGCTAATTTGGTAATTTGTGAAAGTAGGAATTTTTGTGTAAATTCCGTATACTGCCGTTATGCCGTTGGATTTTTGTGCGATTTCTGAAATTGTCCGGATTTCTTCTGAAATGACATGATATGATTGTGTGCTATAAAAAGGGAGTTATAAGGGGTCAGGATCCTGTGAGATCCTGTCTGTGTCAGGGAAATCTGAAATGAGCTCTGAAATCTGAAAACAAGTTCTGTTCCGGATCCGATGATAAGTTCTGTTCTAATGCTATAAGCACATCTGTTCTGGTGCCATGAGCACAAAGGGAGGCATAAGGGGCCAGAATCCGAGAGATTCTGTCAGTGTCTGGGAAGGGAAGTGTAAGGGGCCAGAATCCGTTGAGATTCTGTCAGAGTCAGGGAATCTGTTCTGACTTTTGATATGTTCTGAATTGATAGGATTTATGTACGATTTTGATATGATTTATGATTCTGATACGATTATGTTCTGTTCTGATTTGATCTGATATGTAGATTCAATTTCTGGAATTATGAGTTCTATGATTTTTGTTCTGTTCTGATTCGACATACGATTCTGTTGATCTGATTTATGTACATATTTTTGTCTGAGGTGTTTGATGTGGATTCTGAGGATTTTGATTGGGGGTTTGATGTCTTACTGAGCTGTTGTACCTCATCCTTGTTTTCTGCGTGGTTTTCAGGTTCTGGGAGAGGGAATGAAGTATTGGAGTAAGAGTTCAGAGTTTGATCTGTTATAGGTATTTTGTACTTTTTATTTTTGTACAGTCATGGCTTTTCTGTTCTGTCTTTCTTTCTGTCTGAAAGCCATGAGCTGTATTTGTATATGATTCTTCTTTTTGAGGAAGAAAAAGATAGATAATTTGTTCCGCTGCATTTGATGTTTATAGTAGCTCTGTGTTCTGTGTGTCTGTTTCTGTGTGTAAATGTTTGGAAGAAAGTTCTGAAACAAATTTAAAAGCCAGAGCCTGGAATCAGTTCAATCAGTTTGAGTTTGGGCACGACCCGATACGAGCGGGATCCGTCCCGATCGGGTTGGGTCGTGACAGCAACCCTGTGAGTTTGCGTGCCATAGAATCATCAGACAAATGTTTGAGTGCCGCAACGCTCCAAATTGGTGCACATCACTGTGAGATGAGCTGGACGGTTTTCTTTCTCGTTTTTATCAAGGGTTGCGTCCCTTGGTGGATATAACTGACTTTCTCTTGTATTTTTGGTATAGTAGAAGTGTGAGAAAGATGCATGTAAGAAGTGAAGCAATGAGAGAGTGAGAGAGAAGAGAGATTTGTACTTATTTCTCCCCATTTTCATAGTGAATTTCTTAGTATGATGTAACTCGGTGGTTTTTTTTTCCTATTTTGAATTTATCACGTTAAATCTTGATATCCTTTATTTTCTTATGTTTCATCTGTGATGCTTTACTCCTCATCCCCAACAACTCTCTCTCTATCTGTGTGTGTGTGTTTGATACCAATCAATGAAACAATAATCCAGATCTACTTGGCATGCAATATAAAATTTAAGTGGAAGACAGCTGAGAAAAGAAACTTGAGAATTGCAAAATCTTCATTTTTTATTTAATGTCCATTGACCCCTCAAATTGAGGGGGCTTTCTTCATGGTAAAGCATGCAGAGGAGTAAGCTTTGCGTAGTCTGATCTCCGCTCTACAATTATTGTTTTTATGATTCAAATATGTTAGCTTCTTAAAAATGACAGAAGCTTCCTTCCTTAACGATCATTGATCCATCACATGTAGTGCGCTTGCATATATTTTATGAATCTTCTTGTCAATGTAGGATCTGAAGAGTTTATAGTGAGACTGATTTAAGCTTCATTTTGTATTAGAAAGCTATTTAAAAAAAAAATATTGTAGTAGAAAGCTCTTTTAAAAAGCAGTAAGAAAGCCGTCCCAAACGAAGCCCATGTGTTATCTGAATATTCAGGCTTTCTGTTAAGTGCTTAACTTGTAACATAACATTTCTGTTTTGTAGGGACTTTGGTTGGGTCTGATTTGTGGTCTCTTCTGCCAAGCTTGCACTCTATTGGTGATCATTAATAGAATTAATTGGTCCAGACTTGGGGTTCAAGTTGTGGGTAAAGAAGACCAGCAGCATGTTTGACTTATGAGTATAAAATTTTGTTGCATTGGAGTTTTATAATTATTTTATTTGTGGTATTATATTATTAATGGAATGGATCCTCTTTGTATTGGAGTCTAATAATTATCTTATTTGTAATAATTAATAGTTCTTTTTTGTTAATGGATGATTTGATATGATAATTTAGATTTTGTTTGGGACAACTTTTTTGCTGTTTTCTAAAACAACTTTTTAAGCATGAAATTTTCTTTTTCAAAAAAAATTTGTATTAAAAAGTTACTTTAAAAAGCAATAAGAAATCTGTCCCAAACGATGCCTTAGTTGCATGCACAAATATAATATGATGTAAGGTGTTGCTTGGTGGTGTTTTTTTTTTACTTAATTATATATATATATATATATATATATATATATATATATATATATATATATATATATATATATATATATATATATATATATATATATATATATATATATATATATATATATGTTTAAAATTTTTTTGTATTGTATGGGCAACTTCTTTATGATTTTATGATCAAATGCACTAATGGAATACTTTATATTCTATATGGGAAGGTGTTGTTTTATTTTGTGCATGTTAGTAGCCCAATTTCAATATAGTTGGATTAATTAATGTCAAAATGTGCAGATACTTGCAAGTCCGACCATACCCACTAATCGAGAGATTATTCTGTGCGGACACCAGACGGGACTAATCGTTCGATTTTGTCTCTGTGAACAGTAAAAGCGCAACAAGAACAATAAAAGCGTAGTTCGTTGCGCTTTTACTGTTCACAGAGATAAACCGGACGTTTCTCCCTAACCGGTGTCCGCATAGAATAATTCATCCCCACACTTATGAAGGGTTGAAGCAATTTTTTAGCATGGTACAGGAGTTGAGTCAGATTAGGACAAAGGATAATTTAACTAAGGTTGAAACATAAATTTGATGCCATAACTAATCTTATCTGTAGTTTTGTATAAAGAAAGATGTAGGTATATGGAGAGGGAGTCAGTGCCTGCTATTGGCCTTGTCATTCACTTAGATGAGGTTGGCAATGGGCTACAAAAGTAGTAGGAGATAGATAATTCGTGTGGGATCATTTTTATATTGCTTCTTAAAATAGAGTTTTAGTAAATTTTTGTACTAAAATTTTGTTTTAAAAAATAATAAAAAAGCCGTCCCAAAAGAAGCCATGGTAGGAGATGCAAGTGGAGTTGGTGTTCATATGGGTTAATTCCTTGCCATTATATCTATATAACAGGAGGTCGAGAAGAATCTAGAAGTCACTCAATTTTTTTTCCATTGTACTCCATGAATCCAATTAACCTCGAGCTTGATCAAGATAAATTGTCTTCCTTCAAATCTTATATGTCATGATTTGTCAACAACTCCAAGGAGAAGATATAATTGGGCAATAGATCCCCCACCATGATTCTAACAATTGAATACTCCCACTATATGATTAGATGGTGCTGTGAGAAATTTTTCAAATTTTTAACAGTATGGCTCCAATATTTGAATAATCTTTATAATAACTTTAATTTATAATTTTGCAAATATTAATTTCTTTTCTTGTAAGATAATATGGTAAATCTAACACTACTTAAAGACCTATTTATCTGATATAGTTAATGTTGCGAGCGAGAATATACACTGTAGTAGAGTAAGAGATTAAAGCGTCTTAACAATATACGTATATTTGGCACACCGATAGATAGTTGAGAGAGAAAAATACCAGATGTTTTTTTTTTTACGCGAAAACCCCAAAAAGGAAAAAAACCATTGGGCTGTTGACCTCATTTTTGTATGAGGTCACTAAGGACCTGTCCAGACTCCAGTTCAATCTAAAAACCTAGGATTCTCCAAAATCCAGACCTTGGGATCCATTCTAGATCCTATGACCCTTCTAGACTCCAGACCCTAGGATCTACTCTAGACCCTAGAATTCTTCCAGACCAATCTAGATATTAGGATCTATTCTAGACCCTAAGACTCTCCTAGATTCAAGCCCTATGATCTTCTTAGACCCTAGGAGATGCCTAGACCTTAATTCAATTCAAACTTCAATCGAATCCAGACTTTAAACCCATTCGGATCTTAATCTCCAGTTTAATCTTAGATTTTACCTTTGATCTAGCTTTAAACCTATCTAATCATTTATAATTCCCTAAATGACTATAAATGATTTGGATAATTCAAACTTGATCTATCAAACTCAAAATCCAGGTCAAATCCAAAATCCAGACCCAAATCCAATGCTAAAAGGCCAAGTCCTAAAAGCCTTTTTCAGCAAATTTTCAAACACTTCAAAATCAATCAATTGACCTCCGATTCAGAGTCTGTCAGTTGCATACTGATGGGACATGTCTCTGGAGGCAACCCTCCAAATTTGAGCCCATTCCGAGGTCTTTAACCCCATAAACTTAATCAAAATCCAAAGGCTGTAAAACCTTCAAATATTTACGGCCTATGCCACTGGATCTGCCATCCAGTGGATTTTGATTTTAGAGCTCTCTCCAAAGCCTCTAATTACTTCCAGACCCTTAATTATGACTCACTAAACAGTAAACTGCATTTTGGTTGATCCATTTTGGCCCCCAGCTGACCAGGGGTCAAAATGACCAAAATACCCCTGTGGGGGCTCAAATGGTGTTTTCAAACCAAATGAACTCCGAATTGAACGCAACCACCTCCAACAAGTTTCAAATATCAAACCAAACTTGTTGGACCCATTTCCAAGCTTTGGGTCAACCTGGTTGACCAAGTCAACCTAGTTGACCTAAGAGACCCCTTAAGGGTCCAAATGGGTGTTTTGACCCAAATGACCTCTCCAGGCCATGGAACCACTTCCATTGGTCTTGAAGCGTCATTTGAAACCTGTTGGACCCATTTCCAAGCCCTGGGTCAACCTGGTTGACCAGGTCAACTTAGTTGACCCAAATGACCCCTTAAGGGTCCAAATGGGTGTTTTGACCCAAATGACCTCTCCAGGCCATGGAACCACTTCCATTGGTCTTGAAGCGTCATTTGAAACATGTTGGACCCATTTCCAAGCCCTGGGTCAACCTGGTTGACCAGGTCAACTTAGTTGACCCAAATGACCCCTTAAGGGTCCAAATGGGTGTTTTGACCCAAATGGCCTCTCCAGGCCATGGAACCACTTCCATTGGTCTTGAAGCGTCATTTGAAACCTGTTGGACCCATTTCCAAGCCCTGGGTCAACCTGGTTGACCAGGTCAACTTAGTTGACCCAAATGACCCCTTAAGGGTCCAAATGGGTGTTTTAACCCAAATGACCTCCCCAGGCCATGGAACTACTTCCATTAGTCTTGAAGCGTCATTTGAAACCTGTCGAACCCATTTCCAGACCCTGAACCCAGTCGGTTGACCAGGTCAACCAATTTTGGCTTAAGGGCCCATTAAGGGCCCATTAAGCCCTTTTGACTCAAATGAACCATCCAATCCCTGAAACCACCTCTATCAGTCTTCAAATATTATTTTAAACCTGCACAACCTTGACCCACCCCTTGAGTCAACCTAGTTGACCCAGTCAACCTAGGTTGACTCAAAATTCCCTTAAGGCTTTAATGGGTTATTTCAACTCATTGAACCCATTGAATCCATTTCAAAACTCCAAAATTAACTTCAAACATAGCCTAACCATGTTTTTGGATGTTGGCCAATCAAACCCATTTTAGAGTTGACCAAGTCAACTCTAAGGATGGGTCAAATCCATCCCAAACCTCATATTAAACTCAAATCTCAATCCCTTCATTTGACCTTTGCTCTAAATCAAACCAATTAGCTCTTGAGGTCATTTGGCTGCCACCTCAACAGTCAACATGGTCAATTGACCAGTCAACACATGGTCAACAAGCCTTTAAGTAGTCAAATCTTTTGGCCCAAGCCATTTCAACTCATTTGAACTCCCAATGACCCACCACTTCAGTTCCTGAACTCCTCCCCATGCCACCTCAGCCTCCCTTGACCCGTTAACTGGTCAACAAAGTCAAATCAAGCCCTCAAACCCTCCCAAATGGCCATAATCAGCCTTCAACCCCTTTTCCTCCATTAGGGCTGCCTTAGGCCGACCTATTTGTGGTTTAAAGTTCACTCAAGGCCCTCCTAACAAGGATCAGGCCCTGGTTTAGCCTCAAATGGCAGTGGTCCCCCCCACCTCCCTAAGTTTGGCCAATGGTTGGAGGGCCTTTCCCAGCCTTTCTCCCTGCCACCTGACGGCTTGGGACACTTGTCCCTCATCAGGGAGAGCCCCCTGATGCATCCCAGCCATCCATTTGGTTGGGGGGACGTTTGAATAGGGGGGGGTAATGCCCTAATGAAATCTATCGATCTCATTCTTGCTCCAGCCTCTCAAGCCGAAAGTTCTTTTCGTTTTGAGTCTTTGGGACTTCCTCTACCCTCCCACTACAAAACCCAGGTGGTTGCCCGTCACCGGCGGCGAGTTCTCCGGCGAAACCACCACCCAGTCCGTCCCAAGCTTGTAGCGGCCAATCCAGACGTGTTCGAGCTCCATTTTCTGCTGGAGATCTACACTTGGACAATCTACAAGCTCATTCATCCAGAAATATCGAAGATCCAGCGGTATAATCCCTCAAAACTCTAGATTTAGTACACATTAGATAGGGTTATTTAGCTCTTCGTATATGATGTTTTAGGTTAAATGAACCCTCCCCCACGATTTCTGTTCATGTACCCTCATTGGGTTTAAATTTTCAAGTTATTTCATCCACCCGTTCATTCAAACGAGTCAAAAAACCATTTCTAGGGCGTCACTCGCAGTTTCCGGTGAGTGTACGTTTTCTGGACCGTTGATCATTCGATCAACGATCCAGATCGAGCCCTTCCGCGGACCGGTATAACCGTGCTTTAGATCCGTTGTCTGATCCGCCGTCCGGCGACATCTGGGCCCTCGGATCAGAAACCGCGGAATTGAATCGCGCCGTCTGATCTTGTCCCGCTGAGATCAACCGCGGGATGCGATCTAGTCCGTCGGATCGAACTAGCGATGATCCGACGGCGCGGAGGGCTCGCTGACGTGGTTAAGTGAAACTGCGTCCAGCACCCCGCGACCGACGCGTGGCTGACTGCCGTCACGCCGTCGCGCCGCCTCCGCGTTTTTGACTCCGCGAACCAGAGCGCGCCGCGTGTCCCACTAGCCGCCGCCTCTGGTTTGGCCGAATCAGGGAGCTCCACGTGTGCAGCCAGCCGCCAGGTAATTAAAAAAATGATTTTATTTAGTTTTAAATCATTTTTTAATTACAGATTGCTCTTAAATTAACTTAAAATTATTTTAAAATTATAAAAAAATATCTATTTTATATAAATGTTATCAGAAAATTTAAAACATTATTTTAAAATTAACTTTAAGATAAAATATTAATATATTTTGAAATATTTTAAATATTATTTATTTCAAGTTAATTTTTAATTAAAATAAACTTAAATAAAATTTAAAACTCCATTTTAAAATGTATTTTAATTTTATATATATATATATATATATATATATATATATATATATATATATATGTGTGTGTGTGTGTGTGTATAATTTAACCTAAATTTTAATTTAGTTTAACATATAATATATATTTTAAATAATTTTAAAATGTTTAAATATTTAAGGATTTAATCACTATTTAATCAAACCTAAATTCAAATACTATTTTATTAATTTAAATTCTAGAAATTTTTATGGTTTAATTTAATCTAATTTAAGAAATACTTTGAATATTGACCAATTTAAAATTAATTTAAGTTATGTATATTTAACCTCAAAATTTAGAGATTTAAATTAAAATTCAAATTATTCTTGAAGATTATAGATAATATATCACAATCCTTGAAATTCAAAATACTCTAATTTGATATTAATTTTAAGATTAAAATATTCATTTATTTTGATTAATTTGAATTATATGAATATTTTTAATATTTAATTAGTAGTTAATTGAATATGATATTAAGTATTTTCAAAATTAAAATTTATCTTCATATGATAAAAAATAGTGGATCTCTCAACCATTCATAAATCCATACTATTAGTACTTTGAATTATTTTAATTTAAAATACATATCTATATATATAGGCTTAAATATATATATATATATATATATATATATTTAAAACTATTTTAAAATTATATATATATGTACATATATATATATATATATATATATATATATATATATATATATATATATATATATATATATATATATATATATATATATTCTTAAATCTTTAAGCCTTGAGAGTTCCCTTTGAAATTTTAAGCATGGGTTGAATATGTGAATAGAAGTCATTGGGGAATGATTAGTGAGTGATTAGGTTTTAATCATTCACTAATCAAAACTTTATGACCTTAATTACCAACAATATTTGCATGCTTAGGTTGTACACACACATGCACTTAGCCTAGGCTCTCCTAGCTTTAGGATTTGATTGTTTCTATGTGCTTATGTCATGTCAAGTTAAGGGTTAGAGAAACCTTGATTCAAACCTATCAAACTTAGGGACATTAAGGACAAAAATTAAGGATTTTGATTAGAAAACTTAGAAAATTCATTTTGATTAGGATTTGTACCTTCTTGACTTGAAACTTCAAACACTTAAACTTAGTGACATATACAGCCACTAGAAAAATTTTCACTGAATTTGGAAATCATTAAGGCCCTTAATTAATTTTCTTAAGTTTAGGCCTTAATTAAGCCTTAAAATCTTCCGAAAAATGTAATAAATTTAATTTAAACCCGAAAATTATGTTTAACCCCTCTAACTGACCATAATTCAACCCTTAACCAATGAAAATTAAAATCAAAATTATTTGACAGCAATTTAAACCTTAATCTAATTTTAAGTGAAAATCAATATTTAATTCATATAATTAAGTAATTATTATTAAAAATTCCAAAAAATTTTCCCAAACACTTGGGAATCTCTCCTTAGGTCATTTCTGGCCTTTGAAGTTGATTTCAAGGAGTTTGGGATTCATTTGGAGGAAAATCATAAAAAAGCCCTCTAATTAAGAAATTCCCAAAAATTCATTAAATAGTCAAAACTTTAAAAATTCATAACTAATTCCAGAAAAATCCAAATCACCCAAACTCACTTGCATTCAACTCCTAATAAGGTCTAATATTTACTAAAAATGTTAAAACTCCAGAAAAGCATTAAATTCAAAAAGTCAACAAATTGGTCAAACCATAGTTGAAATCTAGTTCAGAACTTCAAACCCTCGTAATAAAATGCAGAAAAATCTGATTTCAATGTACTTACCTTCTAACTGATCGTTGTAAGGTCTAGTATTTTAATAAAATATAAAAATTCTAGAAAATACCTTTAATCAAAAATTCAACTTTTGACCCCTTAATTAAATGATTAAAATATTCAAAATCTTAAAATTTCAAAATCATTCTAAAACTCCAGAAAGTGTTAAATTAATGTTTTAAACATTCAACAAACCTTTTAAAACACAACAACCATCATAAAGATAAAGTTTATTGGCTGGACTACTCCGGGTTGCGGGGCTAAGTGTCCTAAGGAGGCTGGTTCCTCGAGCCTGGTGGCACAACGCCACGAATGGATTCCAAGGGGTGTTAAACCTTAAAAATAAATTAATCATTAATTATCTAACCTTTTAAAACTTCTAATTTAACTACATTAATTCGGTTTACCGGTTGGACTACTCCGGACTGCGGGGCTAAGTGTCCTAAGGAGGCTGGTTCCTCGAGCCTGGTGGCACAACGCCACGAATCGATTAATGGCAAACTTAAATTAATCAATTTTGAAAATCGGCAACCAAACATTTCTAATTAAATTCATTAATTCTTAAGCCTTGATCAACCTAAAATATTTAACTATACCGGATACCACTGGGTAACCCAGGCCTACGAGGCTATTAACTTAGCCCCAAGGAAGGTGAAATAAACTTCACGGCCTCGGTGTGAAACAAAGGTGATATCCAACAAATAATTAAGTAAGTCTTAAAATTAACCTTAAGCCGTTAATATTTGAATTCAAGCTTAAACCCCTTAAACCTTCCAACCAATCGAACCTTAGATAATTTTAACTAATAATCCTAATTATGATACATCAAAACCACACGACCTACCTCACACACTTTAGATGGTTTGCTAGGATCACCGACTCTAATTTGAGGATAGGCCGGTGTTTTACTTTCTGCAGTTGTGTGCCGAGTTTTCGAGTTTTTACTGCATGCTGTTTGCTAGTGTAGAATTGATGTGTTTATTTACTTACTTCCTGCATTATGTGATTGATTGTACGTTAGATTTACCCCTAGGTTAGGAGCGAATTATACTTGTGCAATCTTATGCAGGTGGCCATGCTCATACAAGGAGCTAAAAATTAAAGGGGGCAGTTAATAAAAAAATATATACTCTTTGCACAGGTACCTGCCGCGCTTAAGACCCCCTTTAAATAAAAAGAGCATGGCCAAGTGTGGCTAAAAAAAATGCATTTTAAATTTTCATATTATAACTGCTTGGGAATATATACAACTGTTGATTATTAGGATAACCTTGCAGGATCGAGTCTAGATTTTCTTATTTCTATCAATGTAAATTTAATTCATTTAAGATTGTATTTATTTAAAATGATTTGAGATTGGGATATGAATATCCAATTTGAATTCCAAAGAGGTGAAGACATCCCTAAAGGGGAGAGTCTTCTTCCATTTGGAATTCAAATTAGGATACTTTGCAAATATCCGAAGAGGAAGGATAACACCCTGATCAAGGGGGAGTTTCTTTTCATTTGGATATCCTGAACCGACGAATCGAGATGTTCGTGAGAAGATGAAGGATTGGACAACGAGAAGAATCCCAAGTCTCAAAATCATTTGATTTAGGATTAGAAATCCGGGTTGTAGTCAGTGGTGCCCGGCCACTTTAATTCCTTGTAATTTTTTAGATGTAATAATGAGTGACACTTGCCATATGGACATTCAACTTGATATATTTAATTGATTTATTTAATTGATTGCGCATTAGAACTCCTGTTTTTCTGGTCTTTTTATTTGCATGCCGTATTTGATTTAGCCTGGAATTTGAATTTAGGCTCTTAGGGGTTTGTCAAAAAAAATTCTTCTACTTTAATTAAATAAAATTTTTAAGATAAGATAGAAACTCTAAACGGTCTTAAGAAGTAAGCTCGGACTCGCCGAGGGTTTTTCATGCATTCATATTATACTTTCTCAACCTTGTTAGGCATCTCCCCGCCTGCGGGTTCTGGCAGACCACCTGGTCTATGAGGGTGCCGATCTGTCAAGGGGATGTTATGCAATCTCTAGGGAAAAACCTATTTTTTAAGCCAAAATTTTTAAACTGCTACATACAAATTCTGCATTCAATCGAGTCAATTAGCATGCATCGCATTAGCAACAAATTTAAAAAGAGTCTAATATTTAATTGCATTGCTTAGACATCAAACCCAACATAAGTTTAAGGGACCATTTAGGATCTGCTCTAGATGTCAGTCTCGTTCTCAAATACCTTTCTTAAATAAACATCCCGACCACTCTACATAAAAAGACCGGATTCATATTTTAAAATCGTTTAGGTGGTTTAGCTGGCTCCCCAATCCAGGCCGGGGTAAGACCATAATTGCATTGCACTAGCTAGGTTCGGGGTGCTAACTTTTTAGTACCCAATTTAGACTTAGGTTCTGAGGCTGGCTGGGCCATAAGACCTCAATTTTCGGGAATTGAATCCCAAATTTCTAATAAAATTGATCACTTAAACATTAAATCACTTTCAATCAAATTTAAGCCCAACATTTAGGATAGGCTGGAGTGTTTCTGAAGTGATTTAAAATCTCAAAACACTCCCTACTCCTCTTCCTTTGACTTCGAAAAATAAGTGTTCAACCTTGATCCAATCCCGATTGAAATTTCCTACCCTTTTCTTCCTTTGATGTCAAACTTTGAAAATCCAAAATGAATTTTACACCGTTATTTTAATCGAGAGTTTTCGTAGGGAAATTCCAATTTCTCCTACGATGTAATTAACTACGAGGGCTTGCGCTCGTAGGAGATTTAGTAACCCATATCTAATTTTCAAAATCAAAATCTTTCAAAATCTCTAATTAATTATTTTTGGGAAATTTAAAATACAACGATCATTATCGTCATTTTCAAACGATCGATAATGATTGATATCTCCTTTCTTTGGAAAGGTATATCAATTATTATTGTGGATTTGATTATGAAAATAATAATCTTTCATCCGAATTAGCATAGTCAAATAATTTTGAGTTTGACTACGATAATTTGGATAACTTTAAAATTTTGAAATTTGAACCAATTAGTGATATTCTCCCGTTTGGAATGATATATCATTCCTAATGTTATTCAAAATTTAATCTTCCCAAAGATAATTAAATATTTTCAAAACTATATATACTTAAATCCTAAAAATATTTTTTTTAATTAAAACATGGGCCTGACTCATACGAGGAAGTTTTACTAAGTTTGCATGAATTACAAAACTTGATTCACTCCTTTTACTTGAGGGCGGTGGAATTATAATAGATTGGAGATTTGGGTAGAAATCTGGTAATGGTTGACGAAAGGGTGGAATTTTGACAATGGTCAACGAACGAGCAGAAGTTCGACAATGATTGTGAAAAACTCCGGTGGTGCTCGATGAATGGACGGAACTCCGTTGGGTGGACGAGAAGACCTTCAACTGTAGTTGATGAACATGCAGAAGTCCGGTGGTGGTCGGGAATAACTTCGGCGGTGGACGACGGTCGGACGGAAGTACGGTGGTGGTTGGAAAGAACATTCAGCGGTGCTCGGCGAACGGGCAGAATTTTGGTGGTGGTTGGGATGAACTTCGGTGGTGCTCGACAAACGGGCAGAAGTCCGATGGTGGTCGACGAACGAGCGGAAGTCCGACGATGGTAGAAAATAACTCCGGCGATGGTCAACGAATGGACGGAATTCCAGCTGTCATCATGAAGAACTTCGGCGGTGGTCGACGAACGGGCAACATTTCAGCAGTAGTCGAAGAATGAGTAGATGTCCGACGGTGGTCGACAAACAAGCATAAGTCTGGCAGTGGTTAATGAACAAGAGGAAGTCCGGAAGTGGTAAGATCCCAAATTCTTCCCTTCTCCTTCCTTTTTTTTCCCTCCCCCTCATGTGAAGAATGGGGGGCTACTTATAATTTTTGGGGAGTGGCATGACTTGCAAATATGGGGAGGATCAAGGTCAAGTTGGGAGTGTTAGAATGGATGACTGAAATTGACTCCTTTGATCATAGACCATTGATCGAGCATTTAAGCGTCTTAATATTGTCTGAATTTGATGATCTTGGGCTCCTTGGATCATCTCGTCGAGACGCTCGATTCGGTTATAAACATATCATATTTAGATATTATTTGGTCATCCAATTTACACTTTGAACCTTCTAAATATGTCTCTGACTCTTGATTTGGACCCATTTGAGCTTGGATTAAGTTGAATTTGATGTCGTTGGGTTCGTCTTTTCAAGACGTTCAGTTCAAATATAAGTTTGATGAAATTGGAGTTCGGATAGCACCGGATTTAATGTCGAAAGTTTTAAGCTTGCATATGTCTCGAGTTTTATGCCGGATCAAGACTGTTTTTTGGCGACATATCAGTTATGATTTTATGATGGATGAATTATTTCATCAGTATTATGGATGAATAATCTCCACATTACATTGACTCAAGAAAAATGGCTATTTCATGTAGCTTGATGTGACACTCATATATGCAATTGGAGATAGTTCTCATAGTCAGGAGTTGATGCAAAACTCATATGCTTTTAATGAAATAAAATACAATTTATTGGATTATATCTAAGATCTCACTTCCTACGATATCCGTGATATTGTTGTGACCCTTCTCGTACTTAGTGGCAAACTTTGTGGAAAATGATGACTACGTTATGCAATTTGGTTGTTTCACGTAGGGGTGTCAATTTCGGGATTCGGGTCGGATCCGAAATTGACCCGGGTTCAAACGGGTCGACCCTAACCCGACCCGGTTAGGTAAACGTGTCAGAAATGGGAACCCGATCCGACCCTGCAGGTTGCCGGGTTGACCCGACTCGACCCGAGAGCGGGGTCGCGCGCGTAGTAGGGCAGGGTCGCGAGCGGAGCGGGGCAAGATCGCGCTCGCGTAAGGTCGCACTTGAGCGGGGTCGGGCTCACCCGGGGTCGCACTCGCGCGGCTCGACAACAGCGGGGTCGCGCGGCATGGCAGCAGCGGGCACGCGCGGCGCGGTAGCAAGGCAGGGACGCGCGGCAGCAAGGCCATTGCAGCGAGGCGTGGTCGCGCCGTTTTTCGAGTGACAGCAGAGCGGGTAGGTCGGTGGGTTAGGTTAAAATGGGTTCGCGGGTTGACTCGGCAACCCGTCGGGTCAACCCGAACCCGACCCGTTTTGAAATCGGGTCGGGTCCAACCCGGATTTTTCGGGTCGGGTCCGAGTCGGGTTTTCGTGTCGTGTCAAATATTGACACCCCTAGTTTCAGGAGTATTGGTTATTTGACAAAGGACAAACTTTGCTCCTCCAAATCTCCTTAGACCTGGAAGATGAGGTTCATATATCTATAGTAAAGTAATCTATTTACAATTTAAATAGAAAACTTAAGTAATTTAAATATTTATTGCATATAGAGTCTAATGAGTGCTTTAAATTTTATTTGCAAAAAAGAAACTTCTAAAACTTACATTGATTGTATATAGTTCTTTAGGAATCATTTATGTATAATTTTATTTCACATTAATTTTACCATTTTAATGTAAACATCAGTTTTTGTGTATATTATTTATTTTATTACCATTTTTAAATTACTTCTAAATTTACATCGGTTGTCCAATAAACGTTGAGTTGTAGCTCTTGAATTGCACAATTAAATTATAATCTATGTTATTATGATGTGCTATATATATTGGAGAAACTAAATAAATCAATTCATTTATTAATTTTCACTTTCCTTTCTTTTAGTATATATTTATTAAATTAACATTCATTGCAGATTTTAATTCACTTTCCTTTTTTTCTTCACTTTTTTTATCTATAAATATTGTTAAAACTTATAATACAAAATTAATGAATATATATATATATATATATATATATATATATATATATATATATATATATATATATATATATATATATATATATATATATATATATATATATATATATATATATATATATATATGCGCTATATTGTATTATATGTTATATAATTTGATATTGTAATTGCAAGTCACTCTATGATCAAAAGCAATCCCAAATAAAGCCTAATATTAGTGGTGATATATTTTATTTAAGGTTTCATTTGAGATGGTTTTTGGTCATTGCTTATTCGTTACTTTTAATAAATTTTTATATAATTTAATGTAAAAAAAAAAGTAAGAAAACTATTTCAAATGAAATATATTTCGTCAATATTAAAAAATGAGAATATTTTGATTACGGAAATATTTCCCAAATTTCAGCTATTATGAGCATATAAAGCCACATTTCAAATACTGTTATTAAAAATGGTCAAATTATATAAGAAAAAAATAATAATTTCAGAACTGAACAGAAGGTAGAGCATACGCCACGCAACAACTCCCTCAAACCGGCGGCTTTCATTACCGGTCCGAGTCAACCGGTCACAAGAGAAGCGGTTCAGCACTTCCGTATCGTACAAAAGGCGTGCTTGGGGAATATGGCTTCTTCTTGCCTCCCCCTACCTCCTAACTTCTCCCTCGCTTTTGGATTCATTCGATGGGCAAAACTCCGCCGCCTTCTCCACGAAATCCCGATTGCCGCTACCGCCGTCGCAGCCGCCAGATCGCTATTTAAGGGTTAGAGTAATTACGCCGGTTCTGCCGTCTCCGGCGTGAAGGACGGCGGCGGCATCTACTACCGGCGGAAGAGATGTTTCGGTGGGATTTTGCTGAGTCGATTTTCTCGAAGTGGGCGATCAAACGCGTTTGCAAGTTTCTTTTGAAGAAGAAGTTGGGGGATTTCATTCTTGGTGATATTGATCTTGATCAGCTCGAGGTGCAGTTCACTCGCGGAACTATACAGCTCTCCGACCTCGCCGTCAATGTCGATTACATCAACCAGAAGGTATTTTACCTCTCTTGTTGTTATATTATTTTTTTTGATGTATTGTTTTATATATTTTTTGGTTTTCTTCTATGGTTGCCGTTTTGGCGAGGCATGGAGGTTTCTTTCAAGAAAATCAAGTTTAGGTGTGAGAAGGGAGTTTCTTTTATCCTTGTTTTTGTGTTGGAATTGCTTAGTTGCGCGAGATTTAGTTGAATTGGATGACTTAAAAAAGGGTTATAAATCATTTGGCAAAATTGTTGATTGGTCCTTTTTTAGTTGCTTTAATTGGAAATCATTGTCTGGAAATGGAGAAATTTGCTAAATTCTGTCATTTGGATGGATGTAGTTACAAATCAATATCATTTTTAAACTCCAGACACTAGCTACATCCCCCCTCAAGTGTAACGATTTCAATTTCTGCGTGAAAATTAAAACATCTCATTCTAAAACATGCTTCTTTATCTGCAAGCAGCCAATAAGCTGTTAGGAACATATAATATAGGGTTTATGATTGCAGTTTTGGTAGTGCCATTAGAGATTTTCATGATTCTTTTGATTCCTATTGAGTTGCTTTGGATGTGGCAAATCAGGAAAGAACTGTTGTAAAATGAAGTTTTTATTTTTTCACTGGACTGGGATGGATAGACAGTATATTTGGGAACATTTTTAGATTGGGAGAAGATGATTGAATATCATTTTCCAGATGCTCTTATAATACAATAAAGAGAGTTATATTCATTAATAGAAGAATATTAAGAATATCATAATAATTAATTAATACAATTTTTTCTAACTATGAATTATTCCTATCCTAATCTCAGTATTTTCTTCTTTCTATATTAGAATTTCGTGGAACCGCCCCTAAACGACTGGATCCACATTTCCATACCTAACTGATAGACCATTTAGTTGTCAATCAAATTGTTCTAGAGTTTTTGTATATAAGGGCTTGTTAAAGAGCAGCTCTAATCAAGGTAAAAATAAAATAAGACTAGTATAACCATGAGAGTCTGATTGGATTAAGGAAAAAATAGCATGTAATGACTTGTAGGGATGCAATAGCTAACATTTTGGTGGAAATTGATATCTTGGTTGATGCTAAGGAAGAATACCTGTTTAGAGAAAGAAAAAGGAAGATAAAAAGATGGAAGATATTAAAAGAAGAGGTGGTTGGCTTAATGTGGAGGGTAAAGATAGACAAATCTTGCCTTATGCTTGGAAGAAGAGGGAAGAATTGATCCTTAAGAAGAATGCCCATAGGATGGCCATATCTTTTTTGGATTATAAACTAGCTTCAATTATAACTTAAGTCCTTCTATTTATAATATTAGCCCTAATTATTTTTTATAATTTAACCCTTATAACAATGTCTATGCATGTTTTGGCCAACAACAACAACAACAACAACATCAAGCCTTTATCCCACTACGTGGGGTCGGCTACATGAATCATTTTTCTCCATTGTGTCCTATTAAAAGTCAAATTCTCGTTTAAATCTAATAAAGAAAGGTCATTCCTAATATTTTCTAACCAAGTCTTTTTAGTTCTACCCCTACCTTTCTTAACATAAGTCAAATATAATACCTCTACTCTCCTAACCGGGTCATCGGAAGGCCGTTGTTTTATGTGACTAAACCATCTAAAGCGACTCTCTCTATTCTTATCTTCTACTGGAGCTACTCCAACCTTTTCACGTATATGCTCATTTCGTATCCTATCTCTAAGGGTAAAATCACTCATCCACCTGAGCATCCTCATCTCTGCCACACTTAACTTAGTATTATGCTTCTCTTTTAATGGCAAACATTCGGCACCATAAAGCATTGCAGGCCTCACTACCATCTTATAGAATTTTCCCTTAAGTTTGAGGGGTACATTTCTATCACATAACAAGCCCGATGCATTTCTCCACTTCAACCATTCAACTTGATTTCTGCTGATAATATCCCCATCTATTTCACCATCACTCTGAACAATAGATCCAAGATATCTAAAACGTGTACTCTTATTAATGACTTGATCGCCCAAAGTCACAATCCCCTCACTAGGTCTATTACTACTAAAATTACACTCCATATATTCCGTTTTAGATCTACTCAAGCGAAAATCTTTAGACTCTAAGGTTGACCTCCATAATTCAAGTTTACCTTCAACTCCCTCTCTAGTCTTATCAACAAGAAGAATATCATCAACAAAAAACATACACCAAGGTACATCTTCTTGCAAATGTCTAGTGAGAACATCCATGACTAAAGCAAAAAGATATGGGCTTAAGGCTGATCCTTGACGTAACCCAACCGAAATAGGGAAATACTTGGTCAATCCACCTTGTGTTTGAACACAAGTAATAGCTCAAGCATACATATCTCTAATGATTTGAATATAAGCATTATTGACTCCTTTCTTTTCAAGAACTCTCCATAGCACTTCTCTTGGAACTTTATCATATGCTTTTTCTAAATCAATAAAAATCATATGTAAATCAATAAAAATCATTGTTCTGGCCAATGATCATTTTTCTGCAAATAAATGACAAAAATGACAGCTATGGACCATGATAAAAATCGGACTACACATTATATGATTTTGAATAAACAAAAATGAACAAATACTTAAGTTCTAGGGTTGAAATAGGCGTTTCTAACACTCCAATTCTCCCTTGATGTGGAGAATTTTACTCGAAAGAGTTGAATGTTATTGGTGAAAGAATTGGAAATTATTGGCTATTCTTTTAAACTAACGAAATTCATCCCAAAAAGATGAATACAAAATCCATTGAAGGGGTGATGAATGAGAATTAATCGCGAGGAAAAATAGATGAAGAAGGGAGGAAAACAATGATTATTAAGAAATGTCTATAGAAGGATATTGTTATAAATCCTCAAGAATACTATTGTCATCTCTTAAAAGATGTCTATTGAAGTCTAGAGGTTGTTATTCATGGGGATAGAGTGATTTGAATTGATTATTTTATTTTGCAAAACAGAATTTTTTTTTTCCTTTTATTTGGGCTCATAGATAGGCTAGGTTAGCCAATTGGGTTGGTTTAGTTAGTTTTGCTATAGTTAATCAAGTTGGAATTAACCCTATTAAGCTGGTTGAGTTGAGTTTAGTTTTGCAAAATGGTGGAATTTAGGGTAGGTTTAGAAAAACTAACTTGGTTTAATTGGGCTAAAGTGATTTATAAAAATTATTGTGGAAAAAAGGGTAGCTGAATGAAAAATTGAATTTAAACTTTGAATTAGAGTTGTTGAAGTTCAAAATTAAATGCAATTTTCGATTTGAAATTCAAATTGAACATGCTACTGCAACTTATGAACCATAATTCGACAGTAGAGTGGGCCACGATCTAATTGATCATTTTAGCTTGCAGTTCCGAGAGGGGGTCTACGTTGACTCTCTCAAGAGTGAGCATATGTCAATATGTTATTGTATGTTTTGCAGCTCTCTTGTGTTGATCAAAATCACAATTTAGAAGAATATAAAAAAAGATATGGGGTGTATCTCCCTCATCGTTTGTTGGAATCGTATGATCTTTTATTCAATTGATCGATAACTTGACCCTTTACAAATTTCATGTTGTTCAATTTGGTTGATTTTGATCGTATGAAGTGAGGATCACTCGCAGGCCAAAAACTTGCAAAATGATTTATATGATAGTTTAGGCATATCATCCCTATCTATTATCATAATCAAATGATATTTGAATGAAAACTCCCCCTTGATAACTCGTCAGATCCACGAGCTTCAATCACGATACCAATTGATGATTACTAGGGAAGTGAGAGTCAAAGTTGTTGCGGACTTTTCATACCTTGATTACTAAAACGGAAGAACGTGGTGCAAAAATTATGAAGGTAAAGAGATAGATGAGACTGTGAAGAAGAGATGTGTAGATGACTTAAGGGGTAGGAGAAGATATGAATGAATGCTCAATGTGGAGAAAGAATGATGATTTGATACCTAGAATGGCTTTTATTGGAAGGTCATATATTTATTCTATTCATCAACTATCTATGATTATAAGCTAAGACTTACTATTTATGATAGTAATCATTGTTTTCTTGGACAATCTAACCTTTAAAATAATGAAAAAATGGACAAATATGTACATTACATCGCGTGATCATTATACACCTAAAAAGCAGCAAAATGACAAATATGTGGAACAACATAAAAATGTTACATCAAATAATACTGACTAAACTGAAATAGAAAGTCTTAATTGTAAGGACTGAAGTAGATTTCTCACATTACAAGAGCTTTAACTTGATTCGGTTGCAAACTGCCTTGGCTTGCAAGCGTTGTTGCCTTAGGACCCCAATGCTGTACTATATATTGCTTTAAGCATTCTGTTTTTAAAAATTATTGCTAAATGATTTTTTTTTCAAATATAAATCCACTGAAATTTCTTCCTCATTTTTTTGTTGTCTTGTGTTTTTCTCTTATATCTTTGAGTGGATTTATGATTTATCATTTATCTGGAGGCTTGACGGAGAAGATTTAAAACCTTATTGAAGCTTTAGTATTTGTTGCTCAAGTTACTATGAATTATTTCCAACTCATGGATTTGGATGTCCTGTCAGATGTTTTAATATTTTCTAATACTTATGTTAGCCATTTTTATACTACAAGAAGTTTCTTCGAATAGCAAATGTTGCAAGCGCATACTTGCAGCGACCTTTTTGCTTTGTTTGGTGCTGTATCTGTTTTTAGATGCAGCCCTTTTACTTACATTCATGCTACAAGAAATATATCTGGTCCTGAATTATTTATGGACAATCAATTTTGTTGTGATCAACAATGATGTTACAGTGATTCATCCATCTATAGATTAGTTGCACATGTTTTTACTGAGAACATCCACTACCATGCGAGACTGCAATCCCGGATATTCATATTATAAACATGGAGATTGCATATATACCACTGGATTCTTATATATTTATATATCTAATACCAAAAATTTTATATTTACTTAGATAATACCCTTGTTCTAAATGACATCAAAATATAGGCGGGAAATGATATATTTCACTTTAGATAATTAAATATGTGTTATTTTTAATATCATTTAAAGATTAAGATATTATGTAAATAAAAAAAAGGTGATATATATATATATATACACACACGCACACACATAAGAATTCAGTGACATGTATGTCAATCCCCCTTATAGATATTGTTTCTTTTCTTTCCTACTTCTCATGGTTTTTGCCATATGCTTCAGTTGGCTGGGGCTGCAGTGGTATTGAAAGAAGGATCAATTGCTTCCCTATCAATTAAAATACCATGGAAGCTGCAAAACTGTGAGATAGAACTTGAAGAACTTGAACTTGTGTTTGCTCCATTCACGGGAAGCAAGGTTCAGGTGTCTAGCAGCTGTTCAGAGTCAAGTAGCGGTCATAAACAACAGATGAGCCTTGGCCCAGACGAAAATGGACCGAAGATCAGCCGAGAGAGCTATGGATCTGTTTCTTTAGATATTCATGAAGGAGTTAAGACAATCGCTAAAATTGTGAAATGGCTTCTTACTAGCTTTCATGTAAGGTTAAAAAATCTTATAGTTGCATTTGATCCTTGCTTAGAGATGAATGAAAATAGATTGCCAGTAGACAAATCATTGGTTCTTCGAATTGCGGAAACAGAATTTGGAACCTGCCTTTCTGAAGATGTGCAAGCTCAAATTCCTATGGCTGATTGCCTTCTTGGAATGGCGAAGCTAACAAATTTTGTGAAATTTGAAGGTGCAGTGATTGAGGTCCTTAAGATTCCGGACATTGATAAGAGTCCTTGCCCTCAGGATAGTCTAGAAACTATATGTAATGAATACAGTTCAAGTGGCTTACCATTAGGCAGTACCACGGCAATTTTGACTGGTAGAAGTGGGGGGATCTCAGGAAGAATGAACATATCCATTCCCTGGAAAAATGGATCTCTTGATTTTCATAAAGTTGACGCTGCTGTCTGTTTTGATCCTATTGAATTAAGGCTGCAACCCAGCACCATCGAGTGGATTATTATCATATGGGAATCCCTCAAATATGCTAGCACAGCTGCAAGGAACTGTGTTCAGTTTAACACGATTGATTCTTCTTGCTCAAAATCTGGATTGCATAGCTACTCGTCTTTGAGAAGTTCTACTATATTGGGGACTGATATTACAAAACCAAGCATCAGGAAATTTTCAGAGGAATTGCATTCTGATATCAATAGAGAGACAATTCCTGAGGATCTACTTCGTCAAACACATGTTATTCAGAACTGGGTGCCATTTTCATTCAAAGAAGACCAAGCGGAATTGGAGCAAGATTATGGAGCAAGGTTTTTATTATTTAATAACAATGATTTCCGTTTTTTTAAGCTAGAATTATCCTTTCCGATCAGCATCTGTTTATTCATCTTTCAGTTGGAAAATCTGTTAGTTCATAACGTTAAAATGTTCATCCTGAATGCTCTGTTTTGGTTCTGCAAGTTGCACGCTTCTAGAAGAATTCTTTTTTTATATATGTTATGATTTTGTACTTAAGATATCTTGTTTTTTTCCATCTAATTACAAGGCTATTGATAAGTGCACTTTAAGAATGTGTAAGCACCCAACATTGTTCCAACTAAGATAGTAGCGAGTTCGCTTACATCACAAAAAGCACCTTTATTATTTTCATTCGGATTTTTGATAATTTTCGTAATTTGAGATGATTTTTTCATTTGCTGAACTTGAGAGCAGTTCATATCATAGCAGGGCTGATATGTGCAAGGTGAGAGTGTGTAAGCACAACACTAGTCCAACTTTGTGTTAGTGTATATCCTTTTCTTCCATCACAAAAGTACCTTGTTTATACTCTTTAAAGTTCTTGATAATTTTCTTAGCTTGAAATGATTTTTCCATTATTAAACTTACAAATACACCTGTCTCTAGTCATCTTATTTTATAGCAATTCTATGTTTAACAAAACCAAACTTGATGTATGTCAAAGAAGAAAATTTTGTGTGCATAAATTGGAGTGATCCATGCATACAATTTAGACCTTAAGAGCACTTAATTGGTCATATATAATTTCATTTATTCAATCATTAATCATTATGCCAACCCCACGTAGTGGGACAAAGGCTTGATGTTGTTGTTGTAATCATTAATCATTATTGATGTAGGCAGGGGGGGGTCAAATCAAGTTGGGTCCTTTTGTTCTTTGGGCTGCTTGCTGTTTCTCGGTTTGGACCTTGGCTGCTCTCGGGATGGGCTTTGGTTTTGAGCAGAAATCTTGGGATCTACTTGGTTCTAGCTCATAAATGCTTGAGCTAATGTTAGCTCATTAATATGAAAATGTATTATTCTTGTAAGCTCTTTAAGATGAGTGAAATCCTTACCTCTTCCCCTTCTTGTGTCTCCTCGGTTTCTTCTTTGTGTTGTTCCCGTGAACTGGCTGCTGGGTGCTTGTGTGGGCTTTTTGGTTTCGCCCTCTGGCTGCTTTCCTGTGACTTCTTCAGCCCGGTTTCTATGTTGGCTCTTCGGGTCCCTCCCTGGCTGTGTTCCTGTGGCTTCTCTTACCCGTTTCATGTGCTGATTTTTGGGAATTGTTTTGTGTTGCCTGCTCCTTTCCCGTGGCTGTTTTTACCTAGAATTTCTATGGCATTTTGAGTGCTGTTTTGAAATAAATGCAAGGCTCTTTGGGTGCTATTTTTTGGGGTTTTTATGTGGCTGTTTGACTCCCCTTTCTTTACCTATATATAAGAGATGTTTGTGTCTGTTTTAAAGTTTTTAGAAGGTTGTTGTGTGCTGATATTTGGAGTAAGAAAACCTGAGGATTTTTTCTTCTTTGGGAATAGCTTGCGAGCTATGTCCACCATCTCTTCTCTTTTCTATAGCTTGCAAGCTATGTTTCGTCTCGTCTTCTAATCTCTTTCTTCTCACTGCAAGTGACCACCCCACCTGTATCTTTCTTCTCAACGGATGACATGCAACTTTAGGAGTTTATGTTAATGTTTGTGTCGTTTGTAAGCGTTAAAGTTTGTAAGTTCTTTTATATTATAAAAGTAAAGTTGTTTTTGGCTTATTTGTTGTATTTTGTCTAGTTTTTTGGAGTTTTGTGTATCTTTTATTCCCTAGGAAGTTTCTTTTATTTGCTTGCAAAAATTTGGGGTTATTTTCCAAATTTTTGCTTGCATCAATTATCATTGAAAAAATAGAAAAAAGGTACCTTGTGACAATCCTCACTTAAATTCTTATGATAACTTGAAACTAAGCTCCAAAAACCCTCGAAATACAAAGGGAGGGATATTGTAGGATAAGCACTCATATCAAAGCTTGGGCACCCGTAATTACTAAATTACCCCTATAAAAATGTTGAGTAAATTTTTATTTACAAAGGGCCCTCTTTCCTTTAAAACTATGTCATGCTTTTGGATAGGGGGAGGCTCATCCTCGATTTCTTATTCACCTTCTTATTCATAATATGGTGAAAGGTTAGCTACATTAAAGGTAGTCGAAATATTTGTATCCCTTGATAAATCTATTTTTTAGGCTCATTGATACGCTTGATGATTTATAAAGGGCTTCAACTTTATGTTTCTCTTTTGCAAAAGAACATGGAGGATGTCAATTTGCAAATTAATCTATGTATGTTCACCTTTTTTTTAAAAGATAATGATCTGCAAGATTTGTTTGGCTTGCTTTTGGTATTGTGTGTTTGTCTTTTCTAATTAATTCTGAATGTACTTTCTTAATCTTACCTATTGTTATACTAGCGTTGATATTAAACTCATAAGCAACAATTATAAGGGTTAGGTCTAAAGGTGTGTTGGATTTCTATCTATAAATTATTTCAAAGTGACTTCGACCCGTGGTTTGATTTATAGGTCGGTTATAAGTGAATTCAATTTTGGCTAAAATGAGATCTCATTACTTTATGTTTTTCTTAACAAAGCATGGTTTAAATTTCTCAAACTTAGATCGACAGCTTATGTATAGCCATCAGTTTGAGAATGAACCATTGAACTAAATTGAAGTTTAAAGCCTAATTTTCACCGTTAAGTTTTCTATAAATGACTAAGGAATGTCACATCACAATTATATGTAATAGTTTTTCTGGATTCCATGTGAACAAACAAATGCACAAAAATAAAGATTTGTAATATAAGAAGCGTTATGTGTTTTATGAAAAGGAATAAAATGCGCCATCTTATTGAATCAGTCTTCAATAACTATAGCCGAATCTTTGTGCCTTTGAGTATTTGGGAGACCTCAACATCCATACTCACATCTACTAAGGTAATTTGGGCACAACAAAGGAGCATGTATCTCTATTTTTTTATTCCTTGTTTTAGCTGTATAACAAACTTGACATCTTCTAAGGAACCAGTCAACATTTCGCTGAATAAAAGAAAAAACGTTTTCTTTGAATTAAAGTGTTAGTCTTACTTGTTTAAATTATTTTGCCATCCCTCCTTGAAACTTATAGATAAAATAGCCTCTCGTAGAGAACAATGAGGAGTACATACACAATTATGTAAAAAAAAGTACCCATCTCATATCTAAAAAAATGTTAGATTCCCTCTTGACATGATTGCCATTTCTCCGCAAAGTTTGTGTCCTTGGGATAATGGTCTTTTATGGTCTTGAAACCAATAGCCTTGGATTAGAGGGTATAATAACCTCTTGCTGAAGTATGCATCCGTTTAAGTACGCACCCCAGTTAAGTATGCAAAATTTTAACAAAAACTTAGGATTCAAGATTTAAACTTAAACATGTTATGAATGGCCATTTGATGTAAGTTTTGCAATTTCTTATGTCCGACATTGAGGGTTACTGCCCGAATACTTCTTTGAAATAATTTAAATGATTTTATAAGATCATTTAGTGTTTCTCCGGCTTCTGCTTGGAGATGATCTCTCATCATTGGGACTCATTCAATCATTTTCCGCTTGGTTTCTTCGACATTTCTTAAAGAGAGGCGAGAGCTCGTACCTGAACGTGCTCTGAATCGACTGCAGGGTGTGCGGATGATAAGCTAAATCCTTCCATAGGAACTTGATGTGCGGACGATAGTTGGGCGTGTGGATGGTATGTCATGACCTGGCCTAGATACTCGAATTAACGAGGTGAGAATGAACAGTTAGACTATTATAACATTACTTTTAAATTCAAACACAGTTTATCATTTACATTCCAAATAAAACTGAAGAGCCACTAATATTTATTTTCATCAAATTTCTTATACAATCTTCGTAATTTAATATTTACATAAATAAAAAAATTACATGCTTTTATTTGGGCGTCGTCTTCTTTAGGCATACTCCTCTCTTTCATCCATTTTCACTTATGAGGAGACTTACCTAAAAAAAATGTTAATTTAATAGAGAGTTTACTAAGTAAATTTAGTGGATAATTGCTATTTCATATACAACAGTCAGGCACATAAAATAAAATATAGATGTTTCTTTGTCTTTCTTACACAATTAACATATGTATTTTCTTTCATATGCAATAGATTTTATAATTCATCTTTCACATAAATTACTTCTTATACTATTTTATTTGTTCATTTCCATTTAATATTTATTCCATTTTCATTATTACAGGAGCACCCCTCTAAATGTACCACTAATGTACAATTATTTTCATTTTCTTTTTTATTTCAGTTTAACGTGCACATGTACTTTCCTTCTCTGCCAATACCATACAAGAGTGAACTCATGTAATTTGCATGCATATACATTTTCCTTTCATTATTTACATTTTTTCCATTCAATCATATGGTTATCTTTATATACTTCTAAATAAAATATATGTATATAATTTCAAATTATGCTTTCTTCTTTCCGCGTATATAAATCCACATACACATTTCACATAACACATATTTATACTAATATTACTTTGTCACTTAATGGATAACTTTGATCATGTACCATAATGAATATAATAACTTTCAATCATTTGTAATTGAATGAATAGTCAGGAAACTTTATAAAATAAAAATAGAATCATGTAATGTCTATAAAAATAACAGAAATTACACACTTTAGTTATTTCTGATCTTTGATTCCTTCCAACCTCGAGTTTTGCTAAAGACTCTCAATACTCGTCTTAGTTTATTTATGAGAATCTCGCTGTTCCATTAACATAAATTTTCATTAATTTTCGCTGAACAATTTACAAATTCAAAGTCACAATGAATTTGATTTGACTAACATCCGTAAGAGTAACACTAAATGCATTGGCTAATATTACAAAATCTTGAAAACTTTCAACTTTCCATATCTTGAATATTATTAAATAAATTTAGTTAGCTCAATACTTCCAATCCTTTTCCTTCTTCTTCGTTGAAATGGGACTTTCACTCATTAAATTTCCTCATGTCTGAATTTCGTTCTATAGGAAATTCCCATAATATTACTTTCCATCAAAATAAGAAAATTTTTATAAATTTTCTTTTCTGAATTTGAGTAGAAACATATATGAATTTTAAATCACTTACACACTTCTTTTGACGTTGGAAATGAAAATTCGCTGATTTGTCTTTCCCCAAAAATTTTCTTCACTTTCTTTCTCAATTCCTTCCTCTGTCTTCCTTTAAAACAATCGAACTCTTCTTAGGATTAAATCACAGAAGAAATGGGAAAAATATGAAATTTGAATACCCACATGGCCACATTCTTCCTTCTTCCTCTCGATCGCTTCTCTCGACATAAACTTCCTTACGCGTTTCACCCTTGCGAGATTGAGTGAAACGAATATATTATTCATAAGCAGTCGTTCATTTTCAATCTCATACGTGATCCTTCGTTTGAAACCAAAAACCGGCAGAACCGGTTCCGTTGAACTGACAGAACCGGTTCTCACATGGTAGCTGGGCTTGCGTATGGGATGGTGGGGTGTGGACGGTCGAATAGGAGCTGGGCGTGTGGACGGTGGCTGGGCTTGTGGACGAGAGCGTGATGTGCGGACAGCCGGACAGGTGCTGGGCTTGCGAACGGGAGAGAAATCCTTCTAAGAAACCTAAAGCACGCACCTACTTATTAGGTACGCACAAACCTTTTGGGTTCAAGATGCATTTAACCAGGAGTCTACTGTAATAAGATGAGAATATTGATGACTCAAGGCATCCATAACTTTATTTGAACATTTGAGTCATATTTTATGATGTTATGAAAATGTGAAAGAAATTCGAGCACTTAGATTTCCTACCTAAGAGTTTACTCTAATCGTGTAGGTATTTTAATGCTTTATGATATAGAACAAATTTACTTGATAATTAATAATAATTTTAATGTTCTAAATCACAAACAATTATTTTATGTGGAATGCTTGCATCAAGTTTCATTTAATTTTCACTGAAGTAGGCTATTAGATGCCCATTTTAACTCAAAATAGCGCCAATACCCATAATCGATGCATCCCAATCTACTTCAAAAACATAATCGAAATTAAATATAGTCAATGAAGGGGTGTTGATTACTATTTGTTTAAGCCTTTGTAGATTGGGGATCTAGTGTCTAAAGGAATTTTTCTCCCTTAAGTATCTAGTTAATGGAGTAGCCACTAGGATAGAGTTCTTAATAGTGTCGTGAAAAAGATATCAAACCGTGAAATCTTAGAACATCATTAAATGATTGAGGAATAGGCTAATGCATGATGATCTGAATCTTCTCCTTATCCATTTCTATGCTAGCACTAGAAATAACATACAAAAGGAAATTAATTTTGTTTGTCAGGAGTTTACATTTACTGGAATTAGCATAACTTTTCTTATCGTAAAACCTCAAAAGTTGTTGCAAGTGATGTAAATGATCCTCTAGTGTACAGCTATGCATCAGGATATCATCGAAATGTATAACAACAAACTTACCAATGAACGATCAACATATTTAAGTCAGTAAGCATATAAATGCGTTGGGGGCATTGTATATGTTGAATGGTTTCAGCATCCATTTGTAAAATCTCTTTCATGTTTTAAAATCATCTTCTATTCATTCCCTGATTTCATATGTATTTGATAGTATCTGCCGCATAGATTAATCTTTTAGAGGAAAGGGATGCTCCATGTGATTAATTAAATAGATTGTCTGGTTAAGGAACCGAAAATCAGTATTTTATTGTAATCATGTTTATGCCTTGAATATTCATACACATTTTCCGTGTGTTGTCTGTCTTAGGAAATAATGAAGCACATACCTCACATGGATTAAGACTCACTTGAATCAAACTTTAAGCAACTCTTTTACTTAATTTTGTTATTCTTCATATTTTTTAGGTCTCATCCTATAAGTTGTTTGTGGGATGACACCTCCCAGAACAAAATTAATCATATGTTTTACATCTGATGCAATCAAAAATTTGGGAGAGGGACCCAAATTTTTTATCACAAAAACTAGACCTTACTAGATAGAATAAAGACACAAAATGCTCAAAAGGATACAAATAAACCACAAATAACTTCACTTTAATATATAAAAGACTATTACAACTTGGACACTTACAAACGACTCTTACAAATGACTCTTACAAGACACCTAAAGTTGCTTTCCAAGAGAAGAAGGATACAATGGAATGGCACTTGCAGATAGAAGAAAGAGGTTAGAAGCCGAGACGAAAAGTTGGAAAGAGCTCGCAAGATTTCCAGATGAGGTGGAAGAAGGTGGACAAAGCTCTCAAGCTTTTCTAAGAAGAACCCGCAGGTTTTGGCTTCCAAAAATCACTCACATTTCATTCACTTAACATCACAAAACAACTCATATATATAGGCAATAGAGGGGAACTAAACAGCCCAATAACAACCATAAATATCCAGCACAGGAAACAGGGCAGAACTTTTGGTTTCCAGCATAGGAAAACCAACAGCAGCAAGATATTAAAAAGCCCCGATAATAGCAACAGAGAACTCCAAACGGTAAAGCAAAGATCAAGGAAAAAAGTCATAGGTTTCCAGCACAACCGAGGCAACAATTAAAGGAAATAAAAGGCCACGTTTTCCACCACAGAGAAACCCCAAACGCCATCATTAAAGAACATTGAAGGCCACGGTTCCATCAGCCAAATGAGGGAAAAATGCAGCAGCTCAAGAGGCAAAGAAGAAGAGGAAGAGACAAGTTCCACTCACCTAAAAGCTTGCACCTCTTAATGAATTTAGAGCTGAACATCAGCTCATAATGAGCTACAACTCCTCATGATAATAATGAGCTTGCACCACTAAAATTTCAACAACTAATGCTCAAAACCGAAATCAGCCAAGGCTCCCATAAAACCACAAAACAGCCCAAAGGATAAGGTGGAGATGAAAGGCCAAGATAATGAAGAGTAAGGAGAGGGGGAAGATGAAAAAACACAAGGCAAGAAATTAAAAGTAAAACTCAACTTGTGTTGACCCCCCCTTTGTTTACATCAACATCCCTTATAGAGGTAAGCTGGTTGGTAAGTTGTTAGGGAAAATATCTTGATATTGTTATGTTAATGGTTGTACTTCTGCTGGGATATGTGATCTCATGATTTCCCTCCATCACTATGAGAGTGTAAGTAGATGGTGCATTTTGCGTAGCTCTTATAAATATAAATTTGGGGACTATCAAATCAGTTTTAATTTATTGATGTCTTCTTTTAAAGGCATCAATACTACCTTCTTGCCTTCTTCTCATAGATATACATATTTTTATAACCATCAGGGATACTATTTCTGTCATATTTTCATGGTCATCCTAAGAGTAATTGGAGGCATCCATAGAAATAATGTCGCATCAAACCTCCTCATGCAATTTTTTGACCAATAGATAAATGTGCTAAACATCGATTCCAGGCCTTGGAAAAGCAATTCAGAAGTTCTTTAATCCACTATCAAACCTGTCCAAAATTCTTAGCAGCAAGAAATGGCCACTACCCAATAATAAACTTGGCTATTCTTGAGGACAAGGTTTTATGTTTGTGTGATCGATTGTGGAAGAGTCCCCGAACTCGACTATGATCATATATCCACTCTTTTCTCCAAGAATAGGGAGTCCATTAAATTCTTGGGATAGCATGAAATTAAGCTCTAAAAAAACCCTCCAAACATAAGGGAAGGGGTATTTATTGGCCAACCACTTATATTAACACCGAAGCCACTTGATTATTAAATTACTCCTATAAAAAAGGAAAATAGGATGTAAGTACAAGTTTTATTTACGAAAGCCCCCCCCTCTCTCTCCAAATGCAAATTTATATTACTTAATATCTAAGATTTACATATTTTTACAAACATCATGTATACTATGGCAGTCATATTTTCATGGTTATCCTAAAAGTAAATGGAAGGCATTCATAGGGATAAGTGGATAACGTCGCACTATATCTCCTCATGTAATTTTTTACCAACAGAAAATTGTACTGAACATCAATTATAGTCGTTGGACAAGCCCTTCTTTAATCCTCTATCCTACCCGACCTAAATTCCTTGTAGCAGGAAATGTGATGGGGACATCAGATCATCATGGAGAGTTTATCAGAGACGCGGCCGACGATCTACGGCCACGATCGAGTCTTTATATTTTTTAGTCGTTGATGTATTTTATTTTCATGTAGCTTGTTATTTGCTTATGTGATATTTAGAGTCGTTGTATTTTTTTATTTAGTTGCTTATGTGTTTTCTTTCCCGTAGTACCTCTCTTATGGGAGTTGTCGTATGTAAGCCCAAAGGGCGTTTGTGTCTTTTATTTCGAGTCATGTTGTAGGAGGCTATTTAAAGCCCCATTTTATTCTATTATGGTTAATGGATGATTATGATGAAAATTGTTTCCTGCATTTTGCTTGAGAGCCTGTGAGAGTTCTTGGAGAGAACTTTGGAGAGAACTTTGGAGAGATCCCTAGGAGAGGGAGACCGGATCACCCACCAACCTTGGAGATGGCCGGGTTCGTGGTATTCTTTATCTTCTCATTTTCCCTTTGGCGACCTCGTACCCCACTCCTCTTGCCGCCGGATTCTCCTCTCCAACCGAGCCATCAAATCCCCCCACAAACCTACGGCTACCTCTCCACACCCAAACCTTCCATGCCGCCGGTTCCAAAGCACTAGCCGCCGGCCTCCTTTCCGCCTTGCCACTTTTATTGTATTTCCTAATTTAGGATTGGATATATTTGGGGCTGATTTTGAAATTCAAATGCACTTGATTTGAAATTCAAATTCTTTCCTAAAATATCAAATCTATTTTTGGAAAGTCATCAATCTTGCCCAAATCAAATTTAAATTAAAAAAGGGTTAATTCTTTTCCCTTTAACTAGCATTCCCTTGATTTGGAAAGCTTTAAATCTACTGCCATAACTCATCTTCCCCTTTGAATGCCAACGGCTCCTCCCCCATCTGATTAAGCCTGATTGTCTCTCTTTCCTAAAACCCAACCCTTTGTTTTAGGAAATATTCCAAATTCCCTCAATCCCCTCTTACCCGATAACCCCTCCTTGCCATATCCAGCAATTTGATTTCCTAAATCAAAGGAAATTGTTTAGGATTTCAAATTCCCCTCATCTGGTTGGACTAATTTATTGCCTAAGCGTTAATTTTCCCTTTGGTAATAAAGTAGATATCCTAATTTTTCTTCCCTGGTTTGCCGCCCAACTTCTGTTCTCCCTCAGCTATCCGTAACTCCCCTCCTTCTTCCACTTTTCCTCCACATCCCATCCCATATTGTCCACAGCCATACGTGCAACCCTTCCCATCCATCCTCTCTACATTAAGAGCTATTTTCTTCTCAGATTCTTAAAAGCCATATCCAGGAATTCTTTGGAGGCCAAGTGGAAGTCATCATTGCTACTACTTGAGAATTATATTAACTGTTATTGACTCTCTACTTCCAAGCAACAATGAATGATGAGATCTATTGACGAGCACTTCGAGGGTATAGAGTGGAGGATCTCCACATCTCCTTAAGCAAAGGTTTTCTCCTTTCCACTTGTACCCAATTTCTTCTAACTCTAAATTCTCAATTGGTTGGTTGTAATCACGAAAGCTCTTTCACTTGCTCGTGCCAAACTTAGTCATTTGTAGGAATTGAGTGTAATCTTCTATGCATCTTACGTCTCATTGTTAAATTAGGGATTAACTTGAAACTACTATTTTGCATTGCTTTATTTTTCTTGACTATCTTGAATGTTCAAAACTTAGCGCATGTGATCTAGCCTATACAAGATTAACTTCCTCTTTGTTTGACTCGCCGTGGATAATTGCTAGTAATTTTAATCCGAACTTATTCTAATCAACGAGTTGTGCAAAGCCTAAGTGAAACTCATAACATTGCATCTAAGTAGTCCTGCATCAAAATGGCCATTGCTTAATTCCAACAGCTTTCAAAATAGCAAACTAGGTTAATCTTGACTGCAAGAGAAGTAGCTAGGGTTGGGTGATCGATTGTGGTGGAGTCCGGAACTCCACTGTGAACTTTTATCTACTCTCCTCTCAAGGGTAGGAAATCCATCCTTAAGTTTTCAGGGTAACCTGATACTAAGCTTAAGAAAACTGCCTCCAAACACAATGAAATGGGTATTTATAGGCTAACCACTCATATCAATATCATTCCCCTTAATTACTAAATTACTTCAATAAAGTAAAAATGGAAAATAAGCCACAAGTAAAATTTTTATTTACGAAAGCTGCCCCCCAACCTATTTTGTTAAGGAAGCTTACCATCATTTGCTTCAAGATAGCAATGTTAGTCTCCAACTTATTGGTGCTGCACCCTAGTCCAACTTCTAAAGATTTAATTTTCTAATGATTACCCATCATGCTATTTGCAATATGCTCTTTAAATTTAGATTTTTGGGTGAGGTAGGATGCTTATCAAAATTATGTTGGGCTTGTTCTAGAGTGAATGGATGCTTGCAAATAATAATTATGTAAAATGTAAGTGTAATCTAGTAAAATATCTAAATGATATGCAAACAAATTTTCTGGAAATGCTTATTAGCAACTTTTGGTGCAAAATAATCATTTTTCTGCCCCTATAAAAAATCTAATTTAGTTCTTTTATATATATTGAAAATAGATCTCAATTCGCTCACTTGTAATTCTCACTAGTTATGCTAAGTTGGAGGGTGGTGCTTAGGCAAATTTTTGGAGTTTAGAAAAACTAGTAAGTTATTCATTCCAAGGTATAAAATTTACTAGAAATATATAATTTATCATAACATCAACATAGATTATACTTTATTGTAGCAGGTTGAATGTTAGAATTTTTTTATCTCCTAATGGGTAGAAGATCTTTTAAGTTGGTGATTGCAATGGTGCAAGGTGAGTGGTTATTGATAGAAATGAGTGATGTCATAGAAAAATCAATGCTGTGAGGGGACCTATAGCTGTTATGCAAAAATCAATGGAGATTCTGAGTGGCTGCGGAGTTTGGAAGGATGGAAACAATATGAGATCATTAAAACAATGTAGCCTAGTGGGACTATGGTGGTCATCGACTACCTTGAGAAGACAAATATATCTATGCAAACCAGTGGACATTTTTAGCTTGGAAAACTAGAAGCGGTGATGGGAACCATAGAGGTGACATAGCCCTTAAAGTTAGGGGTGCCATAATGGAGGTTAGTGTCATCCTAAAGAATATGAATTTTTTAGACGAAACAGATAAAAGTGTGAAGGACCTGCAATGCGTGTTACATGTGCTATATTGGTAGAATAGCATATGGGCTAGGACGCATAGCATGCAAGAAATGTGAGAAACAAATGCGGGGCGTGGGGAGACCTGAGATATGCAATATGCAAGATGTGCATAAGAGTTCATGTGCAACTTCAAATAGTTTGCGTGTGTGGGCAAATAAGGGGTAAGTTGCTAGTGAGAAGCGCAATCTGCAATGGGATGGATGAGCATGAGAGCCGGGAAATGCACGGGTGCGTTCAATTGCTAGATTTTTAGTGATCAAACATGTATGGATTCGAGAAAGTAGGTTTGAGTGAATCAAACGTTTATGGGTTTGAAAGTTTAGGGCTTAAGAAGTATTAGGCTTAGATAATGCAAAAAAGTATGCATGCAATTGCCTTTTAGGGTTGCATTGTTGCAATTACGAACACAAACTCTGATACCAAAATTGGAGGGGGCAGACTGAAGAGGAAAGTCTCAACTTTAGTTGCATAACTTCAATTAATAGATAATTTCATTCATTTAATCATTAATCAATAATCAATATGTACATCATAGATCCCTATTTATAGTACTTAATAAGGTTTAGATTAAACTTCTGAATGTTAATGTGGCTCTATCCAAAATAACAAAATTGGAACCTGTTCTTATGAATCTTATTCTATAGAAGATACTATTGTAAAAAATAAAATAAAATAGAAAAATTATAAGAAATTTCATATTTATCTTTTTCTATCGAAAGCTGTCACCTATGACAACATACATTTTATCAGATATCTAAAAGCAAGTTTGGTTTTGGATTCATATCCTGAATTTTGTTGTCTAGTGGATATTGAGTTGTCTTCCAACTCCAATAGTCTTAGTAAAATATGCAGCATTGTTCCCTAACACCATAGATTTCAGGTGATAACTTTATGTTGGTACATTAGTTCACTTTTCTAGTCTTGTCAGTTTTAATATTTTTTCTTTGTTACAGAGGTATTATCCCTTTTATTATTTTGCAATTTAACCGCATTCTGTTTTTCTACGAAGTTGCTACTGATTTTTTTTTCCTTAAAAGAGCTGGAACTTCGGTTCTTTCTCCCATCTTGCCTCTGGTTGTTGTTATTTGATTATGTTCTTTGGACTAGTTTGATAGAGTCGATTAAATAACCTTTTTGGCTGTTATATGTATCCTGCATGATTTAGTATACTCTTCATTTTTTCCATTTGATTGATTGAAGATATTTCAAATTGAGACAGTAGACCACTCTGCACACTATATGCCCCAAAACTAGCCTATTTCAGTGTACTGCAATTTCTTACTATGACGTGATGGACTTTAAGTCAAACATTGGTGCATGGAATCAATTCAAGCTGTACTAATATCTATTAAATCATTTTAAGCAGTAAAAAACGATTCTTATTCTATAATCCAATGCGTAACTGAAAATGTAGTTGGGAATTTCACGACTCCTCACATTGCCCAGAAATTTAATGCCCATTTAAAATTGTTTCAAGTTGTTATTTTTAACAACCTGTAACTAATAATCATTATGGAGGAAAATATTCTTTAAATATTGGTTTCCATTCTGGTTCAAGATAGATACCGAAAACACTTCAGTTCCTCCAGTTCCCATCTTTACTGTAACAGCTGCTAAGTGATGTGGTATGCATTTACCTTCCCCTTCATAATGTACTCAAGGACGCACCCATAAATAGTTCACGTTTTCTTGTAGCCCTTCTGCTCAAATGTTCTACTTTGCTGGTTTTTGTTTGGAAATAGGTGCACAACATTTTCTTATTTTGTTGTTCATTGCCCCTGCAATGATATTATTCATGATAATGCTAAGTCTTTTGTTGCACACACACATATATCAATTTTTGTTCTTTCATAGATGATTGTAACCAACTCGGGTACTAATTGATGAATCTAACTTGCAGCATAGATCAATTTTTTGAATGCTTTGATGGGTTGCGGAGCTCTCAGGCAAATTCTGGAACTAGTGGGCTATGGAACTGGACTTATTCAGTTCTCAGCGCAATTAATGTTGCATCTAATCTGGCTTCTGGTTCTGGTCATATGCTTACAGGTATTTTGCCGAAGATGTCTTTTTGTGAGGCATATTTTCATCTGCAAGATATGAAATTTTCTGCAATCATGCATGATGTGTTATACTTTAGCACGACAATATGGATATATGTTGTGAGTGAATAATTGATGTATCTTTGTTATCTTATTCATGGTTCACATGCGCAAACAGTAGTCATGTACTCAAATCCTTCAATCAAAACTGTGTGAATGCAACGGGTTTCCCATATTTTATTTGAAATTTTCAATCTTTGAATTAGAAAAATGGCAGATGATGGGTTTTTGATGAGCCGTCCATGTATCTTGATATTGAATGGGTAGGGAATTTGCCCCCGAATGACTATGTGCTTATATTGAACTCTTTTAAAACATATGATACTGTATCTCAACGTGTTCTAGGTTTATCCGCCTTGATACGATTCTGGAATATCAATGTTGATATGAGGACATAGAATTTAACTGCTAGCCAGTGTGCTATGATAAACCTGGCCTTGTGATAAAAAATATCATTGTTGTATTATTGAGATTGATCCGGTAAATCACTGCTTTTGTCTCTTGTAGCTTGAACTAGTTGGAGAAAGAATTTAGTAATGATAGCCATTTGAAATGAGAAATAGATGGAAGGTGCATGAGTGTCTTCTGTGAATGTATTCCCGCCTTGCTGATGTCTAGGAGGGTTTGATTTCTACAACTTTACCCCTATGAATTAGAGCTTTCAGATTGCAATGTGTGATCTCCAGTTACAAAGGGCACCCTAATTGTTCTACCAAGGCCTGCCTGCTAAATAATAAAATGAAATATTGAATAAATCAACTTTTGGACTTTGAAACTTTCTAATCAATCTACTATATTTCTAGATTGTCGAAAAGCAATCAGTTTAGTTACATTTGCTATGATGTGTAAGTCTGCCAGGTATACTGAGCGCAAGGAGCAGGAGTGATTTTTGATATGGGTGGTACTGGATTTTGGGGATCTCCATTGTCAGGTCATTCGGCTAAGAAATATGTTTTCTTGCATTCACCAACCATGTGGATCCATAAAAACTTTACAAATAGGATTCGATTTTATTCTGTTCATAGTTTGGAAGCTCTTTTCCTTTTTTGCTTTAGGTTCTTTAAATTGTGTGAACATCAGCTAGCACGTAAATTTGTTCTGGTTTTTGGCTCTGAAAAGGCTGACAAAAGTTTAGTCCTCTTGATAAGTTGCATATTAATGGGCATCGTTTCTTATGCCTTTGTTTTTATGTTTCTCTCTCTTCAATTTATGATTCTCTTGATAAGTATCCTCTCACTTTTTCATTGCTACTTGTGCAGAGCAACATGTTGAGACCTGTTTAAGAGCAACTGTCACAAGGGTCTCTCTTTTCCTTTTTTTCCATGACAAGGTAGAAAATGTTTCTGATCAGTTACTGGGTGGTGACAGGGATGACAACAAGTCACGCCGACTAGATCATTTAGGCTCTATAACAAGTTGTACACAAACCTTTGACTCCTATGCGAGCTGTTTTTCATCTATGAATGTTGATCAGTCAACCATTGCTGAACCTAATTTGACAGGATTTAAGCTGCACCATCTTGAAGCAAAGTGTCAAGATGTAGTTATTAATTTTCAGGTTAACATTTAACACTGTTATAATAATTTTCCTACATGATATCTGCATTGTTGTTTAAATTTTGTCATTTACTTTGATTTTTCATCGCCAGTATCTTGTTCCCAACGCATCATCATTATTTATCTCAACTAATTTCTTTTCTCTGTGAAAGCGAACAGATTGGCTCACGAAAGAAAGATTGTCAAATATCAATCAAGCATGTCAAAATTGATGAGTACTATGATCATAAAAGTCATGTCAAGATGTTTGGCTTTTCTGATAACAGTGACTGTTGTGATCAGATGCTTAGAAATAAAACTATGAAGCAAAAAGTTCTAGATGCTCTCCCTCCCTTTTCTGCTTTTGTCCAAGAGTATGATTTAGAAATATCTATTGAGCACAATTTTGAGAAAATAAATAAAAGTTCTTCATCTGGTCCTCAGATGATTAAGGTTGGACTCATGGAATCGTTTGGTGACTGCAGATTCCATTGTGTTATTAGTCTTTCAGATTCAGATGGAAGTTCAGTTGCTTCAACTACTTTCTCTTTGCATTTTCCACCGTGTTTTCTGTGGCTCGACTTTCATTTAGCAGACTCGCTACTGAAACTCTTCCAAAAGGTTGAAACCTGTGTTAAGAAACATAGCGATAACAGAGATTTTGTTTTTTATGACTTGTCTGATGATAAAAAATTGGTCTCCCCTCATGATGTGAAAAGTTGCGATTCTTCCATGAAGACAATTTCTAATGTGCAAGGAAATTTTGTCTTTGCCCATACAAGGATCATAATTTGTTTTCCTCTGCATAGTATGGAAGACTTTGAGCATTTATACCTTATGGATAAGTTCATCATTCTTGAACATTTCCCATTGCTTATTCCTGAGGAAGTTTTGCATGTTTATCCCTGTCCATTAAAACAACTCATTGCACCAAATGGTAGTACTTGCTCCCCTACCTTTTCCTTGCATTTTGAGGTAGGGACCTTTGATATATACCTGACTAATTCTATAATCAAAGATGTTGTTGCTGATCAATCTATTCCATTAGAAGTGAAAGATGTCTCTGCTGTGAAAGTTCTTTCATTGAGCAGTAAAACAGGTGACAAACACTGTGGAATTAGTATAGTTTGGCAGAAAGGTCCTGTAACTGGTCCTTGGATGGCAAGTAGAGCTTGGAGCATGGCTTCTATACATGATCGAAGAAGTAGGAATAAAGTCACCGGAAAAGATTGTGAATTTTCTTCTGTGACAGCAGTAGAGGACTTTGAGATGAATAGTTCTGATATTCATCATGAGTTGATTCTTAGCTCTGGGCTTCTCCTTTATTTAAGTTTTTCTATCATTAGGCTCAATCTCCACAGTTATAATTATGAAAGTTTGCATTACCTTTTAGATGTTGCCATTCACGGCTTATCTAATGGAGGTTCTTCTAAATTGAGTGTCTCTGAGGAGGAGATGACTCTGTGTAAAGAAAATGCATCTCAAAAAACTATTATTATGGATTGTGATGTCTTGGACCTATGCATTTTGTTCGATGAGGTACCTGACTGCAGCCATTCGGTTCAGAAGGAGTTGGTGGGTTCATGGAGTTGCTTTAATCTCATGGTTAAGAACTTTGAGATTATGTCTGTCTCAAATATTGGTGAAATTAGTGGCACAAACTTTTTCCGGCTCGTTCATGGAGAAGGTCAATTATGTGGTTCCTTATTCAATGGTAATAACTGTACATCAGATACAACCCAGGATGTTCTTTTGATATCGTGCATGAACTC
Organism: Dendrobium huoshanense; assembly: GCA_016618105.1. Classification (NCBI taxonomy): domain Eukaryota; kingdom Viridiplantae; phylum Streptophyta; class Magnoliopsida; order Asparagales; family Orchidaceae; genus Dendrobium; species Dendrobium huoshanense. Next base: position 39,952,323 of record CM028353.1, on the reverse strand, counting down.
TGCTAGCAGGCGGGGAGGTGGTGATGGTGCCAATGTGCTGTCTTTTGGCTCTGCTGGAACTAAAATTACTTACCTATGCAATCCCCAGTTATCTCGCAGTTACACATCCATACTTGTTCATTGCGGGACAATCATTGCACCTGGGGGCCGCCTAGATTGGATCAGCCATTTATGTTCGTTCTTTAGCTTGCCTTTTGAAAAGGAATCCTCGGTCATTGATGTAAACCAAGCTGAGCCTTCTTCAAATTCTACCAATTATGAGGCATCTTTTTTCCTTGATTTGGTGGATGTAGCTCTAAGTTATGAGCCACACGTTAGACGTCTGGCTATAAATGGTGACAGTGCATATGTTGGATGTGATGATATTTTTGAGCATGGTCAAGGAATATCTGAACAACTAGTCGGCTGCCTTTTAGCTGCATCCTCATTCAGCATATCTAATTATGCCATGTCAAACTCTGCAATTAGTGATTACAATCTCCAGTTACAAGATTTGGGACTTCTTATTTGTCAGTCCTCAGGCTTGAACAATGATTATGGGAGTTATGATGTTAGTTATCTGCAAAAGACTGGTTATGCCAAAGTTGCTTCGGGTAACCTTTTAGTGGCTATTATCAAAATTAATAGCTTAAGGTGGGAAGTTGAATGTTCAGAATCGCATATCAATTTTGATACCTGCCATGATACAACTCATGGACTGTTTCGCTTGATTGCTCAGTTGCAGCAACTTTATGCGCCTGATATGGAAGATACTCTTGCACACCTGCAATCTAGGTGGAATAGCGTCCAGCAAAGTCAAAACACAAATGGATCTGATGATGCTTCAGATAGTTCTTATTCATCTAGTAGTTTGGATGCTGGGAAGAAGCTTTCTACAAGTGATGACAACTCTTTATCTATTGGGCTGTTGGATGGAATTGTTGAGAATGCTTTTCACCCAACCAAAGGGTCTAGTATTCGTCTTAATCCTTCTGTGCTTGGCCAGGATAATTATTTTGATAATGTGAATACAAATTCAAGCATCTCTCATGTTGACGACGTCTCTTCTGTGAAAATGTCTTTTAAGGGGTCAGCTTGTAACTTGGGAGTGGAGCACTCTTGTTTAGAAAGTAACTCAGGATTGGATAATATTGAAATAGAGTCTGAGAAGGAAGAATCTCTTCCCCAACTCATTGAAAGCTACTATTTTCCTGAGATAATTGCACCTTCCCTAACTATGAAAAGAAGTCTACCAGTAGAAGATCAGAGATGGAAATATGATTTGCCTTCTCGTGATGTTGACGGTGGAAAGGGTGGATGGTATGAGGATGGTCACCTGATGATAGTAGATAATCATATTCCAAATTCTATACTTCTTGATTCTGATCAACATCATGAGAAAACGAAGTTTGTGCCTGGTGATTCGGACGCTTCTTCTCATTGCAGTGAAAAAGGGAAGATACTTCTTAAGAATATAGATGTTAGATGGACCATGTTTGCTGGATCAGATTGGTCTCAACAAATGAAAAATTCAACTGGAAAAGATGCAAGTATATCCTTGGAACTTGTTTTGTCAGGGTTAAATATTCAATATGTAATATACCCTGACGGTGAGGTCAATGTCTCAAAACTTTCCATCTATTCCCAAGACTTTCATCTCTATGACAGAAGTACAACTGCTCCATGGAAAATGGTATGATTTTTCAATACTGGGAACAACTTTAGATGTTACCAAGAACGCATACTGCACGGAAAACTGTTTAAGAATTTAATTTTCCCCCATTTGTAGGTGATTGGGCATTATAACTCCAAGGATTTTCCAAGAGAATCCTATGCTAAAGCATTTAAGTTAGATTTGGAAACAGTGAGACCTGATCCAATAACACCTATTGAAGATTACAGGTAACTGTTAAACTGTTAAAATCCATTACTTAATTAGTAATGTATTATTTTTTATCGTAAAAAGCTACATCAAAATTTGTGTCTAACCCGTTTCTTCTCCAATGAATTATTTGTTAATGTATCTTTTGTTATTGCAAAATTTACATCGAAGTTTATGTCTTATGTAGTTGCTTGGTGATCCTGACTATTTGCACTTTATTGTTTTCTCTTCTTATAAACTTTTTAATATTTTCGTAAGAGACACTTGAAGATCTCAAGTAATTTCTATAAATCGTTGGAAAACAACAAAAATTCTCCACAAAAATTCGCACAAAACTAGGAAAACAGTAGATAATTTGTATTATTTGATTAAAGGGAAACAGAAAATACCAAGATACAATTGATCCTCTATTCAAGAGGAGGATTTATCTCCCCCAAATCTCTAGAAGCCGCTAGAGCCCAAAACCTAAGAAAGATCTCAAATTTAAGCCAAATTCAAGATGCCCTAACCCTCGGAAAACAAAATATTTAATGCATACAATCCAATAGAAAATCTCTAAACAGTCCCTATATTCAAATTTCTCTCCTAAACTCCTCCTAAAACCTTCCTAGTCTGGTCTATTGGACTATGTGATTTGATCGGCATGAGTAGGAGGCGGAACTTCTCCACCTCTGTTACCCGCAAGTCGGCCCCGCATGGACTGGCTGGACTGGTCTAACAATACTCCTCTCCCAAAGACCCATCTTGTCCGTAAGGTGGAAAGACAACACCCTCCTCCATTCCCTCGTCATCGCAAACGGTCAGAACATGAAGAGTTCAATCCTTATGCATGTGCCTCGGTATATCTCTCGTCACGTCTGAAACAGAGCCCCTTCGTCCTCTTCTCTTGTAATTCCGTTTTTGTGAACTTCTTGAAGTTGTCCCCAGGTGTTCCTCCTATAGTCTTTTCCTTCAAAGTCTTCCAAAGAGTATCCGGTGTTGGCTCCTTGGATGCCAAAAAGAACCGCTCCTCTCCAGGTGTCTCTGATCCTCTACCGATTAAGCTAGCTCCATAGCCTCTTCCAGGTCACGAGCCCTCGTCACTCTAACTGATGTCTGGATCTCTGGTTTCAATCCCTTCATAAAGTTCCCCTCCAGTACAGTCTCTGGAACCCAATCCAGTCGGTTGGCGAGGTACTCAAATTGCTCACGGTACTCCACCATTGTCCCCTTCTGCATCAAAGCGAAGAATTGCTCATAGAAGCCCCCTCCCATATTGTTTTGGAAAAGTTCAAACAAGACGTCCTTAAACTCCCTCTAGTTCCATGTCGGTCGCCTCGTATCGCTCTACTGGTACCATGCTAAAGCCTTCCCTTCCAAGCACATCCTGGCTGCCATCAATCTCTCCCCCTTCGTCAATCTGTTGACAGTAAAATACCTTTTTCACCTTGTAAACCCGCCCATGGGCATCCTCTCCCAAAAAAATAGGCATCTTCAGCTTCCTCACCCTCAGATTGCTCCTGTTCCCTTCATAATTTCCCCTTCCCTAAGAGGGTGGTTCCCCCAAAGTGTCACAATCATCCCTTCTACGTTCATACCCAAACCTATCATCAAATTCAACACCCCTTAGATCATAACTAACCATCCCCTTTCAAATTCAACCCCCCTTTTGTCATAATTACCCCTTTCCCTTTCAAATCTCCCATCTCTCCTCTCCAAATCAACACCTCTTCTGATGCAGGCAAAAATATAGGGAGGCCCCAATTTTTGCAAGCATATTACAAGATTTCCTAGGAAGTAAGAAAATATGCGAAATACTCAAAAATACACCTTTGATATCATAAAAAGACACTCACAACTTTTGACGCTTACAAACTTTTAAAATAAAACAAACACCTAAACTTGCTTTCTTGGATTGAGAAGAAGGATACAAGTGGCATCGATACTTGTGGAGAGAAGAAGGAGATAAGAAGCCGAGATGAAGGAGGACAAGCTCGCAAGCTTTCCTAGAAGAAGAAGGAGAGAAAAGACATAGCTCGCAAGCCATCCTAGAAACCCGTAGGTTTAGTTCCAAAAATCAGCACACATAATACACTTAAAAAACTCTTTTTTCATTACAAAACATCTCCTATTTATAGAAGAAAATGGGGCAGCCAAACAATCCTTTTTTTTTCTTCAATTAAACCCATTAAATTCAAGTAAATGGAAGGCCAAAAGTCAGCCCAAAACAACACCCAAACAACCAGCAATCAGTCTAGAAACAGTTCAGAAACAGCTCCTAAACAGCCAGCAATCAGTCCATAAATCAGTCCAAAAACAACACCCAAACAACCATCAATTATTCCATAACAGCACCTGAAAAGGCAACACAGAGAACCGGGTAAAAGCAGCCACATAAAAGCAGCCAGGGGAGAAACTGAATTGGCACAAAGGGGATCGGAACCAGCACCTAGCAAGGGAGAAGAATCCGCCACGAGAAATAGAATCATGAGGGAAAACCGAAGAGGCTAAGGGAAGGAAAAGGGGAGATAGGTGGAGGAAATCAAAGGGCTACATATGGGGGAAATGAACCTAAATAAAGCCAACTTATGAGATGAATAACTAGTGGTTTAGCATTAATGAGCTGCCTTTAGTAGAACTTAAAAAATAAAACCTAACTTATTTTGACCCCCCCTGCCTACATCAATTCTCCTCCGGTTGAAGAAGCTCATCTCCCGATGAGGTTGTTTTAAATTTTCGTCGATGAGATGTAGACTCCGAATCCAATTATTCAATCTTTGTCGCATATTCTTCAGGATTTCTTCTCGTTCTTACTTGAATTGGTCTTGCAACAGTTTCTTTTTCTTTATATAATTTTTCGTACTCATATGCAATTTCATATGTAATTTGTATAACTCATTTTGAAGTGGGTCTGTTGAACTTCCTTCCGTCGAAACCCATATGTCCATTGGAGTTTCGAATGTTGGATCAACTGGTTGATTTTCTTCCACGACTGACTCTTTTTTTTTTTTTGTGATTTTCCATTTCTTTAAACACTAAAAAAAACAAACAACATAGGCCTAGGCTTTGATACTAAATTGATGCAAACAAAAATTAGGAGAAACCCTAATTTTTACAAGCAAAAGAGAACTCTTCCTAGGATAATAAGAAAATACACGACATAACACAAAATACAACTTTTTATAATAAAAAGACAACTTTTGACGCTTACAAACTTTGACATAAAAACAAACACCTAAACTTGCTTTTTTTGGATCGAGAAAAAAGATACAATTGGCGTCGAACTTGCGGAGAGAAGAAAGAGGTTAGAAGCCGAGACGAAGGAGAGTATAAGCTCGCAAGTTTTCCTAAAAGAAGAGGAAGAGGTGGAACAAGCTCTTAAGCTTTTCCACAAAGAAACCCGCAGGTTTGACTTCCAAAAATCACATCATAACTCCTCTTTTCTTTGCCCAAACACCTTATATTTATAGGAGAAAAGCTGGCAGCCAAACAACCACAAAGGGCCAGATTTAATTCCAGAATCAGCACCCGAAATGGCAACACAAAGAACCGGATAAAGCAGCCATGGGAAAGCAGCCAGGGGAGAAACCAAATGAGCACAAAGGGGACCGGAACCAGCACCCAGCAAGGGAGAAGAATCAGCCACGGGAAATAGAACCAGGAGGGAAAACCGAAAAGGCCAAGGGAAGGAAAAGGGGAGCTAGGTGGAGGAAATCAAAGGGCCACATAAGGGGGAATGAACCTAAATAAAGCCAACTTATGAGTTGAATAACTAGTGGCTTAGCATTAATGAGTTGCCTTTAGTAGAACTTAAAAAATAAAACCCAACTTATTTTGACCCCCCCTGCCTACATCAGGTTTCCCCACTTCTCTGGCTGTCGGCGCCTTTCCTCACCTCCGACGAAGATATTTTGATTTGGCCCTCGAGAACTTTTTTTAACATCTCCTCCAGGATGGAAAAATTCGAATTGATCTTATCATGGATGACTGAAATATCATTTTTTAAATCTGAAACTTGAGTTTGGAGATATGAAATTTCAGATTTCATTTGTCCGATCTCTCCTTCTTATACCTCTACCTTTCTTCCCGCCATAATTCCCCAGATCTTTATTAGGCTCGAAAATCCATATTTTCACCACTTAAATAGTTAAAATCACAGCATGAAATAGAAAGATTGCTGCAAGAATCCTCCAAAAACTGCCTAAGAACAGTTCGGAAACAGCTTTGATACCAATTTGATAGGAAACTCTTAAAGATCTCAAGTAATTCCTATCAATCTTTGGAAAATAACAAGAATTTTCCACAAAAATCCACACAAAACCAGGAAAACAATAGATAATTTGTATTATTTGATGAAAGGGAAACGGAAAATACCAAGATCCAATTGATCCTTTATTCGAGAGGAAGATCAATCTCTTCCAAATCTCTAGATGACGTTAGAACCCAAAACCTAAGAAAACTCTCAAATTTCAGCCAAATTCAATATGTCATAACCCTCGAAAAACATACTATTTAATGCATACAATCCAAAAGAAAATCTTTAAACAGTCCCTACATTCAAATTTCCCTCCTATACTCTTCCTAAAACCTTCCTAATATTCTTTTTTGGACTATGCGGTTTGATCGGCATGAACAAGAGGCAGAACTTCTTTGTCTTTATTACCCGCAAGGCGGCCCTGCATGGACCGGCTGAACCGGTCTAACATATTTCTTTAGAAATATTGCTTCTAGCACTTCAAAGAAGGACCCCTAACACTTTGAAGTTAAGGACTTGTAGGCTTGAAACTTAGGAGACCATCGTGGGCTAAATAGAACCTCAAGATATCATTAATTTTTTGAGGAACCAAATAAGAATATACCTTTTTACAAATACAACTTTATATTTATTGCGATATCTATGATTTGGTTTGGTTTGACTCTTGAATGCATTTTTCTTAGGTAAATGATGTTTCATCTTATGACAGTTATGTTCAAGTCAACCATTTCTGTCTGGCTTGAGAAACAACTAAAACCAAGCTACTTTGCTTCACATGCCTTAACATACGCAAATCTTTCAAATAGATATTTTGCTTTTCTATACCATGCCACCATTAGTCTCTAGCGTGTATAGTATACATTAGTTTCTATTATAAAATCTATTCTATGCTTGTGTCTAATGTTTGTTTTGGGCAGGTTATATCTTGAATTTCTTCCAATACGGTTGCATCTGGACCAAAGCCAGATAAATTTCCTTATCAGTTTCTTTGGCAATGGATCATCTGTTGAAGAGTCTCCAAGCATATCTAAGGATGCCGATATGTCATGTATAGCTGAGAAAAAGATTAATGTCCATAGAAGTCAGTCAATTGTTGAGGAAGCATTACTTCCTTTCTTTCAGGTGAACATTTTGGTGGTCCGGTGTAATTTCTTCAGTCTTGTGGTTGCAGATTTTTTATTGGATAGCGTTTTCGCTAGGTTTTTGTTTTTTAAATTTGTTCATATGATTATCAGCTGCTGTTCCATGAAGAACTCTAAAGAAAAGCTTTGATATTCTTATGAAACATTGTTGAATGACTGAAAATTAGTTGGTTTTTCTCTATTTGATCACTTAAATGATTTCCTATTTCTAGTGAAGAGAAAGATATCGTACAAACTTTCTTTGTTAGAAGAATGGAAGTTTTGCTAAAAAGTGGTAGTTTACCTGTGGTAATTCATTATTCTTGAACGCTTAAATTGCTAGTTCTTTTTTTATTAAACTTGAGGAGATTTTGTTTCAATAGTTAGATTATGTTCACTTTAACTTGCACTCTTTGACAAATCTATTATTTAATTATTATGGATAGTCTGCTTTAAAGTATAGCATGGTAAATGCATCCTTTTCCATTAAAAGTGTCTCTCGAAGGTGCATTTTTTTTCCTGCCTTTCAGATTTTTTCTTTGGTGTGTGCGTGCATTTATCTGCATACTTTGGTAGTACATATTATGTAATTATAATAATCTGATATTTTATTTTCTTTCCAAATCTATGGCGCTAGGTACTTTACATTTGTAGCTTTTACAAATATATTGCATCTGGAGGGCATCTTTGGTTTTGGACTGACTCCCCATCTCTTTATTTCAGAAATGTGATGTGAAGCCTGTGATTGTGCGTGTTGACTATATTCCTCGTCACATGGATCTAGCATCACTTAGAAGTGGAAACTATGTTGAACTTCTAAACCTGGTATCCTGGAAGGTAACATGGTCTAGTAACTCTAGTTTTGTTTGTTTTGTTACTATTGTTCGTCTTTCCGATAGAAACTGTCATTAAAATACTGGCTCATTATATTGGATACAAAATTGCAAGTTAGCTATCCGATGACTATGAGATTGCAAAATTTTCTGATGTCTTACTGTTTGGTTTAGTGACATCTTGACTGAGTAGTTATTTTTTATACATGTCTGTTTTAATAGCTGTTATGTTGAGGTATTAGCATTTTACTTGTTTGTTTTAACACAAGCTAGTTGTTAATTGTTTGACATCAAAATAGTAGATATCTCCGAAGTCCGACCCAAACATATTATACAGATGTGGTCGTGGTAGCATATCGTAAACAAGCATTAACATCCAGCCCAACAAACACTAATTGCATCTTACACTGATGTTCAATAGCAATGAAGTCTACACAACTGCTTTAACATGACTTTGTCCTCATGTATATGTCCATAGTTTCAAAAACATGTTTGAAACGTGTTTCTTATGTGTTTAGGATGTATTATTTCTTTGTGTTAGCCTTGATATTTTTTAGCGAGCATTATAAGTCTTAAGTCCATATAAGATCTCTAGTCTTGTATTTAGGACCATTACATGATGAATTGAGAAGTTCATTCATCTAATTTATTTTACTCTTTTTCTTAATGCCTTGCCGTTTCTCCTATATTGGACTCCGCCAAGTTTTGCAATGCATTCTGTATCAAGTACCAACAAACCTCTAAAATTCAACATGATGTGAACCAAACAAGCCTTAAATGTATGTAGACATCGAAGTAATAGCTTTTTCAACATTTTTCCCTTTATGAAGTTATTAAAGTGAATTGAATCTTTATGAAACATCTTATCACTCATGGTTAGATACTGCTCAATTGCCCTTTAATGCTGGCAAAATTCTAATTGGTTTGTTCTTGAAGTTTAGGGTTCTAGTCTGATTGATGCAAAAGTTTGAAATTTCTCTCCTATCATCCCTCTCTTTGGCTATGCCAGCTAGTATCAAGGAACACGGGTTACTCGGCTAACCTAATCACAATTATTTGAAAATTTGTAACTCTAGCTAAATTATACGTTCAGACAACATGGTTATTTGATCTATAATTTAGTGTTATAAATATGCATGGAATGTATTTGTGATGGATGAATGGACCGATGGAAGCTATATATTAAAAGCTAGTGATAAGTTAATGATGCCATTAATCAGAACATTATTCCTCGACCTATGTGGTATGGAGATATTGCAGTCCAATGGCTGGAAGTAAATGGCAGAACAGCTCTTTTTCCAAAAGTGAACATCTGGTATTAATAAGTAAATCCATTTGTTGAATCCGTTTTCTTTTGAAGTCTATTAGTAACACCTATCTATTGTTACATGTGCACAACTAGTGATTTTTTGGGTTTGTGTGGATCTCCAATCATTAAAGTTACATGTTGATTTGTATGAACGCTTACCCAAAAGCCATGCATTAAAGCTAATAATAAGTAAATGATGCTCTTACTCGTAACATTATTCCATGTCCTGTGTGTCATGGTGGTTTGTAGTCCCATGTTTAGAAGTAGATGAATCGAGAGAGTATAATTCCCTCTGTCATGCAAAGGAAACTTCTCGGAAAACTTTCTTTGGACCCATCATATGTAAAAGTGCAGTTGCACCGACAATTAGATGCAGTGTTAAATAGGCAAGGGTTATCACATTATGGACGGATGTGGGTAAAGAAGCTAGTCCATGAAATTAAAATTTGGATATGAACTTAGAATAAATGTTCTCTTACAGGGAAATTAATATATATTATTATTCATAATAAGATAAATATTCTATAAATTCAAGAGACTAAATGGGTTGGATAGAAGGTTAAGAAGATTGATAGTTTAAGATTTAAACTATTGTATTCTGGTAGGAGTCGTACTAGAAATGGTGTATGAATGATTATATATAAAGTTTGAAGGATATGTTGTCAAAATTAATAAAATTGGAGATAGAATTATAATTTTAAAGATTGTTGTTGATGCTAAGATTATTAATATTAGAAGTGTTTATTTTCCTCAATTAGGTTTGGATATGTGTTCAAAATTAAAATTTTAGAATAACTTAAAAGACTTAATACAAAAGATGTCTCTAGAAGAAAGAGTTTTTATTGGAGATGATTTTAATGGATATGTTGGTAGAGAGGTAGTGATTTTAAAAGCATTCATGGTTGCTATGAGTTTGGAGCGACTAATGAAGGTGGTATGACAATATTATATTTTTCTTTAGCTTATGATTTTGTAATTGCTAATATCTTATTTAAAAAAGAGCCGAGCTTCTCATTACTTATAAGAATGGATAGAGTAAAATTCAGATTGATTATTTTCTTATAAGAAAAATAGATTGTTTATATTGCAAAGATTGTAAAATTATTCCGAGTGAAAGTTTATGTATCCAACATCGCTTATTAGTTTTGGACTTTAAGATGAAGGGGAAAAAAATAAAAAAATAAAGAAAATTGATATTCTAGGATTAGATGAGGGCATTTAAATAATAACAAAAATATTTTTTGAGAGTAAGATTTTAGATCTTAAGATTTTGTATGTACATGAGAAAGATAATGTATTATGGGAAAAAGTAGCTAGTAATATTAAGAGTGTTGCAAAAGATATGCTTGGAGTATCAAAGAGAAAATTCTTAATAGTAAAAATAGTTGGTCATAGAGTCAAAATGTGCAAGAAAAGATAAAAAATAAGAAAATTTGTTATAACAATTGGTTTAGATGAAAAAATTATGATTATTGAGAAAGATATAAAGAGGACCGTAAGGAGTCTAAGAAAATAATATGAGATACAAAGATTTAGCTTTTAATGATTTATATAATAAATTAGATAATAAGGAGGGCGAAAAAGATATGTATAAGTTAGCCAAACAAAGAGATAGCGTAGTAAGGATTTAGTTCAAGTGAAGTGTATTAAAGATGAAGATAAAAAAGTGCTTTTATTATAAGAGGATATTCAACAAAGGTGCATGATATATTTTGCTAAACCTTTTAATAAAGATTGTGAGAATGTGATTGACTTTAGTGACCTTAGCACCATAAATAAAAATAAAGATTTTTGTTTTTATCGGCATATTAGTAAAATTGAGGTTAGAGAGGCTTTAAAGAAAATGAAGTGTGGAAAATCTATTGGATATGATGATATTTTAATAGAGGTATGAAAATGCTTAGGAGATAAAGAAATTTCTTGACTTACTAAACTTTTAAATATTATTTTGATGACTAAAAGTTGTTTGATGAGTGGAGAATGAGAGTTGATTCTTATTTTTAAGAAAAAAGGTGTGCACAAGATTGTGCGAATTATAAAGAAATTAAGTTAATGTGTAATACTTTAAAACTATGGGAGAGAGTTATGTAGCATAGGTTGTGGCGTGATACGAATGTTTCTCAAAATCAATTTGGATTCATGCTGGGTAGGTCTACTTTGGAAGCTACACATTTATTGAGAGGTTTGATGGAGAAGTATTGATGTAGAACGGGAATGGGATTTGATTTCTATGGGTCTTGAAGAGCAAATACAGAAGTCTAAACAGCAGCTATGGGGTTTTAGAAGTCTTGGACAGCAGCTCTTCTTGTTGGATTGTTAAAATTCAGCCTTCTTGCAAGCTGGGATAACCGTTGGGGCTGCAGGAATCCTTGGACAACAACTGTTCTGACTTTGGAAAGGATTGTATGACGCGGAGAGGTCCTTTAATGGTGCTGGAGCAACAGTAGTACAGTGGTAAAAAAATAGCAACTTGGAAGCTTCAGGTTGCTGGAAGAACAGTACTAGCTGCTGGAAACCTTTGGTTGCAGTCTTAGACAGTAGAATACTCAAGGTCCAAGGAATTTGGGAAGAGATTTGAAGAGGAGAGTCAGTATACGGGCCAGGGAGGGAATTTTATTTCCAAACTTCAATTCTGAAAACCTGTAAGGAAGTTGACGGGATTATGGGGGAGAAATTAGGGAATTAATTCCTAATTTCTCTCAACAGATTTTGGAAAGTGAGAAGGCTTGGGCTTAAAGAATTTCGGTTGGCAAGAGAGAGGAATTATTTCCCAAAGAGGCTTAGTATGAAATTAGGAAATAAATTCCATTTATTCATACAGAGGCCGGTGGCTTAGGAGAATAAGGGGAGTATTGAATGTGGTGATTGAGGGCTTCTAAATTTGATTTTAGGAATTAGGAAAGTAATGACATAAATCCAATTTGAATTTGAAATTCAAATGGGTTTAAATTAAGTACTTTCCTAAAATAAAATTAAGCCAAAAGGGAAAGGATTTGAATTTCCGGATTTTAATAAATTGGGTCCTAAATTGATTCCCAATTAATTAAATTTAGAAATCCAAAAGGCAAGACTTGAAGTGGGGCCGGCGGTTTTGAGCCTTGTATGGCCGGTGGCTAGCATAGGATGGGGGTGCAAATTGTGGAGTCAATTTGGACTTCCTAATTTAGTTTTGCGAAAATGTAAAGTATTAAATCAACTCCAATATGAATTTAAAATTCAAATTCATTTTAATTAAGCACTTTCCAAAATAGGTGAACTAAATTAGGAAAGGAATTTGAATTTCAAATGTTAAACAATTTGAATTTCAAATTAAGTTCTAATATCATGCACCCCAAATTAGGAAAGCCAAGGAGAGAGGAGAAAGGATGAGGCCGGCGGTTAGGGAGTCATGGCCGGTGGTTTGGAGGATTTTTGGGTGAGGGACCGGCGGCAAGGTGGAGATGGAGACGACGTGAAGGTGGAAGTAGGAAGATGATGAATATGACTACGAGGAGCAATAAGAAGAAACAAAAACAAAAGAAAGAAAATAAAAACCGCGAGCCTTGGACTTTTTCGAAGACTGACGGGTGATGTTTTTCCCTTCTCCAAGGGACTTCAAGTCACGAGCCCGGACCCATTCTGCGGCTGGTGAAAACTCCGATTCCTTTCCATAGGAATTTCACTATCGTCCTCTCAAAAGAACACAAGTGTTGAACACAAATTTTTAATATCAATAATCCATCCCCATTACAATAGTTTAAGGCTATATATATAGGCCACAACATAAGAAAACTCAAAATAGAAAATTGTCTTTTTGGGCCACAACACTCACATAAACCACCAACCTAGGGATAAAACAGGAAATACATCAAATAAGAACTAAAATTCAGAAAATAACTCATAATTGAAGATTTAAATTATAGCCGTCGATTTACGACGTCTCCTGTGATAATAGATGTGTCAAATCTTCGTACCGATGTCCGCATCATTCTCCCCAGGTGGGAGAATACTCGACTCTGTCGAGTTAGCATCACAACTGCTCAGGTACAACTCTGGACGGTTATTTGGAGACATAGTTTCTTCATCCGAAATGGACAATAAACCGGATGGCCTTTTTGCAAAGATTTTCAAACAACCTCGGTTGCCCACAAGGTCCACTTGCTTGTTGCACTTTAGCTCGCCAATTTCCTTAACGATAGTCAAGGGATCACCTTCCAAAATGTCGCACTTCTTTTCGCCTGCAGGAACTTGTTCATTCTCATAGATGACTTCATTAACAATAGTGAGTTCTATGGATGTCACTTCCAGAGCTTCATCAACATTCTCCGTTATAGGAGTTTTAACTGGGTCAGAAGAAACATTTACTTCTGTAGGAGTTGTAATTGAATCAACCAAATCTCTCTCTGCATTATTTGCAGCAACGCATTTCTCCTTGTCAATCAATTCATCTTCTTCTTCATGTTCTTCCTTGATCACCATATATTTATCTTTGATTTGCACAGTGAGTGGGAAATTGAAAGCTTCATTGGCCTCCATCCATTTGTCCACTCTATCCACTATCTCTCTGTCTCTTAGTGCCTTTTTTCTATCCTTTGATGAAGGGGGTTTTGTGTAAAACGGTGGGTCAGTCCTACCTCGCTCAAGCTTATCGAATCGTTCGGTTGTTTGACGACGGAAGTCGGCTAAGTCCGCTTGATTCTCCTTGAGATGTTGACTAATGGCGCCCATTTGACCTACCAACAAGTCTAACGTCTTGCTAAGTTGTTCCGGGTCCATTGGAAGATAAACTCAAGACTGAGATGGATCCTAGTTCATGAAACTAGAAGAACCATGCTCTGATGCCAAACTGATGTAGAACGGGTAGGAGGCTTTGCTAGGGTGAGGATCTCTTCTCCAAAATTTGAAGGAAATTCTGAATTCTTTGCCCAAAACCTGAGAAGAATCTCTGATTTTCTCTTGAGAGGGGAGGGGAAGCAGGCTCCAAACTTCTTTCTCTTATATGTGAAGATGAACTTAACTCCAAGTCCTTCCACAAAAGCTGAATAATTCTTTAAAGGAATATGAAATATTTCAGATTTTTCTTCTCTCAGAAATCTGAGAGGAACTCCACTCTCAGTGTGGGAGGGGGGGGGGGGACTTAGCAGCAAGAATTATGGAAAACAAGCAATGTGAAATAATGGAGGAGAGGAAATCTGAGAATAATTTCCAACTCCAGGCTTTTAACGTGGGGAGCTCTTTAGAGTAAATAGGAGAGAAGAGGGAGGCGGTGGGGCAAGAGAGAAAACCGGGATTTAATTCCAGAAATAAAAGAAACAGAATTTGGAAAGGAATTAAATTGGTAGTGAGGCCTTGAGATTTCGGCCAAGGGAAAATCTCAGATTTTGGAATTATTTCTAAAGAGCTTTTGAGTGAATGAAGTAGTTAATTAGGAGCATTAATTGGCTCTTAATTAGGCAAAGGAAGGAGGAAGAGGGGCCGGCCTAGGAGAGAGGGAGGGAGAGGGGTTTGATTTCAAATAAGTGGGCCCCAATTACTTAAGTGAATTAATCCTTAAATCTGAAATTATATTTCAGATTTAAAGCTGCGATTAATTCCTTAATTAAAGGGAGGAAATTGAGGGGGCATTTAACTCCTAATGCAAATTTGAATTTTGAATTGGAGAGTTAAAACCTACCAAATATGGATCAAACCCAATTAGGGAAGATTTCAATTTTGAAATTTGAAATCCAAAATGATCATGGATAAAATTAAGCCAAAAAGGAAAGGATTTGAAATTCCGGATTCTAATTAATTGGGTTCTAAATTGATTCCCAATTAATTGAATTTAGAAATCCAAAAGGGAAGACTTGAAGTGGGGCCGGCGGTTTTGAGCCTTGTATGGCCGGCGGCTAGCATAGGATGGGGGAGCAAATTGTGGAGTCAATTGGCCTTCCTAATTTAGGTTTTGGGATTAGGAAAGTTTCAATTTAAATCCCAATGAATAAAATATTCAAAAGGATGTCATTCGAATACTTTCCTAAAATAGAACAATCAAATTAGGAAAGATTCTGAATTCAAATTCGAAAGGATTTGAAATCTTTGATCATCCCAATTAAATCATCAACCTAATTAGGAAACTTCAAGGAGACGGAGAAGTGGGGATGAGGCCGGCGGCTAGGGAGCCATGACCGGCGGTTTGGAGGATTTTCTGGTGAAGTGGCCGGCGGCTTATGGCGGAAATGGAGACGACGACGGTGGATGTAGGTAGAGGATGAAGATAACGACTAGGAACAATAAGAAGGAACAAAACAAAAACAAAGGTAGAAGATAAAAACCACGAGCCTTAGACTCTTCCGAAGACTGACGGGTGATGCTTTGCCCTTCTCCAAGGGACTTCAAGTCACGAGCCCGGACCCATCCTGCGGCTGGTGAAAACTCTGATTCCTTCCCATAAGAATCTCACTACCATCCTCTCAAAAGAACACAAGTGTTGAACACAAATTTTTAATATCAATAATTCATCCCCATTACAATAGTTTAAGGCCATATATATAGGCCACAACATAAGAAAACTCAAAATACAAAATTGCCCCTTGGGCCACAACACTCACACAAACCAACCTAGGGGTAAAATAGGAAATACATCAAATAAGAACTAAAATTCAGAAAATAACTCATAATTGAAGATTTAAATTATAGCCGTCGATTTACAACGCCTCATGTGATAGATGCGCCAAATCTTCGTACCGATGTCCGCATCAAGTATATAAAGAACAATGAGGATCTACATATGATATTTATTGATTTAGAGAAAGCATATGATAAAGTTCCAAGAGAAGTGCTATGAGGTTTTCTAGAAAAGAAAAGGGGTTAATAATGCTTATATTCAAGCCATTAAAGATATGTATGCAGGAGTTGTTACTTGTGTTTAAACACAAGATGGCTTGACCAAGTATTTTCTCATTTCAGTTGGATTCGATCGAGGATTAACCTTAAGCCCATATCGTTTTGCTTTAGTCATGGATGTTCTCAGTAGACATTTGCAAGAGGTTGCACTTTGGTGTATGCTTTTTGCTGATGATATTCTTCTTGTTGATAAGACTAGAGAGGGAGTTGAATGTATGCTTGACTTATGGAGGTCAACCTTAGAGTCTAAAGGCTTTTATTTGAGTAGATCCAAAACTGAATATATGGAGTGTAATTTTAGTAATAATAGATTTAGTAGGGGGATTGTGACTTTGGACGATCAAGTCATTAATAAGAGTACACGTTTTAGATATCTTGGGTCTATTGTTCAGAGTGATGGTGAAATAGATGGGGATATTATTAGCAAAATTCAACTTGGATGGTTCAAGTGAATGAATGCATTGGGCTTATTGTGTAATAGAAAAGTCCCCCTCAAACTTAAGGGAAAATTCTATAAGATGTTGGCCATACCTCTAATGTTTAATGATGTAGAATGTTGGCCATTAAAAGAGAAGCATAATATTAAGTTAAGTGTTGCAGAGATGAGGATGCTCAGGTGGATGAGTGGCTTTACTCTAAGAAACAGGACATGAATTGAGTATATACGTAAAAAGGTTGGAGTAGCTCCAGTGGAAGATAAGATTAGAGAGAGTTACCTTAGATGGTTTGGCCACATAAAATAGCTGCCTTCCGATGGCCTGGTTAGGAATGTAGATGTATTACATTTGACTTATGTTAAGAAAGGTAGAGGTAGACCTAAAACGACTTGCTTAGAAATTATTAGAAATTACAATTCTTTATTAGATTTAAATGAGAATTTGACTCTTAATAGGACAAAATGGAGAAAAAAATTCATGTATCCGACCCCACATAGTGGGATAAAGGCTTGATGTTGTTGTTGGAAAGTTCAATGCCGAAGCCAAATTTAGGCAAGATTTAATCCCAGGACTTTGGCAACAATTTATAAGGTCTTTACCAACTAAGATAGTTGAACACGTTGAGGTATTGCAATCACGTGTTTGGAATTTGATGAGTCATGAGAGTACAATCTTTTGATATTATGTGAATGGACCACTTGCATTAAGCCATAATTAACAAGTAAAACCTTTTGTTGGATCCATCATCTTTTGAAATATAGTTAATGGTGCATATTTACTATTATTTGTGTCAACCAGCGAGTCTTTGGTTGTGAGTCGTGAATATTGATAATGATTTCAGTTGTTTGAAAATCTGGATTTAAATCTGATAACTATGTAATGCTGATTTTTTTTTTTTTTTGTGTAGACAACTTCTTACGTAATTCTGTGATAATTCAAATTTGGTAAAAGTATCTTGAAGATTTAAAGCACGTATGGTTGGTTTTTATTTGATTTGCTTTGTTGAGTTTCTGAAGAGCTATATTCTTATACTAAAGTTTAGCTCGTGTTCTTTTAAACTCCGTTAAAAAAATGAGTTTTATTAAACCAAGAATGTGAACAGATACTTTGTATAGGCATTAGCTTCTGCTGCGTTGGACCTGGAACAAGGATATGGCTGCATTTTTGTAGGTTTACATAGATAAATGGATAATGAGTAGAAAGTATTGTATCTTTTCCTAACAATGTTGTGCAACTCAATTCGCTATTCCATTTTTCAAGTTTATCTAGTTGCATTCTAGGTAAGTTGTACTTAAGAAACTCTTTTTTACTTGCAGAATCATCGATTAATATAAAATGTTTTCAACATGAAAGCTTATTTTTTTACACTTATTGTCTCATTATAATGCTTGCAGATGTAATCCGTTATGATTATTGGTCCATCCTGTTTATAACAAATTTTATGTTCTTAGAAATGCAGCTGTCAAATTTTATTGATGCTTGTTTCATTGACATGATGAAGATTGAAGTAGTTATTTGGCAACATTATTTTGCAGGGGATTGACTTACAGCTGAAACAAGTGTGTTCTGTTGGTATTTATGGCTGGGCAAGTGTGTGCGAAACGGTAGTTGGGCAATGGTTGGAAGATATTTCTCGCAACCAGGTCTTGAACTGTCTTTGTTTTTTTATTTTTTTTGGCTTTTCCAACTTAGTTTCATGCTCAACTTGTCTATTTCATCATTTTATTCGGGTCCTTTGTAGGTTCACAAATTATTGAAAGGCCTTGCTCCTGTTAAGTCATTGGTTTCTGTTGCTGCGGGCACTTCTAAATTGGTTACCCTGCCTGTCAAAAGTTACAAAAGAGATAAGAAGCTTCTCAAGGGAATGCAGCGGGGTAAGGAAGAAGTATTTTATTGTCAAGGTGTACGATGTAGTTTCTGTATTAAAGCTTTCTTAACTTTTTGGCTTCCCATGTGTTGACTGTTTCTTCCAGTTTTGGTTGTAATATGTGGTTAGTTACTTTCTGAAGAGCCATTTAGGCTGTGATTGAACGAGAGATGAATTGTGATATATCATTTGTATTTCCATTAGCCTGAAGTTAACTACACAGAAGAATCTAGTCCATACCTAAAATCATTCTTTAGCTCTTTTTGTAGATAACACAGTTTTTTATTTTCTTAATCTTACATTGTAACTTATCCCAGGGTTTTAACTGGTAATCTACTTTTCTGTAAAAAATTAGGGATTATTCATAAAAGCTTAGGTATATGGGTTAGATCTGCTTGCTTCGAGTCTATTTCCCATGCTGATTCAAGTCATTTAAGAACAAAATTCATATAGAAGAAATAAAATACAGGAAAAAGTATAAATCTTCTATGATCCTTTCTAACAGTCAAATTTCCCCCCACTAAAAATATGATCAATACCTCATGAGCTAGAGAGCTTCAAAACTTATTATCTACTTTTCAAGTCTATTTGGGTGGGGCTTAAGTTAAACTATGCCAAATAAGCTAAACAAAGCTAAGCTAAGCAATTAATTGGTTAAGTAATGATTCCATGCTAATTAATGGGCTCTATTTATGCCCTAATTTCTCATATTTTTTATTTGATTTATTTTATTAGGTTTAATTATCTTCTTTTGGATAATTATTAGGTTTGAATTTGATTTTGAATAGGATTGGATTTTATATTAAATAATTGACCTTATCCTTATGACTACCTTTACAAATAGAGATCCAGGGCTTACAATTGGACAAATTATTGATTAATGAAATTTTATGAGGTCAATCGTGTGCTTTCTCTAGATTCAAGTTGTCTCCTTGGATTGCTTCAAGTTATCTTGCTCACCTCTCCATGTTATGTATGTGAAGCTTCTTCTATCACTTAATTTTGATGTCAACGTGATCTAATCTTTCTTCTATCTCAATTCTACTTTAACTAGATTTCCCAATCTCAATTTTACTCTCCTCACTTTCATACTCCTATTCTTATATATCATATTCTTCATAATCCGAAATTATGCTTCGATCCTGTCTCTAGATCCCCAACCTTGTGAAAATCTTACCAAATCTGCTAAACCCTTAGTATCTGCCAATCCTGCAACCTTTAATATTTTTATTATTGCATTTGTCGACTTCATTACTTCTAGGAAGTAGTATAGGTTTGCATGAAACAGCATTTTAAGGCAGTTTTCTAACATAAAAATTATATGAAATTTTCTTGCTTTGTTTTTCTGTTTGCCAGGTGCAATAGCTTTTGCTAAAAGCATATCTCTTGAAGCTGTTGCATTGGGGGTTCATTTGGCATCCGGTGCTCACGAGATACTACTTCAAACAGAGCTCATTCTTAGGAATATTCCAACAAATGCACCATCACCATTTGAAAAGGATAGAAGAAAGAAATCGGCAAACTCTAATCAGCCTGTGGATGCACAAGAAGGCATCCGGCAGGTATGCATTCTCTGGGCTGTGTCATTGTGTACTTTCAATTTGACGTCACTTGTCAATTTATCATGCAGAAATCTATGATGAAATGAACTGAATCAATTATTTTCAAGATCTTGAGCTTGGCTATTGGAAAAATGTTGGAAACTTATGAATTTCTAACTAGTTTTTAATTAAAAAAAAAAAACCTAGAACTGTTTATGTGACAGATCTTGAAAACACATTGGGTATATAAATTCTCTTCCAGTCCTATAAAATATTTTGAATTCATACTTTGGTTATCAGATCCTATATTAGTTACTGATAATATTCAAGGAGTAATTGGTGAATTCATTCACGACAAGTACGAAGTTTAGCTTATTCTAACTTTGGAATTCTTTTATTTCTCAAATTTAGCCGACCAACTGTCGTTGACTATGCACCCTCAAAACTTTTCTCACCTTACTAATCTACTTTTGAAAGTGCCATTCTTAAACCTTGTTCTTCCATCGACATCTAGATCAACTGAAAGGTGCAATACATGCCAAGTGATAAAGCTGTTGCATGTTTGCAAAGTATTATGGGGCCTCCAGAATCATCCCTTCAACTTTTCAGATAAATTTAAACATAAAATGCGATATTCCCCTTCATAAATGGGACAGGAGCATGGCCTTCATGTAAGAGAAAATTATGATGTAAACATACTGAAGGCTTTTCATCAAGCATCTTTATATTCATTATACCTTGTAACTCCGATCACCTTGCCTGCTAATCATGAAAAATATAAGCCCTCTTTGCAACTAATTTCCAAGTGTATGGATTCACATATATGTTTATGATGTCTCTCACACGTCATGCTTAAAAATCGTAGGCATATGAGAGTCTAAGTGATGGCCTCAGTAGAACGGCTTCTGCAATACTTGGAAATCCTATCAAAGAATACCGGCGTGGTGCTGGTGCTGGATCAGCTTTGGCAACTGCAGTCCGTGCTGCTCCTGCAGCAGCTCTAGCACCTGTTACTGCTTCTGCTCATGCCATGCACTGCGCTCTTCTTGGTATGAGGAACAGGTAGTTTCTTGGTTTGCTCATTTTATCATTAATGCAGTACAAAGTTCCTTTTTTTTCCCGCAGTCTTTAATTCATTTTAATCTTCTTTTTTTTTTTCCCCTAAAAAACCTAACCATTTAACTCTTTGCCTATCATCAAGAACAAATTCCTTGTCAACCTAACCAATGTGACCTTGTCAGCCAAACTACAGAAGCGTATGCAAGGATAATTAAATGGAAAAGTATACAGTCAAAAAAGGAATAAACTGCAAACTTGCAGTAGCTAATGGCAGTGTAACTCATAAGGATAAATTCATTGGTTTCAATAGAAAGCCGTGACTGACATGGTTAGATTTTAAAGTAGGACTGAAAATCATAAATTAAAAGTGTTGAGCCTTAATGTTTCTTTGCTAGCTATTTTTGCTTTTTACTATTATAAAATTGGTTATAAAAGTAATATCTCAAGTACAGTTAGATTTAGTGCATATTGGGCATAGCGGAATCAGTTTTGCTATTTAGTGATTTCTGTAATCCTGAAAATAAGTGTTTATTTATCAGTAGATTCAGTCAATCTTCTAAATTGTAGTCTGACTATATGAATGTTTGGCATGCACGACCACTAAGTTTTTTCATTGGTGGATTGTATTTCCATGTGAGCTGGGTATATGAGAGCTACAAACAGTTACTGTGGGTTACTCTTTTTTTTTTTTCCCTCACTTTCTAAGTCTCTATGCATCTATTGCTTCGGTAATTTTTGATTTCTTAACCACAAAATATATATATATTTTTATAAAAAAGCACGCATTATATAAGGATATATAGTTTTGTACACTCTATTAGCTGGTATTTTAATTCCTTGTAAACTTTAAATGGTGGCTGATAGGATGCATGATATATGATGGCAAATTTAATTTTGTCACATATTCATTTAACCATTCTGGAAGTTCCATCAAGATTATCAGTCGCTTACACTACTATTTCTTTTATATTTTCAATTCAAATTATTTTCGGTCAATATATCCTTATTGAAAATGGATTTCTAGCCCTTGGACTTATCTTGAGATGAGTGCAATATATATTTTGATTAGTTAGCCCTATCAAAATAAATTTAATGGCCATAAAATTCATTCCAATGAAATTTAGATCATTCAAGGATTCATTTATTAGATTTTTTTTTTTTTTTCATTTTAAGATTTTTCACATTTCTTTATTAGTTTGTTTAACTTTTAACATGACACAATGAAGAAAAATGATTCATATAATTGAACCCACAGAGTGGGAAAAGGATTGTTGTTATTCTTGTTTTAGATTTTTCAAACAGATTTAACTTTTTGCGAGAGGATTTTTTTTTACTTTATACGTTTTCCAATAGGAGATCTCCATCCTAAGCTTTATATTGCTTCTGCCTACTAAGTTTTCCTTCTAATACGACACCCCTCATTTCTTCTGCAGCTTGGACCCAGAACGCAAAAAAGAATCTATGAACAAGTATCATGGTTCCTCCCGGCCATAGATGCTCCAAGGCAAGACTGCAAAACTGAAGATTCAGATTCAGCCTATTTTTGTTAGCTTTTGGCAACGCAATTTCTTCCAACTGATGAGTCCACACTGGACAAACACAACTTGTACAGAAATGTAAGTAAATATGAACTCTCCATATATATAATTCCCAATGCCCGCCCCGCCCTGATTCATTCTTTGTTATTTTTCTTCCCTCCTGTAGGTAAATATTTAAACACATTCTTTTTGTACCAGAATGTAAATAATCCACCTCTTTATTTTTCTTGCCCTGTTTTATCATTTCCAAATCTCCTCCTTCATAATCTCAGGGCTTATCTCTATGCTTTTGTAACCACCTGATGAGCAAATTGCTCTGTAAATATCTCACAATGTTTGTAATTTTTGCTTCTCATCTTAGTTCATGAAGTTAACATATATGAGTATTGTACTGCAATTTATTTGGATCACCACTTCTATTTGAAAAAAAAAAAAAAAATTTGTATTGATCAATTTAGTAAGTGTTTTATTTGATTTTTTTCTTTTTTTGTTTGTTTGTTGGTAAGTATCATTCTCTTTCTATATTTATAAATATATTATAAATTTTGATTTATTAATGATATATTAAATTTGTGTAAAGGTTTTCGGTAAATTTGAAGGGAGAGATGGGTAGATTTGTAAATGCATGTAACTGTAGTGAATTCTTTGACATGGTTGTTTTCTGTTGATTTCTAGGGCTGCCTGTGTCGTCTAGCTGGCATTAAAGCAGCCACGTGGGCCATTTTTATTGGTCTTTATTTGTGTTTGGTGCCACTCAGCTGCATTTGCCACGTATGCTTCCAATTCCTTATTATTAAGTGTTATTTAGGAATAAAATTTTTATTGCTTGACATATAAAAAATCAAGTTTAGATAATGAGTAATTTTTATTTATGTTTATAGATATATTCATTCATTATTTAATAAGTAGGAGTTTGATAAAATTTATTTATTATATTATTTAATATTTTGTAATATTTTTTATATTATTGTTATAGGTACAAATATGGTAAACATATTTGTTTGGCTGATAAGCTTGGCTTCTGCCATCACTATCCTATGACTAGATGCCAATAACCTTAAAGTGCTACACCTTTTTCTTTTCTTTTCTTTGCTTTTCTTTTTTGGGCTCAAATGTAGAAAGGTATAGACATGCATGCACGTAGAAGGAAAATGCCAGAAATGATAGTCAAAAAGAACTGTATCATGATATTGATCATTCAAATAGCATAAACTTCAGGTTTTAAATTTGGTGGTCCAACATCAAGACATCATGATGTTTAAAGAAGTCAAATTTTATGACGTTTGGATGTTGTGCTTCATGGACATTATCACACGACACTCCTATGGCTTCCCTTAATAGTTAATAGTTTATTTGTTCATCATAGCTTTCTTTCAATGTGTATGCTAAGGGTGTCAAAATTGAGTTTCATGTTAGGTTTGGTTGAATCGGATCTGACCCGGGTTCAAACAAGTTGACTTGAACCTGATCCAAATTTACAAATGGTTCCGAAACACCAATCCGAATTCGACCTAACGGATTTGCGGGTTGATCCGACCTGACATGATTTTGCAAATGGGTCCAAAACAGAACCTTGAATACTTTTAGTCTTATAATTCAAGGCATCTTGCGCAAAGCATGAATCTTGAATTGATTAAAAGTAGTTGAATATATCATAAATTAGGCCATTAAAAATTTAGTTTGGTTGGGTTCAACTTTTTATAAAAATGGATGTAAAATTGCTATAGAGAAAGTAACTTTTTTGAAAGTTGATATAGAAAGCAGCTTTCTTATACAAAATATTTTGAAAATTCTTGAAGAGTAGTGGTCAAATAGAAATTGTGATTGCGTTTTGAAAAATAAAATAGTAAGAAAGTTCAAACAGTGCTTATATAATCAATTATGTTTTAAATAATATAAATTTATAATCAAAGTGATCATCTCATTATAAAAATTCCAATCATCATGAAAATTTATCACAATTTTATCAATTAATTAATTAATTATAATTAATGAAAATGAAAATAATATAATATTAAAAATCATTAAATAATTTTAAAATGAACTCAGTATAGATTTTGGCAAATTCCTAAAGCATTAAACCAATCTTCAAATAACTATACTATTTATTCAAATCAAATTTGATCACAATATTCAATAAAAAATTGTATGCAATAATTATCAATAATAAATAGGGCGTCTTTTCCGTTCAAGAAAATGAACAATTAAAAATACAACCTTTTGCTTGTTTGTCTGCTCAACAATTAAAAAAAAAAAAAAAAAATTCCGGCGAATTGTCGCCGGAGTCACCGTTCAGGCGATCTCAGCCGGCGGAGGTAGGTTCAGATCAATACCCAACGAACGGAACCTCGTCGGCGGCGGCGACCGTGTAAAGTCCTCAACTGGGGAAGTGTCCGATTCGTCCTTCATGCCGAAGAAGAAAGGCTCTTCCGTCACCACCGCCGCCATTTCGTTGGATTTACCAAAGAAATAAACAGGCTTCGCAGCCGCCGCCAATTCCTTCCGAAAATCCCGGAACAGAAAGTTCGTCGCGCCGTCGCGGTTGAGGTCGAGGGGAACGGCTTCGCTTGATTCCTCTCCGACATCGGAGTAGGGAAAGTTCGTCTTGGCCCGAGATCCTCGGAACTCTATGGCAGCGGCGTCATAAGCCCTCGCCGCCGCCTCCGCCGTATCGAAGGTTCCGAGCCATACTCTTATCTTCTTCCCAGGATCACGGATTTCGGCGGCGTATCGACCCCACGGCCTCCTCCTCACTCCCCGGAACTGAATCTCCTTTCCGGCGGCGTCCATGGTGGAGGCGCACGTGATTTTGGTTCTCGGAGCCATCTAGGAAGTGAAAAAGGGTGAGATTTGATGAGAGCGGCAAAGGGGAGGAATTGTGATTTATAGAGAAAGGGGGATTTGAATGGACGGTTAGATAAACGGAGATTGAAAAGAATTGCGGTGTCAACGGGAATTTGACTTTGCTCCGCCGCCGCCGCCGCCCTCGTGTGTAATCAGTTTAGACATACTTCCCGTATAAATCCACGTGGATTTGATTTGCCAAATAATTCGAATTTTCATTAATAATGTGTACAAAAAAGTACACAATTAAATATAATATACACTTCATAAATAAAATATTATATATGTAATTGCCTTAAAATAGGTAGAATTATATAAATAACATTTTGATTATAGATATTTAAATTAATTAAGATAAATTCACACATATTATATATGTTAGACTAGAATTTAAGACCTCTTCATTAGTAGCTAAAGCTTACACTCAACAGATCAAAATGAACTATGTAAATCTAATTATTTACAAAACTATCGAACATTTTACTTTTTTTAACTATTAAATTTATGACATAATCAAAATATTTGAAATTTGGAATTTGACGAAGGAAAAAATTTAAGGAGTTTTATAGTTCCTTTTAATATATGAGTTTCAATTTAAAAAAAAGAATATAAGAGGATGTTAATCTTGTAAATAGCAAAAATTTGAGTGTTATTTATGTAATTGTCTTAAAAATTATTCATAAAAAAATTACTTTAGAATATTTTAAATTAATAAAGGCTTTAAAATTATTATATCTATTTTTAGATTAATATTATATTTTTTTTATTAAATTGTATTGAATTTATTTCATAATGATAAATTATTCTATCTTAAATTTCAATATTTGTTATATTTATAAAATACTATTATATCTAACCTTCATTACCATTAATATTTTGTATTTAAATATTGCTATATTAATTTTGTAATCATCTTAAAATTACAATTTTCTGAAAAAACTAAATGATAAATCATAAAACATATAATTTTTATATTGTCATTTTTTCACGTTGAAATTGTGCTTGCCTATGGAACAAAACCTGCGGCGGATAACGGCCATTAACGGATGTTGCGGGCGCTCACGGCGGGGTGAACGTAGGCCCGCCGCCGACGACGCAGACGCCGTCTTACTCGGGCAGAACTATGTGGGCCCGGCTACAGCGTGAAATATTGAATTTGTCCACTAAACTGACAGTTATGAGCTTATACTGTGCCAGCGGGGCAGAATTACCCTTGCGTGACGGTGGCGCACCTGAACCCAACCGGGCGGTGGTCCCTTGTCGGGTTTCTTATCTTGTAGCGGTTCAGCTTCAGGTGGGGCGGGCGGAAGTCGCGGGAGCGTTGAGATGTTCCGCGGTGCTAGATAAGGTTGTTTAGATTTGAGCGGACGTAGCGGTCGTTAACAGGAGGGTTAACCGCAGAGAGAGATGATTAGCTATGATTAGAGTTCTAAAGAGGATTGAATTAAGATAATGATTGATTAATCTCGTAATTTACATGTGTTTAATGAACTTAATGCAGAAATTAATGTATAAATATGCGAATATTATATGTTATTAAGGTAAGATTACTCAATTTTAAGTCTGGGAAGAAAATACTAATTGAAAATTGAATAAATTTATATAATTGAGCAAAATTAATATATGATAATAAGTTTAAGGATTGTACGAGGTCGTTAAAAAAATTCTAAAATTTGTCTCTAATTATGGAGCAATTATTATGTCAGGTCACCTGATGCGTCCAGAGACCAATAATCACACGCCACATCACCTGAAACTCGTTATTGACCACTCGGTATTGCTCGGTATACGTCCGGATTTCCGGTTTTTTGTCCGGAGTAATAATTACTCCTAATTATGGCTTCGTTTTGAGACAATTTTTTGTCACTATTTTTTTATTATTTTCAAGAAATTTGTATCTCTAATTGTTTCGAACTTTAATGGAGTTCAAGGCTTTGATTGAGACGGTTTTCTTGATGCTTCTTAAAACAACTTTCTGCTTTAAGAAGCAGCAAGAAAGCTGTTCAAAATGAAGCCTAAATCAAACCACAAAAAAGCCAATCAGCAACAAAATATGTCTGGTAGGGCAAAGACCAATTATGTAATTAATCGAAGGGAAAGCAACAGTGTTAATAGAATAAACGATGATAAGAAAGGATAGTAACAGAACAAACGATGATATAATAACGTCTTCAATGCACGGTTCCACTAATTCTACTGAGGAAATAATCGATAGGACAGTGCAATAATCCACGCAAGTTAACAAAATGGAATGGCAGAACTCAAGGCCTTCATGGTGATTTAATTTCAATGGATATGAAGTCCACTACTGGAATGCCTGTAGGGCTCTTCTTTCCTTGGATCCATGGGTTCATGGAAGATCTTTGATGGACTTAGGGCATCTTGCATATCCAACCAAAAATCCCATTTTTCACTCCAAAATACGGTGAAACTAAAAAATAGCATGATTCATCTTCCATCAAACTCCATTTTGCGCCATTTGCAAAAGGTAACCGTCTTTTTCTCTTTCGCACGTTTCTTCGGCAAATCCAGTAGAGACAGCAAAATAACGCAGGTGAACAGTGCAACGCCAATACGGCGTCGCATTATTCACCCGCAACTAAATACCGGAAGTTTTACCGTTCGGCTGGAGCTCGCGAGCGACGCCATTCATGCATTTGGAGTTTGATTGGAGAAGACCTTATATTCCCCTTCCCACCAACTCTGACATGATTGCTATCATCAGCGATCACAAATGAGATATCTCTAATTTATCTAACACTTTTATTAGAAGTTTCATAAGTGACGTTATAATTACCTGTGATGAGGAGGACACTGATGAGTGGAATGAAACCTCGGATCCTGTTTTTAAAGATCATCTTTTCTTCTCAAATCAAGCCATATATGATTGAACTAATAAACAGTGGGCATATTAGCATAAGCAAATCATCAGATATCACATGAAATAACATTAGGAAGTTTTACTTGAACTAAATCATTATTTTTATACATTAAAATTCATGAAGGTGGGCGATATTCCCTACAGTTTTTGTTATGGTTAGCATTTGCTTTTTGATAATGATTTGCTTCCTCCCCTTATGGATGTCTACCAAAGAAAACTTTGGTTTGATAATATGATCACCATGATCAATCACTTAAGGCTTCGTTTCGAACGGTTTTGTTGCTGCTTCTTAAAGCAATTTTTTAGTACAAACTAAAAAGCTGCTTTAAGAAGCAGTAACCAAGTCATTCCAAACAAAGCTTCAGTACATGTGCAATAACATATTCTACTGAATCCTGTAGGTTTTTTGCTCTTCTTCCTATTTGAAGTATGTTTCGCTCTCTTTGCTGATACTACAATTAATTTTAGTAATCTTGTGGCTCCCTCTTTACTGTACATTTAGTCATTTACATACAACTCCACCTTTGTGAATGGAATTGAGCTCAGGCTTTCATGTTGGTGAACAGCTATTGCTCTTCTTAATAAATAAAAGAATCAAATACAAATAAAAAATTAGCCTTAGTAGGAAGGTGACGTTTGATGAGAGCTTCAGGCATAAGAAAACAGTTCAAATTTCATAACAAAACAACATTTCTTTTGAGTACATGCAGTCAAAGGACAGAGAGGTAGAGATTTGAACAACTTTTTCAAGAGGTCCAACAGCTGCAACACTCCATCGCTATCTCTAAGGCTTCGTTTGGGACGGCTTTTTTACTACTTTCTAAAATGGAGTTTTAGTACTAATTTTTTTATTTTTTAACTAAAACTCCGTTTTAGAAAGCAATAAAAAAGCCGTCCCAAACGAAGCCTAAATATTAAAAATAGGCGACACATTCAACACCTCAGAGCTGAAGCTAGTAGCAAAGCAGCCTATGATTCCAGAGAAATTATTAGGTGCAGAGACCAGACATAGAGGTATGTCTTGACATATGAATATTCAATTAGGTTTATTTTTTACTTTATATATTTAATGTGTCCGCATAACTTTAAACAAGCTCACCGAAAGTGCAAGTAAAACGTAGTAAAAAAACGCAACAAAAGAGCAGTCAAAACACAACTAAAGTGCAACTAAAACGCAGATAAAGTACAAGTAAAGTACAAATTTTAAGTGGATGTCTGGATATGGATTCAATTGATGCAATTATGCTCAAATATCACCACGCCCAAAGACTTACATCTCCTGCTTTTGTTGACATAGTGGTTAATAATATCTTGGGGGAGAGGATATTTTTGAGTCATTCTAAACAAGAAAAGCCATCGATCTTCTAAATATGAGCTTCCAAAGCAGAGTACAGCAAGAAAGTAAACGAGAGAGAAAAGCTTATGGTTAAGAAATGTGGAGTAGGAACAAATATGGTTTATAGCATTTTGAGAAGGGGGTAATTTGATAAATTTGACTAGAATTTAAAATCATCCATATTGATACCTTTGATCATAGATTGCTTATCCATTATAAGCCGCTTAATAATGTTGAAATCAAATTATATTGAGCTCGATTCATCTTATTGAGCTACTCAAATTGATCATAAATATATAAGATTTGGAGATCATTTGATCAATCATTTTATATTAAAAATTATCAAATATAATTAAAGTGATTAATTTGAGTTCATTTGAATTCAAAATGGGTCATTTGTGAAGTTCATCTCATCAAGAGGCTCAACTTAGAACTCAACGCTTAGTTTCAGAAAACATAGTTTACAAATTCTAACAACCAAATGAGCAAACAAGATTAGCAAAAACAAAATTGAAATATGAAGATATCAAGTTTCTGGGATTCTGAAGTAGCGAGGTCCAGGCTTGAAAGGGTCGGTTTCCATATAGGCCTCAGAACGGTGGAAACCAGCGTCATTCATCCTGTTACTGAGCACATGAAGGATGGCCTTCTTGGCACCATACTCATCCCGATTCTTCTCCACATAGGCCGTAGCCTCGGCGGCCACCTCATTGACGAAGGTGAAGCGGTTCTCCTCTGAAAGCAACAGCCTTTCTATGTCAAGAGACATTATCTTCCCCGTCTCCCTTATTTTTCTTACCTGCTCCTCAAGAAAAGGGACCCGATCCATCTTGTGCTCGATCTTTACGTCTCTCTTGTTCTTTTGATTAAAGCAAATTTGTCCGATTTAGCAGCGGAAATCGATTAGGAAAAGAGGGTTTTTTTTTTTGTTTACGTAGGGTTTGAGTTTTGGAAAATACCAGTTTCCTGCGCCTCCAGATCCGTCTTCCGTTGTGGCCCTCTTTCTGCGAATTAGGAAATCGGTGAGTTGAGAGGGCGAGGTTATGAAGAAATTTGAAGAATATAAGGTGGATATTGATACCTGGGATATGGCGGAGATGGACATGGGGCGAAAGCTGGATATCCATGGGGAAGCCTGCAAGAAATCATGGTGGTGGCGCAAGGTAAGATAAACTAGGCGTTAGGAGGGATAGAGAGAGAGAGAGAGTTGAGAGAGACAGGCTTACGGTTGAGGCGGGCAGAGGAGGAAGAAAGAGTGGAGACCGGCTGAAGGGGAGAGCTTGGAGTAAAGCCATGCTTTCTGCTTGATAAGCTTTTCTATGGATTGATTATGGCGATTTGCTCTTTAATTTCTATGAAAACTGGAATTCATTTTGAAGATAAATTTAATTAATTTGTCATTTTTTTGCTGCATTGGATTGATGTTCTAAAGGTAGATTTAAAAAAAAAAAATTCATACATGCCGCTAATTTTGATGTCCTTGAAGAAAAAAAATATCTTGATCTTGTATTATTTGTGATAATTTTGAATCTTAATTAAAAAGATAATGACAATTCTGTTGACTGGGACCATCATAATTGAATATCTAAATGAAAAGACACTTATTTCTTGATTTCTTATTCTACATTGTTGAGTTAGGTACATATTGATGTTTTTTTTTTTTGGTAAGTAGAGTGAAACTAGAGCAAAGTTTAATCTTATGGTTTATTGCTTGATAAGTCAATTATTCTAATTTCTAGAAACAATTTTTTGGCCATTGTTGTAGTTTTGGCATTAGTTACCCACGAACTAAAATATAGCATTTTTTTTTTTGTTTACTTGCATTCATATCTTCTCATATATTTTTGGGCAAAGGTGTTATAACTTGGACTGTTCAGTCTAGGCACTTACACTAACCAATGAAATTCGCAACCCAACCCCTTATTCACAAGCAACAGGGCCGCCGAATTGCACCTGCCTTCCCACGTGAGATCTAACCGACCATCTTTTTTACTTCTTCGCACGCTAGCGGCTTCACACGCGACTGAACCGACAACAACGATGCCCTTCGTGCAAGACCATAGCCATACAACCGTCTGCCTCATCCCACAATCAACTAGTCTCGAGCTCGAGATTTCTTTCCAAATTCGATGAATTCTCCCACCTTGCTGTCTCCCTCTTGTATATAAGCAAATTGGAAGCTTAGAGCATCAAATTTGCTCCCCCTCTTCTACAACAGCTACTGAATCTTTCTCTTTTTCTTCCTCTTTATTCCTTTCTCTCAAACATTAGCCACAAACTTCTCTATCCTCTCTCTCTCTTGCTGCCATTGGATTCTCCCTCTCATAGCCACCATCAGAGAAAGTTTTCAGACTTTCATCTCCTTCATTTGCCGATATCAACGAGCAATTCTCATTTGCAAGAAGTATATTTCTTCCCATCCTCTATTGTAAGTTTTCTCCTCATCATTTTCCCTATCAACAGAAGAATTTGGTGATGATGATTAACTTATATATTTTGATAGATTGAATTGAGTAATATTTTGATTAGTTAAACTTATTAAAAATTTATATGTTTTGTATTTTTTCTTTGTGCTAATAGATTTAGATTATTTGGGATTTTAATTCAAATCAATTAGGCTTGAATAATAATTTTATGTGGAGGTCATTAAGTTTAAAAGAGTGAACCTTATTTTTTTAAGCATTAGTTCTTGATCATTATATTAGAACTTTATTTCTTGTAGCACCTACGAGTCATTGTTCTTGTCAGCTTAGGGTTCGTTTGGGACGGCTTTTTGATTGCTTTCTAAAACGGAGTTTTAGTATCATTTTTTTTTATTTTTGTACTAAAACTCCGTTTTAGAAAGCAATAAAAAAGCCGTCCCAAACGAAGCCTTAATATCATATAGGATTGGAGTTTTGTTTCGCTCACATAAAGATAGTAACTATTATTTATTTTGGTGTAGACATACGATTCTTTCTTAGGGGAGTAATATGCGTCGATTGTATTAGGTTCCTTTATAAATATTTAGATTGCCAGTTATATATTATATTTTTTTAGCATGATCAAACAAATAGCAAATATTCACTATTGCTCGTAATGAATTATAAAGCTTCACAAATAGATTGATCTTGATTTATTGATGCATAAGTTTCTATATATTAATTTTATTTTTTTTCGTACATGTTCTTGTTTGAATGCAATAAATATGTTATATTGACAAATCATATTAGTTTTGTTGTTGCATGACATGATAATCTTGTTAGAACTCATGTTGATTATATAAATTATATTTATCAAGCTGAATTATATATCATGTGAAACTCCTAAATTTTCTTACAATAATTTTTGACATTGAACAATCAATATTTATTTCAGGAGTCACCTTAAGTCCAAATCACAAACTGTTTTCACCATAATATTTATAATGTTGTATTTTAGCTTCCTTAATTTTTTCATAATTTTTAGGCATTGCCAAATTTTCTTAAGAAATCGGCACCTGTCGGTACAAGTGGGTATTTTGGGACTGTCAGGCGTCCGTTTTAATAACCGATTTAACCAAAAAAATTTAAATAAAATAAGTTAATTTATGAATATTTTTTATAATTTTTGTGAATTTTTTAATTTAGGAATTTATAAGATTTTAGATAAAATTAATATTTTTATATTAAATAATTAAAATAATTAATTTTATTTTAATTATATCTCATTCCACTGACTGATATTATTATAAAACCTTGCTTTTTCCATTTTTTCCCAAACATAGAGTAGGCTTAGGGAATTAAGGGAAAATGAGAGGAGAGAGAGAGTAAAAATTCTAATTTTGAAGGCTTAGAGTCATTTTTGTCTGTCTGCTCAGTTGGAAAACTTGTCTGTCTTGAGGTAAGACATATTATGCATATATCAATTTTAAAAAATGTGTAAATTTTAGTGAATATTTTGATTAATATTTTATATCCGTTAGCGAAAAACGAAAATAACTTCACAGGTAAAACTTTAATCGTGTAACTTTTTATATATTATAGAGATTATGATTATGCATATTTTAAATATTTTTTAAAAAATTTACACCATGTTTTTTGAAATTTATGGGGTTTTTATTGAATATAAAATTATATGGATGTTGAAAAAATAGTAGTGTGGCAAAATAAAAGTTTTAAAATAGCATTTTATACAATCCTTTGTATTTTGATATTTTTTGAAAAAGTGCATTTTTTGCCTAGTTGGATTTTTTGTTATCTACCGTTATACAATACTATGAAATTTTAATAAATGCTTAATTACTCTTTAATTGTTATAATATGATGATATATATTCACATGTGATTAAGCTTTATATGTTGGAAGCCATAATGGGCCAAAATTAGTTTAGATTTTGTCTGTGTCAGAGAATTATTGGGAGTTATAAGGGGTCAAAATTATTTGAGATTATATCTGAGACATGAATATATGATATGTTCTGATGGTACAAACACAAATAAAAATAGAAGTCATAAATGGTCAGAATCCTTTGAGATTTTATCTATGTCCAGGAAGTGTGATCTAAACTACTCTTTGATATGAATTTTAATTTATTTATTTATTCAGTACTCTTATTTAAATCATAGAATAATTATTATGCATTTATTACACTTCTCAATTTAGTGGCTCTCAATTTAGTGATTTTTTAAATTGCATTTAACTGCTTTTAAACATTTAACAAAATATTTGATAAAAGAATATTTTAAAATATAGATTGATTTGTGTGGCTTGCTGAGCTGTTGTGACGACCCAGGCATCCATAGTGAAAGGATTCGTCTGACATTCTGATCGAACTCCATTCCAGTTGCCTTGCTCGGACCTGAAATTGTTAACCACATATAATGAGCTTAAATAGTCCAGCAGGTCACCAAAGCCTACAACTGAAATCAAAGCATGATACTGCTATCAATATGCATGTCAGTCAATCAAATCCATAACAGTCAATGGTCAATGAGTCTATGCAGCGGAAATCCAATCAGTAGTCAATGCAGTACGAAAATCAATAGTCGATGCAGCGATAGAAGAACCGATAAATCAAACTCAATCAATCAGTACGTCAAATCTCAGAAGAATCCGTCAATCAGTCAAATCAATCGTATCGAATCAATCGATCAAATCAATACTATCTAGTCAATGCAATCGATTAGAAAAGCAGTACAATAAAGCTCAATCAATACTAGCAATGAATCAAATGCAGCATGTCAATATGGTGCAAAAATAATAGTATCAATGAATCTATAAGCAATAATATCAATGAATCAATACAATATATATATCCGTCCATATTAGTATCTATGCTCAGTAGTCAATCAATGAAATCAATGAAATCGTACGATACAATAAATCCATAAATCCGATCAAATTTATAAAGCAGTAAATCCACATGTCAAGGCTGTACACATGCAATACATTAATACTGAACAAGTACAATCACTGGCTATCAATAATTGCTGTTGTAGAAATCCATGTTGCTGTTGTAGATATCCATACATTGGTTTCAATAAGAGTCGTCACTCTGTGCCCGTCGGCTGCCCGTCGGCACAATAAACTCCTTATAACTCCCAATCAATATATCAATGATCAATAGTTTAAAGGAAAGTCCGTCGGCCCACCATCCTGTACAGGTCAATTAATCTCCAACCAACGTTCAACCAGGCTTGTCTTTCAGTATCAATAGTCAATATAGTCAATATAAGAACAATGTAGAGCAATCATATCAACATTCATATGCATAACTATTCAATTCATCAATCTCGGGAAAATTGGAAATCGTACGAAATTTCGGCAGCGTAACGACAGTCTATCAAATTTACACAAAAATCCTACAAAATCATAATTCACCAAATTACAATAGAATGTTCACGACAACAATATAAGACTATACTTCTACTGCATCAATAACAATAAACATCCTGATATTTTTCTATTCGATCAAAATCGCGTAGAACCCAAAATAATCGATAAAATCGTTCCAGAAAAGAATCAAATCGTGTATAATAATCATATCTATAACATATTAAAAGTTGTGCGGTGAAAGTTGTGTCAATACAAATCCGGGTCCATTTTTTTATCACAAAAACACAAAACAGGTCACAATACGATCAAAACTCAATATATCTGAAAACAGAAATAGGATTCAGAGTCCTTACCGCGATATCAACACTTTACTCAACAGCGGCGACGGACAAAAAGCGCTCCACGGTCTCCGAAAACTAGCTTTTCCTTTGCTTTCCTTCTCTTTCTCTCTCCTCAGATATTTTGGTTTTTTAAAAATGATTTTCTCTCTCCTCAAAACGAGCTGATTTTCTTATATCTTTGAACTGATCGGCCCGGCCGATCGCCACATCGTCCAGGACGATGTGAACAAAATCCAATCGTCCAGGATGATATTTCAGGCCGATAATTAATTTTCCTTGGACGATAAAAACCCTTGCTCACTGACTTGTGCCAAGCACTGATCATCCCAGGACGATCCAAAATCGGCCTGGACGATTCACCCAGAAATCAGCCAATTCTGATCGTTCTAGACGATCTCAACATCGTCCCGAACGATCCCAGAAGGAAATCAAAGAAACGAGCTACGAGCTCTCACAATCTCCCCACCTTAAAAAAATGTCGTCCCGACATTTCCCTAAAGGTCCAAAGCAAAACGAAGCAAAACCAATCCAAACCAAATTCGAATCAAAATAAAAACTCGACGAAAATCATACAAATCACACAATCCACTCAATCACATGTCATTCAATATGTATGCAAATGATGCACTAGAAACAATCCATTCTACCAAACTATCAATCAAATCCTTTCACTACACTTGCTCTGATACCAATTGTGACGACCCAGGCATCCATAGTGAAAGGATTCGTCTGACATTCTGATCGAACTCCATTCCAGTTGCCTTGCTCGGACCTGAAATTGTTAACCACATATAATGAGCTTAAATAGCCCAGCAGGTCACCAAAGCCTACAACTGAAATCAAAGCACGTTACTGCTATTAATATGCATGTCAGTCAATCAAATCCATAACAGTCAATGGTCAATGAGTCTATGCAGCGGAAATCCAATCAGTAGTCAATGCAGTACGGAAATCAATAGTCGATGCAGTGATAGAAGAACCGATAAATCAAACTCAATCAATCAGTACGTCAAATCTCAGAAGAATTCGTCAATCAGTCAAATCAATCGTATCGAATCAATCGATCAAATCAATACTATCTAGTCAATGCAATCGATTAGAAAAGCAGTACAATAAAGCTCAATCTATACTAGCAATGAATCAAATGCAGCAGGTCAATATGGTGCATAAACAATAGTATCAATGAATCTATAAGCAATAATATCAATGAATCAATACAATATCTATATCCGTCCATATTAGTATCTATGCTCAGTAGTCAATCAATGAAATCAATGAAATCGTATGATACAATAAATCCATAAATCCGATCAAATTTATAAAGCAGTAAATCCACATGTCAAGGCTGTACACATGCAATACATTAATACTGAACAAGTACAATCACTGGCTATCAATAATTGCTGTTGTAGAAATCCATGTTGCTGTTGTAGATATCCATACATTGGTTTCAATAAGAGTCGTCACTCTGTGCCCGTCGGCACAATAAAATCCTTATAACTCTCAATCAATATATCAATAATCAATAGTTTAAAGGAAAGCCCGTCGGCCCACCATCCTGTACAGGTCAATCAATCTCCAACCAACGTTCAACCAGGCTTGTCTTTCAGTATCAATAGTCAATATAGTCAATATAAGAACAATGTAGAGTAATCATATCAACATTCATATGCATAACTATTCAATTCATCAATCTCGGGAAAATTGGAAATCGTACGAAATTTCAGCAGCATAACGGCAGTCTATCAAATTTACACAAAAATCCTACAAAATCACAATTCACCAAATTACAATAGAATGTTCACGACAACAATATAAGACTATACTTCTACTGCATCAATAACAATAAACATCATGATATTTTTCTATTCGATCAAAATCGCGTAGAACCTAAAATAATCGATAAAATCGTTCCAGAAAAGAATCAAATCGTGTAGAATAATCATATCTATAACATATTAAAAGTTGTGCGGTGAAAGTTGTGTCAATACAAAACCGGGTCCGTTTTTCGATCACAAAAACACAAAACATGTCACAATACGATCAAAACTTAATATCTCTGAAAACAGAAATAGGATTCGGAGTCCTTACCGCGAGATCAACACTTTACTCAGCAGCGGCGACGGACGAAAAGCGCTACGCGGTCTCCGAAAACCAGCTTTTCCTTTGCTTTCCTTCTCTTTCTCTCTCCTCAGATATTTTGGTTTTTTAAAAAATGATTTTCTCTCTCCTCAAAACGAGCTGATTTTTTTATATCTTTGAACTGATCGGCCCGGCCGATCGCCACATCGTCCAGGACGATGTGAACAAAATCCAATCGTCCAGGACGATATTTCAAGCCGATAATTAATTTTCCTTGGACGATAAAAACCCTTGCTCACTGACTTGTGCCAAGCACTGATCGTCCCAGGACAATCCAAAATCGGCCTGGACGATCCACCCAGAAATCAGCCAATTCTGATCGTTCTAGACGATCTCAACATCGTCCCGAACGATCCCAGAAGGAAATCAAAGAAACGAGCTACGAGCTCTCACAGCTGTTGCAGCTCATTGTGATTTTACTTCTGATTTTCAGGATTTGAGAAGGGGAAAGTGGTTGTGGACTAGTAGTTCAAGATCAGACCTGAGATTATAGATATTTTACTATTTTGATTTTTGTACAGTCATGAATAGTTTAATTTTTAATTATATAGGTCTTGTTTGTAGCAATTTATTGTAGTGTAGATATTTATTTTCATGAAATGAAAAAAAAAAAAATAGTGGATGAGTTTATTTTTCAGTATTTGAATATTTTAGTAGTCATGTAGTCTATAATTTATTTCAATGAACATTGGTAAAAAATATAACATAATTTTAAAATTAAATCTTGGGATTTTTCTGTCATTGCTCAACACAATAGAACCTATCCTGATCGGGTTGGGTTGTGACATAACACCCGTTGATTATTTGTAATAGTGTTTGCACTGTATGATTATGTGTATGTCGGTATAATCCTATTGATTTTTTACTAGTCATGGTTGATGGTCCCTTAGAGTGATGACTCTACAAGAAATCACTAAATTTGTTTGGGTTGGTGTTTACCTTCTCGGTATGGATATATGATAAATCGTATATATATATATATATATATATATATATATATATATATATCATTTTGAGTCTTAATGATACGTGATGTGGTGGCAATGGTAAACATTATGATGATTTGCATTGATAATAGTTTGGTTAATACATTAATGATATTAGCACATTTAGATTTATGTTATTGAAGATATGACATGTGTTAGTATTATTTTATTTTGATGACCTTGGGTTGTAACTTCTATATTTTGATTGTTCATACAACTCGTCCCGCTCATTTGTCATATATGCTAAAAATAATAAATTAAACCCACGAGTAAAAAAATTAATAAAAAAAAAAGAAATTAAATGGGATACAGGTCAACCTGAACCCGAATATTTTAAATCGAGCCACTTATTGACACATATGTCTGGCAACCTTTACTATGTTGACAACATGGTATCATATTTAAAGAGGTGATATTATTGTTCCCTTCCATATCTACACCAACATTTAATCTAGGAGAATGGAAACTCAATAGATTCATTCATTATGGGAAAAAGGCATGATAGTCCATCATGAATCTCAAAAGAAACATTGCTTATTTCTCCATCTTCTAACCGTCTTCAGAGCCAAATTCTATGCAATATATACGCATTTTGTTTGATACATGATCGATAGGAGGTCGAAATGAGACAACTTGAGCAAGCTTTTACTGTTTAACCCAACTCCTTAAATAAATGAGTCAACTTTGTTGCTCTTGCTCATCTACTTAACCAAATGAACATAAGTTCTTATAGTATATAAATCCCATTTAAAAGCCTTTTCAGAATATATATGCCCCAATAAATAAATAAATAGAGATAAGATCAAATAATATCATGTTTGTATTTAATTTATTACGTAAAAGAGCTTATAGAAAAGAAAAAAACTAAATCAAAGCTAATTAATTGTGGAGCCAAGTTATTAATATATTTAGTTATCGGCCGTTTTGCATTGTCATTATTTATTTGCTTCCTTAAAATACAATCTAAGCCCAACTAAACTTTTTTGGACGGTTCCAATCCACTTAGAAAAAAGTTTTCTTTCTTGGTGTGAAGTCCACTCAAAGGAAGCACTAAGAGAGACAAATTTTTAAACCAAGCATATAATTGCAAAACCAATTGACTTTGTGGGCTCCACTTGCAAGCCAACCCATGTATATTTTTTATTTTAAAAAATCAAATTATTATTAGATTATTGAGATTTTTTTTTTTTGGTACTTGCATGTATATCAACTTTTGCTCTTTGGGGGTAAGTGTTTGAATTGGACGGTAGACGTTTATCTAATATGCGCTAATGTCGGGTGTTTATCAACAATTGAAATTGGACACTCGTCTTTTTTATCTTCCTAAATTCACTTTTATATAGTGTTGCGAGAGTGGGAATCAGACTATACCGATTCCAAGAAGCAAGAGAGAAGGAAGAAGACAGGTTGCTGAAAACAGAATTTCTTTATTTGGTATATCTAAAGAAATACAAGAAAAGCCCAAAAGCTCTAGAGTACATCTGGTTTCACACACTACATTACAGAAAGGCCAAACCTCTATTTATAACACTATCAAGAAGTAAAACTAACAGGATGATAAGATAAAACGAAGAAACAAAATAGCTAAGATTGGACCAAATACTACCATAGAGAGTAAGTGAGATGCACTTCCACCAATATCTAATGATACAATATACATTCTATTAACCATTGAAATTTGACACTTATCTTCATGATCGTCCAGTCTTCTCTTATATAGAGAGAGTCGTAAGATGATCGTCCACCGATATTTAATGACACCAAAGATATCTAAGTTATGTATTTTCATTAACTCATACCAAATGATACTTTATATGTTCCATAATTCAAATATATAATATATTAATATTTTCTCTAATTATGAAGTAGTATTTATAATATACTTTATATTTTTCCCCTTTTTATATTATTCATTAAAAAAAAACTCATATCATATGATCTACTTAACTTATATAATTATGTTTACACAATTTTTTAATTTTAAAATTATAAATTCTCTCTATTCTGTCACAATTATTCTAATAAGAATATTTTTAATATACGATTTATATAATAAATAATTATATAATTAAAGAAGCACATCAAAATCAATTCGGATTCGGATCCGAGGAAAGGGAACATGACTCCGCAACTACCAGTTTCGCGCTTAATAAAAAAATAAAGAAAAAAACACCGGGAAAACCTATAGTAGCTGTAATCAATTCTTCCCCCACTCTTTCTCTCTCTACTGAAAATCCCTCGAGTACTCACTACCAGATCCCGAACTCTCTTTCGATCTACAGATTTCCAGCTTCAACGCTCTTCACTTTGTTCATTTCTCTGTTACCGTAGTTGCTACACCGCTGTCGTCGAGGTACTTTGTCACTGCATTCTTCTTCACAAGTTACTCTTTGTTTTTTGCTCATTTGTTTTCATTGTGGTGAATTCGAACTGTAGGGAATGTTTAGATCAGAAAGGAGTTATGCGGCGTGATTAAGTATTTGAAACGTATATTTGTATTATGCAGAGCTGAAAATTGTTCTGTGATCATTTTAGGGTTGTTTTTTGAAGTATTGAAGTATACTTTTGTGATGGTGAAGTTTTACTTTGGCTTTTTAAATGATTTCTGGGTTGTTTAATTCTATTGAGGATTAAGATGAAATGAAATGACGGGTTGGCGGAATGTACTGTGTGGATATGGACGGTTTTTGTGTTTTGGTTTTAGGGTAATTCTTGATGCTGGTGCATTTGACGTCATTTTTCTTGTAATTCTCAGCTGAATTTGTCTTCTGATTCCTTCTTTGTCAATATGTTATTGCGATACCGTCTTGTTCGTTTCACATTGGAGCAATTTGCTTGTTTGATCTTCTTATTCCTTTTTTAAAATGGAATTTTGCTTTTGATCTGTTTTGTATGGTGAAATGCCTTTTTCTATATAAACAACGCAGTCTCTTTCTTGCTCATTTTCCTCATTTAACTCTGCCATCAAATATGAGACCCGTCTTGGTGTAGTGGTTGGGTGTTTTGGCTCCAACCACAAGATCTTGGGCTCGAGGCTTAGTATATATAGTTTTGTTGTGTGCGTGAGTTTGGGATTAAATTGTCTCTATGTCCCAACAATTTTTTTTCCATCAAATAGCTTCAATGGGGCAGCATTTTGTTTGCTTTTGTGGTAAGAAAATCAATTAACAAATAGCAGTGCTTTTGTGGATGAAAATGCTGGATTAGTTTGCCCCTATTTTTCTCATAATTTTCTTTAGAAATACGCTTTTGGGAAAACAAAATATAAAATGTGACTGAGAAACTTTTAAAAAAAATTCTAATTGCAAAAATGGAAAATTACAAGCTTGCCCAAATGAAGCCCTGCTAATCTTTTGTCAACTACCGATCATGCTAACATGAAAGTAGCTGTGTTTTTATGCAGGGAGGTTGTTGAATTCAGTCTAATGGCGAAGCCTAGGTCTTTTTCTTCCAATCAAGAGTTCTCTCCTATGTCTGTGAAATCTAAGGATTGGGACAATTTATCTAGATGGTCTGAGTACCTTAATCTCGAAGAACCTTTTGCCTCATCATCCACAAGCTGGAAGCATGCTGTTTCTGAAGCACATCCAAGTTCTGGAATTTTCCAAAAATCACTTCAAATGGAGTGGGTTGTCCAACTTTCCAAGGTTGCAGAGGGTTTATTGTGCAAGATGTATAGGTTAAACCAAATCCTGGAGAAACCTGATTTGGCATCTCACACATTTTCTGAATCTTTCTGGAAAGCTGGTGTATTTCCCAACTTACCCCGAATATGTGTACTTTTGTCAAAAAAATTTCCAGAGCATCCTAACAAATTGCAGCTGGAGCGTGTAAGCAATCTGCCATAATTGAATTAGGTGACTTCTTTTTTATAGTCTCTTCCTTATTAAGAATTATATTTTCAGGTTGACAAACTTGGTCTGGATCATTTGAATGACAATGCAGAAGTATACATTCAGAACCTGGAAACATGGATCACGGTATAAGTCATATTTATGGCTCCCAAAAAAAAAATTTATGAGTACTTTTATGCTTTATCTACAAAAGTTATTTAGCTATGATTGCACCTTTTATGTTTAACTCAACGCTGTCCAATAAAATGCTGAAGTCTACTTCAAATTAATTCCTTATTTAACTTAATGTGAAATAGCTGATAAAAGTACTTAAAGACATCCACCTGAATACTTGAATTTTTTCTTCTTCTACTGATTAAGTATAGCTTAAGATGGAGATTGAGGTTGGTGGAATAAACTGGCTATCCAAATGTCCAAACATAATTGTTTTCTT
Source organism: Dendrobium huoshanense (assembly GCA_016618105.1). NCBI lineage: Eukaryota > Viridiplantae > Streptophyta > Magnoliopsida > Asparagales > Orchidaceae > Dendrobium > Dendrobium huoshanense. Next base: position 39,909,047 of record CM028353.1, on the reverse strand, counting down.
CGTTAAATTCTTCAATGAAACTTAAAATTTCCATGAATTAAATAATTCAAGTTTATTTGCTTTAAAAAGTTACCCTGCATATCAGGGAGTTTGTGTTCTTGTTACCTTTAGGTCTTAATGGAGGCAAAATAGTCATTGCTTCAGTCCACCCTCAAGTTTATCACACATTTTTGTTTACTTTAAGTATGGCTACTGACATTCAATTGAAAATTTTCGTTAATACCTATGTATCAACAAGGAGTATAAAAACATTATTATTTCATTTGCAAAAAGTGTTGAGAAAAGGGGTGACTATATGCATAAGGCTACTGCAATGTGAAGTTCTTTGTAAAAATGTCTTAATAGCATTGCTGTGTAGTGCTAGAATGCATGATGAGTCAAGGAACTTCATTAACTATCGAGAAAGTCACAAAAAGCATTTTATTATCAGATTATTTTATGCTTTAGGACTCCTTAAAAAAATGTATATGTTCTATCTCAGACAAATATTACTCCTATAATTAAGTTGTAGAATCAGTAGTCATGTGATTATCTCTTGTTAATTGTTTCTCAAGATTGGAAGTTGGTAAGCATGCTTCAAGTGTTACTTTTAGAGATGTTTGAAATTGCTCATATTCATTATCTTTTGTTATTTTGATTTTGGTTTGTATGAATTGGATTAGTTAGATAAGGATGGCTGATGGGGACATCGGATCATCATGGAGAGTTTATCAGAGACGCGGCCGACGATCTACGGCCATGATCGAGTCCTTGTATTTTTGAGTCATGATTGTATTTTATTTTATTTATGCATTTTCTTATTTGCTTAGGTGTCGTTATTATTTCCCTTTGTACCCCTTTTATGGGAGTGGTCGCATGTAAGCCCAAAGGGCAAGTTGGTCTTTTATTTTCTTGAGTCTTTGTACCCGGCTATTTATAGCCTCATTTCCTTTGTTTTAAGGGGAGGAATTATTGATGAGGAAAATTACTTCTTGCATGAGCACTAAGAGCTTGAGAGTTCTAATGGGAAGAGCTTCCTAGGAGAGGAAGAAGATTCGCGCAATGATAAGTCGGGTTCGTGGTCTCGCCAATTATTTTGTTTTCTTCTTCTCCCCAGACCAATCGCCCTCCACCATCGAAACCCGCAGCCACCTCACCGATCCCCCTTCTGTTTCCGCTAAACCGCCGGCGCCTCCTCACTCACCGCCGGCCACCTCTTCCCTGATCCACCGGTTGCCAAATATTTTATTAATTTCCTATTATGGTTGATTCTATTTTGGGATGTATTTGAATTCAAATTTCAAATATTTGAAATTCACAATATCTCCTAATATATAAAGTCCATACTAGGAAGGTGATCCTATTTGAATTTTCATTAAGAGAGGAATGACTCATTACTTTCCAATTGTGTGAGGAAACTTAAAAAAGCTTTCCCCCCATCCTCCCTGTATGCCGCCAGCTTCACGCCTCCACCTGTTAATGACGTCTTCAGTTATTTCCTAAATCATAATACTATACTAAGGAAATAATTTGAAATCTTTTATTGCCTGCTGGACCGAGTATTGATGGGCCTGAGCACTAATTCCACGGCTGGGAAGAGGAATTAATTCTCTGGTTCTCTGTTTGCATTGCCGCCTCCCACCCCTCTTCCCCTCTAGCCAAATCCACTCTTGTCACCGCCACTTCTCTCGTCTAACTGCATGGAATAAATCCCATCTTCCAATACCGGTATTGCTCTCAACTCTCACCTCACAACCAATGCTAAGATCTCCTCCAAGTTCTCTACATTCTAGCCTTAGAATCTGAGAAATCCCTCTCAGGTTTTCTTGGTGGATAATCTGAAACTATTTCAGATAACGTGCATCCTATCTTCTACCACGAGACGCTTCGTTATCTTTGTTACTACGCAAGAGGCACATCAAGTCCTAAGGAACTTCTTCCAATCATCCATGAATGGCGGGAGCCATTGACGATACTTCAAAGACATCGAGCGGAGGATCTACACGTCTCTTTCGCAAAGGTTTCTTTTCTCACTTGTACCTTATTTCTTTGAAATCTGAATTCTCAATTGGTTTGGTTGTATTCATGAAAGCTCCTCCAAGTGCTCTAGCCAAGCTTAGTCTTTCATAGGAATTGAGCGTGTCTTCTATGCATCCTACATCTTGTTGTTAGATTAGGGATTAACTTGAAGCCTACTATTTTGCGTTGTACGATTTTCTTAATTATTTTTGAAAGCTTCAAAGCTCAGAGCATGTAATCTCACTTAAGCAAAACATTATCTTAGTTGTTTTGAACATTCATTGAGAATTGCTAGTAATTGTTTTCTAGATTTATTCTAATCTAAGAATTGTGCAATGTCTTGATGAATACATAATCATCCCATCTAAGTAGTCCTGCATCAATGGCACTTCATAATAGATAATCAGAAATTACTATCATGGATACTCTGTTCATTCGATCGAGTTTTTGCAACCTCTGTTTTCAGTATTCCTTATGGTGTAAGTTCAATCAGAAGTGATTTTAATATATTTGCCGAAATCTTTAGCTTCTACTTGATTTGATGGCATTTCGGGAGCAAGCATTGCGTCTTATTCTCGATTTAAGCAGCACAGTGATAACCTTGTTAGTAAGTATTTATTCTATTATCATCAAGATCTACGAAGTCATTCAAATTTTGCATGTATATCTTTTCTAACCTATGCTTTTTTAATGCAGCCTCATCAAAATTCTCTGATCCTACATGCTTTTATGGATCTGTTTTGTTCCTTTGTTCGTGTGAATCTATTTTCTGAGAAGGCAATGTTCCAAAATTTGTCTATAATGGTTTAAATTCCAATCAATTTTTAGAATTAATGCTTCTAATGAAACATATCATAGAATAACACAGTTATTCCTAAGCTTATGTTTTCTAACATAGGTGGTTTTTTTTCTCATTCAGATACCAAGGAAAATGATTATACAAGTTTATGATCTCTTATACACCATAACTAAGGGTGGACGTGATTGTGAGTTCTACCATCGGTGGGTGAACGCTTATTTTAAGCATCTCATATAGATTCACTTCTTTAGCATGTATAATATCTTAGATTGTTTGGATAGAAGAGAACTTCCATTCCTAATGGTTAGAAGATGTGTTGAACAATATCCTAAAAAGGTAAAAATAAAAAGAAAAAGGAATGAGTTCCTATTGGTTAGAAGATGTGTAGAGAATGTGGACAACTGCCTCCGTTTCTCTCTAATCAAAACTCCTATGTACCCATCACAGTTGTATGAAAGCTTTATTTCTTTGTTTTTTTCATTGATGCTAAGCATTTTCCCTTTCCTCCATGTTTATATTCTAATCATGGACATTGAGTATGTCGGATATGAGAAATCACCTTTCTCCATTAATCTTTACTTGGTCTTCATGGATTGGGGTTTGATTTTATGCTTTCCTCATTTTTTGAACTATAGTTTATTGTGAAGATACTAGCATTGGCCATTGTTTATAGAGAAGATAATATTGACATTTCAATCTTAAATTTAACATACAACGTTGTGCCTTACATATAACTTTATGCCTTGCTTGATAGTACTGTAACCATTAAGTTATTTTCAATGGATTGCTCTGCTGTGCATCTATGATTTGATTTTGCATTCGTCAAAAATATGTCCAATAGTCATTTGAAAACTCATCTATAATTGATTTGAGCTACAATGTATAAATATTTCTTATGTTTGGCTAAAAGGATAGGAAGCGTGGTTGCACATGATTAGGGTATCTTGTAGAAAATTTCATATTTTGAATTTGAACACACTTGGAAAAATAGTTTGGAAAGATTTTTCTGTCCTACATTGAATTATGACTGGATGATTAAAATTGAGAGGTACCTCTAGAGTTTTGTTTGATTAGAGAATATCATGGGGTTTTAATGTTAAAGTTTATAAAATTAGAAATATAAATAAAGGAATGATTATATTAGATGAAAAAGTTGGAGTGATATCTATTGAAGATAAGATGATTTAAATTTGATTTAGATGGAATGAACATGTGCAATTAAAGGCTAGAAGATTTATTTATTAGATGAGCTAATAAAATTGATGTTAAAAGATTATAAAAAAAGGGATAGACCTAAGGTTACATGGATAGAAGCCATGCATGCATGTCTTTATGTTGTGCTTGAGACTTGTCAATGTCTTTTTGTTATTTAGTTTAAGTTTATTTCATGCATTCAAATGATGATTTAGTTATTATATCCTCATTGGCTCCTTTTGTAGATTGGTGATAGGTTTATTTTGCTATTGAATGATTAATAAAATAAATTTCCCTTGGACAAATTAGTGCAACCCATTTAGGATATATTCTTTTGGTGTTTGTTGTTGAGTGCTTGGAGACATCTTTTTGAAGTCCATTCATTTCCTTTATTCTCCATCTCCTTCATCGGTTGTTCACTTGTTCTTACCCCATTCGGTCCTCTCGCCATGTTTATCTGTTCAGGGGTGGTGGTTGGGGGAACATATTTCTCTGATTGATTATAAATTTGATCATTTGTTTCATTAATAATCTGCCTTTTCTTATAAGATATTAAGTTATATTCATTTTCTGATATTCTATTTTTCACTTTGACAGATTGGTTCAGTTTGTTGATTCATTTGACCCCCCAGTTAAGGGGTTGCAAGAAGACCTTAATTTTGTTAGCCCTCGTATTGGAGAAGTCATCTACCAACCCAGTCTTCTCTTTAGTATTTTATGCATCTTAATACGCTTAATGGCCTTATAAAAAGTTACTTCTTATATTCATTTGGTTAATGTTTGCACCTGTTATTTAGAGCTTTGTTATCTCTTCTTGCAAAGTTTCATATGACTTTTTAAAGCAAAATATAGTTATGTTCATTTGAGTATCTTGTACTTGGATTGCTCTGGTTAGCTATCCTGCTTATAGTGTTTGGATTTGCTTTCATATTAAGTAGAAAATAATGTTCTTGATTGTATGGAATGCTATATATGTTTTGTTACACCATCAACTAGTTTAACATAAGCAAGCCAAATGTAGCTCTACTGGTAATAACAAAAGGACTTTAAGCTTCTGATAATTTGTTTAAGGGTTTTTAACTTTTAGCTCATAAATAGTTGTATTTCTTTGTTCAGGAGTTAGCACTCAAACTGTTGCTTTGCATATTCAGCACCTTATATGAAGTCAATCAAGCTATCTATTGCTTAAGAGTCACGTTTAATTTTGTGCACTTTATGTAAGCGTCAAGCAGTTTTGATTAATATGAAAGCAGTGAGGACTTAGTGCTAAGCTTTTAACACATTTTGAGTATCATATTTGAAAATGTTTTTTAATAATGCTTTAAATTTTTGCTGTTTTGACATTATGATTAACTTAGTTACAATGTTCTCTCAGAACTTGTAGAAGCCGTCACCCAACATAAATAGAATCAATCAATAATCAACCTCTGCCATTTAATAGTTTATCATCTTCATCAATCTCGAGCATCTCATCCCTACCATTTGAGATTGGATTTGTAAATCTTCTTTTTTCATTCACTTCTATAGAGTGCTACAGGAGGAGTTATTTATTTTTTTTCTCGGGCCTTTTGCATGACTTCTTAACATGTTACAATTACTTTACCCCTTCTCCTAACTAATATGCTAAAACAAATTTTATTTATCCGCCTTATTTATGTCTGTTCAATCTTTCATTATAAATTTCCTTTAATACCTAGGGGTGCCAATTATTGACTCGACCCGAACCCGACCCAGAAATTCAAGTTCAGATCAACCTTTTTAACAAACGGGTCGGGTTCGGGTTTCAATTTATGACCCGTTTGAAAAATTGGGTCGGGTCCGGGTCAACCCGCTAATTCGAATTTGACATGAGTTCCGGTTGGAACCCGCATTCTCATGGCTCGCACAAGCTCCGCTGCACTGCCTGCACGCTCTCACCCGCACAGCAGCAGTGCGCGCGTCGCATCGCCCGCAACTCTTGCTCGCACCCAACACCCATGCTCGCACCCCACACAGCCCGCACCGCACACCTCACTCTCTCCCGTGTGCGCCGCACACCTCCCAGACTCTCAGCCGAGCTTGCCCAGTCACCCCTGTGGCTTGCTGCCCTGCTCGGAACCCATGTTAGCGGGTTGGGTTGGGTCAACTCGATAACCCAATGGGTCTGGTCCAGGTTTGAATTCCTGACACATTTGCCTAATCAGGTCAAGTTTGGGTTGGATTGATTGAAGCGGGTTAGTTTCGGGTTAGGCCTGAACCCGTCTTGAAAACTCATTTTGGCACCCCTATTTATACCTAAATGTAATTTTCTTCTCTTTATTTTCAATAGATGTCACTTCCATCTTCTCTATAATATAATAATTGCTCACAAATGTGCTTTTAGTTTTTGCACATACTCATCTTTAAAATGTCATTTCAACCATACTCAACTTGATTTTCATTAATTTGTCAATTTAACAAAATTGATGAATTCGTTTTTCAATGAATGAGCGTCTTAAATACCTCAGATGTCACGATACTTAACTTATTAGTAACAATGCCCATGCAAACGCACTTTGATTTAAGAAAAAAACAATGCCTTAAAAATTGAAGTATTTTCCTCCATTAATGTATTTTCTCATATTCTTCTTTTATCATATTGGATATCACCACTCAACCATCATCATCATTATCATTTGTTTGCTGTAACGCTTTTTGGTTGGTCTTACTAATCCTTCTTCATTCAATCCAATTAAGAATTGCAGGTAGTGTCAACTTTAGTTTATGCAAGCCTTTTTGCTTAACCTTTCGGCATACTACTTTACATCTGCCTTATTTCGTTCCCATTCCTTCTAAATTTACATATATATATATATTCTTTTTGAGCGGATCTAAAACCGAATACATGAAGCGTAATTTTAGTAGTAATAGATATAGTGGGTGGATTGTGACTTTGGGCAATGAAGTCATTAATAAGAGTATGTGTTTTAGATATCTCGGGTCCATTGTTCAAAGTGAAAATAGATGTGGATATTATTAGCATAATTCAAGTTGGAAGAAGTAGAGGAATGCATTGGGCCTATTGTGTGTTAGAAAAGTATCTCTATGCTTAAGGGAAAATTCTATAAGATGGTGGTGAGACCTGCAATATTTCAAGGTGCAAAATATTGGCCATTAAAGAGAAGCATAAAATTAACCCAAGTGTTCTAGAGATAAGGATGCTCAAGTGTATGAGTGGCTTCACTCTTATAGACAGAATGCGAAATGAGTATCTACATGAAAAGTTTGGAGTAGCTCTAGATAAGACTAGAGAGAGTCGCCTAAGATGGTTTTTACACATTGAACGTCGGCCTTCTGATGACCCGATTAGGAGAGTAATATATTAGCTATGATGCACCGACACTCCGCTTAAAGAGGGTATGAAGTGTCGGACACGGACACTCGTCGAACACGGCATGGACACGTGTCCGACACGGCATTGGAGTGTTGCAATTTAAAAAATTAAAATTAAAATCGTACACGCGTGTCCAATTATTAAATGATAAAATCGTCCATTCTATTTAGTCTTTTCCGTGAACAAGAAGCCCTATTTTTCTGAATCCACGAAAGAAATCTTCTAGGGCGGACCGGGAGAGCTCGCAGTGGACGCCAAATAGAGCCCGCTGCCTTCGCCTCCCGTTCCTTCGTCATTTTTGCTCGAGCCCAGGCCAAGCAGAGCTCGTCTTTCCCATTCCTTCGTTCTTGCGCGATTTCTGCGGTCATCCGAGGCAAAGTCCGCAATCAAGGCCAAACAGAGCACCTTTGCGTGCAAAAGAGCCAAGATCTATAAGTGGATTTCGTCATTTCTTCTCTTCATTGTTGAAAAAGCTAATGTACATGCTCGGTACCGCTCGATATCGCTAGGTACCCACTCGGTACCGCTCAGTACATGCTCGGTACCGCTCAGTACATGCTCGGTACCGCTCAGTACATGCTCGGTACCGCTCAGTACATGCTCGGTACGCTCAGTACATGCTCGGTACTGCTCAATATATGCTCGGTACCGCTAGGTACATGCTCGGTACTGCTAGGTACATGCTCGGTACCACTCGGTATCTTCCCATACAAAATTATCAGGTCGAATCCCGCCAGGGGGCAACGCCCCCTTGGACCTCCAGCAGACCGGTATATTGTTGTATTCATGTTGTCTTATTATTGGGATATTTTGAGTTCACTTCATATCAATTTAATTCGATGTATTCATATGTATGATTGGTTTGTTAGCAAAATGAGCTCTGCTGCTGGCGGGAGTGGATTAGGTGAAGGTTCAAAAGAGTCGTTTGTAGAAACTGATAAGCCGTTATGGATTCATGTTACAAAGTTAGGAAAAACATTTGAAGGAGGAGGGAATGTGTCATTCAAATGCAATTATTGTGGTGACACCTACAAAGGATCTTATTCTAGGGTGAAGGCACATCTACTTATAATTTCTGACCATGGAATTAAAATGTGTCCTAAGATTACTACGTCGCAGTTAATTGAATTGAACAGACAAGTTGATGAAGCTGAATCTAGGATCCAAAGGACACTCCCTAAAGAGATACCTTTGCCATTTACTCATGGCTCATCCCACACTTCTTCATCATCTGTGAGAGTTGATCAAGCTTTATCATTTAAAAGTGAATGATATGAAACAAAGAAAAGAAAAGGAGTAGCCAGTAGTCCTCTAGAGAAGGCTTTTAATTTGCAGCAGGGAGAGGAATTGGATTGTGAAATATCAATGATGTTTTTTTTTTCAACGGGCCTTCCTTTCAACCTTGTAAGGAATCCTCATTATAAAAATACATTCATTTTTGCAAGTAACAACAATCTCGCAGGATATGTTCCACATGGCTATAATGCATTAAGATTGAAATTATTGGAAAGAGAAAGAACACATATTGAGAAGATGATGTTGGGAAGGCAAGGTATGTTAAAGAAAATGTCTTAGATGATTTGTGGTGGGATAATGTAGACTACATTTTAGCTTTTACTGATCCAATTTATGATATGTTGAGAGAGGCTGACACAGATAAATCATGCCTACATTTGATTTATGAGATGTGGGATTCTATATTAGCAAAAGTGAAAGAAATTATATACAAACATAAAAGAAAGTCACATGATGAAGACTCAAGTTTTTGGAGTGTTGTCTATACTATTCTTGAAGATAGGTGGAGCAAAAACAACACACCTTTGCATTGTTTGACTCATTCATTAAATCCAAGGTATATTTATATTCATCTTTTAAATTAATTGAAATTTGTTGGTAAATGAATAGATAATTTCATATGCTTTGTATTATTTGAAGGTATTCAAGTAAAGAATGACTTTAAGAAGATCCTCAATGTGTCTCACCACAAAAAGATTTAGAAGTTTCAAATATGAGAAAGATATGCCTGAAAATATATTTCCCAAATGAGGAGGAGAGAAGAAAAATTAATATAGAACTTGCAAATTTCTTTAGATATTTAGAGGATTTTGGTGATCAAGAATCTTTGGTTGATAGATGGAGGATGGATCCAAAAATGTGGTGGTTGATTCATGGAGCTTCAACACGCTTCTTTAAACAATAACAATAAAACTTTTTGGTCAAGTATCATCCTCTTACTTTTGTGAGAGAAATTGTAGCACATACTCATTTATTCAATCAATGAAGATGAATAAAATAACTCCACAACGTGCTGAAGATTTAGTTTATGTGCATACAAATTTTCGTCTTCTATCAAGGAAAATCCCACTTTATATGACAAGTGATAACAAGATGTGGGATGTTGCTGGAGATGAGTTCGAGTGCCTTGATGATATGTGATTATTAGAGGTTGCAAATCTTTCTCTAGATGAACCAGAGTTGAAAGCAATGATATTCAATGATGATGATATTGAAGGCCAAAGACCAACATCTGAATCTAATTCTATCATTCCCTCTATTGAGTAGTTGGACCTTCATGTTGTACTAATTGGTTTTTTGCTTATATTTTTGTGGTTGTACTAGACATTTTGTATTAAACATCTTTATGTTATAAGCTAAACAAGTTATCATGAAATTGATTTATTATTGCTTGTCATTTTTACTATAATGTCATCTTAATTTCTATATATTACATTAAAAAATTATTATGCCGTGTACATGCCGCACCTGTGCCCTATATTTTCTAAAAATGCCGTGTCCCGTGTCGTGTCGTGTCCGTGTCGCCGTGTCCGTGTCGGTGCATCATAATATATTAGATTTGACCTATGTTAAGAAAGATAGCGGTAGATATAAAAAGGTTTGGTTAGAAAATGTTAGAAATGATATTTTTTGTTAGATTTAAATGAGAATTTGACTCTTAACAGGACTCAATGGAAAAAAAAAAGATTAATATAGCAGATCGCACGTAGTGGGATAAATGCTTGATGTTGTTGTAATTGTCCTGTTTGTTTCATCTTCTTTCATTGGTTCCAAACATCATATCTATTCTCGCCATCTTTTGCCACTTAGCCAACATTTCTTAGTATTGATGTTCAGATATGCATATTAATCCAATCTATTACAAAATTATGCAGCTGGATAATAAGTTGCGCTTACATTTATAAAAGGCACGTGATCTAACTAAAAGGTTAATTTAACAGAGTTAATTAGCATTTGGACTACAGTAGACAAACTTCTGCTGAAAATTAAGTCTTCTGTTGGTAATTATTTGTTGAATTATGTTGTAAGAAATGTTTTCGCTAATCTTGTAGATATGGCCAAACTGTCTCGATAGTGCATTTTCCTTTCATTGCTGGCCATGGAGAAGAGGTCAAGTTTATTAGAAACTGATTTTGAATCTAAATGAAAGATTTAGTTGTTTTTTTACCCCGCAAGGATTCAAACATTAGACCACACTTTAGTCAATATCACTCAACCAAGTGTAGATGCAAATCCTAGTGCTTCCATTTCAGACAGTCTCGAGTCTCCATTTTGAACATAGTTTATTTTATTTGAATTCTAATCGCTTTCTGTCTTCTTAATTCCAGGTGCTTGAAGCGGTAGGCCCGATTATTTTTCTTTCTACTGATACTAAAAAGTTGCGGAATGAAGGATTTTTAAGTCCATTTCATCCTCGTTATCCTGATATACTTACAAATTCTGCTCATCCCATGGTTGGTCTATCACCTTTGAAATCTTGCTCGTGAACTTCTTATGCCTGGATGTTGTTCACTTTGAGTTTTTTTCTTATTTATTATAATTTTTTATTTGTTTAACTTTGTTCCTTCTCCTTTATACTTACAGAGAGCCCAGGATCTAGCTAATGTTACAACATATCGTGAATGGGTTCTGTTGGGTTATCTTGTTTGTCCTGATGAGCTACTTCGGGTTACAAGTATTGATATTGCTATGGTAATGTTTACCATTTTATTTATGACCAAAGTTGCTGGAAACTAGTTTCTCTTTATGACTCTACAAATATATATTTATTATTTCTAACTTGAAATATGGGCATGCTAACAATACTTTTTAGTGAATGTAGCAACTGTATAATATATGCTTTCTATTTTTTTAATGTTCTTAAATCCGCAATTACATTGCCATGAATTCTTAGGATGCTATTGTCTCAAGTAATTCTCGTTTTTTGGTTTTATATTTTGTACTTACAATACATTAATTAAAAGTTTTGTCTAATAGTGGGAGTGAGTTATAATCAGTGGATATAAATTTTTTCTAAATTATAGTAGCATAAAGTAGTTTATACGACAATATGCATGCTTGTTATTATAGATAAATTATTATAAAATTAACTGACAGTTTATTTTAATTAAAAATGACAATGTAAGGGGTTTTGAAATATTCAATAACATGAATAAAAAGAAACCATGTCATAATATCAATTTCCTTTGTCATCTTACGTGTAGGTATATCAATGTCCCCAATTAGTACCATAAGGATATGACTTCTATTAACATGCATATGCATTTATTTTTATATAAATCATTTCATTTACATTTTTCATGTCATTCCACATGTTTATGTAGTAAACACTATATGACATATGATAAACAATTGAAGCATAATAAGAAATCTATGATTCATTTCAAAATAACCAATTTTTTTCATAACAAAGATAAATCATGATTGAATTTGCAATAACGGTTTATTAAAAAAATATATTAATTATAATTGATGCATTTGATTTAGAAGCAGCATTTGATTTAGAAGAAGCTATGTCCCCCCCCCCCCCCCCCCCCCCCCCCCCCCCATGTTGTCGCCCACATGATGGTTCCCCTTTGATGCCACCCCTTTCCTTGCTTGGGCCCCATTCTTGTTTCCTATGTTGCCCCTCCTTACTTGCTCCGCCTCCCCAAGCAGACCAGTGGGCCCCATTGGCTTAACATATAATTTGGAAATATGAGTACCCACCTTGTGATATGCAAATACTATTCCTTAGTCTTATAATTGTTTCTTCAAGTATTTATTCCTATAAATCAAATCCAATTCCATGTATAAGACACATACAATAAAATTCAGTTGAATTCTTTTATACTTTAATTTGTTTTTAAATTCATCATACATTAATATCTTAATTTCTATTAACATCATGGACTCCTTTCCTCTTAGGTAACATTAAGACTCTATTTATATAAAGAAATTAATATCTTGACTCAATTCAAGTCTTTTACTTATTTTATGATGTGTTAAGTAGTGATAATTCATTTCTAAGGTAAGCAGCCTTTCTTTATAAAAAATAAAGATATTTTATTTAGAAACTTATATGTATCTTTCATAAGAATCATACCCCTTTTTCTATTTAAATGCCATTATAATTATAAACTGATGTAATCAAAATTTGGAAAAACTAAGATTGCAAACACCTATGATTTTCCTTTCATAAACGACACAATAAATAAAACACAAAACCTAATAATAACAAATAAAAAAGGACAAACAACACGTTTAAACTTTTTTATATTTTAGAATGAACAACACTTACAACTCACACGACAAACAATATATTAGAACATATAAAAACACCTAAAAGCTTTTCTTTTATTGAGAAGAAAGATACAAATGGGGTGGACACTTGCGTAGAGAAGAAATAGATAAGAAGCCCGAGACGAAGTTAAGAGAGGAGAAGAGAAAGGGGGACATAGCTCGCAAGCTATCAAAGAAGAACCCTCAGTTTTTCATGCTCCAAAAATCATCCATAACTCTTTTTTTTAAATGCCACGAAACAGCCCCTTATATATAGGAGAAGAAAGAGAGCTAAACAGCCAAACAACCGCCCACTCCAGCTAATAGAACAGAGGGAGGCAAAAGATGAAAAGACCAACAGCTGGAGTAGCACACGAAGAGGCACGCGGGACACAGCCAACGAATGGACATCGCCAGGGGGAAAGAACCGAGCAGGCAGAGGAAATAGGTGAAATGAACCCAGTCAGCACAAAATCAGAATAAAAACTGAATAAAGGCAATAGAATCCCAGCAGGCAGGGAATGGGAAGCCAAGGGGCAGGAGCAGAAGTCGAACAACCGTCAGGGGGGCTTTGCCTATTTCAATTCTCTCAACCAGGTTGAGAGTTCTTATACCCTGATGAAATGACTTTAAAACTTTTCTGACGAGTTGAAGGTGCCACATCCAGTTCTTGAATCAAGGCCGCATACTTTCTTTGGAACATTTCATTTTCTTGTCTAAACTGGTCCTGAAGAATTTGCTTTCTCTTTTCATATATTTCTGTACACAAGTACATTTGATATTGAATTTTATACAACTCGTTCTGGATGGGATTGATAGAACTTCCTTGCAGCGGGATCCATCGGCTCTTAAGAATTGGGACTTCAAGATCACCTGGCTGTTTTTGATTTTTCATTTTTTTAAAGACTCAAAGAAGAGAAAGGAAGACTTAACAAAAACCTAAGCTCTGATACCAAACTTGATGCAAACACTAGATTAAAAAAAATCAAAAGGAGAACACTAAGGCAAGAAGAACTTTTCTCAATTCATAATTTAGTAAGCCAACACCAAACAAACCTTAAAACAAATGGAAGTTAGACAATAAACGAAAACTAAAATAAAAATAAAACAAACTACCCTCAAAACAACCAGCTAGTGGCACCTCACATACATCAAAATAGTATGAAAATGATTAGTGCTCAAAGACATGCAAACTAGAGGTCTACCACAGCAACATTGGGCCAACGTCCACTACAAACTCCTCTGACAAATGCTACCAAACCGGCCAACAACACCTTCAAAAGCTTGAGAAGAAAGATACAAATTGGGTGGAAATTTGTGGAGAGAAGAAGTAGATAAGAAGCCCGAGACAAAGTCAAAGAGAGAGAAGAGAAAGTGGATAAATCTCACAAGCTAACCAGAAGAAACCCTCAGGTTTTAGTTCCAAAAATCATTGCCAAAATCTTTTCAAAACAACCACAAACAGCCCTAATATATGGTTGAAGAAAGGGATCCCAACAGTCGCCCACCCAAACCAATCAGAAAGGGGGAGGCAAAAGACCAACAAATAGCTGGCTAGAGCAGCACACGAAGAGGCACGTGGGACACAGCCAACGAACAGACAGTGCCAGGGGGAAAGAACCGGACAGGTAGAGGAAACGAAGGGCCAAAAACAGGAGAAATGAACCAGTGCAGTAGGCACTCAGCAGCCAGAACTCAAATTAGCAAAAAAAAAGGGGAAATGGGCCAAGCCCATTAGGAAAAATTTAGCCCACCAATAAATACCCATTTTTCTAATGCTTGCATACATCATAAACTTAATATTATTAATACTATCTCATTAATTGCATCTTTAATTACAAAATACTTAAATATAGCTGGTTATGAATCATTCAATAAGGCAACATATGACTTGAATAATTATCAACTATAACCCTATTTTATAAAATGGTGCACTCATTTGAATTTTAAATCCTAAGTTCCTAACTCAATCCTACGTTATGATTCTATCAAGTAATACCATTTTGAATTTTCTAGAAGTATGTAATCCAAACCTCATACTACAGAATTTCTAATTGATCATTGTGAATTAACATACATAGATCCAAATTAAAGAAAACTTATAAGTGAATACCAGGTTCTACGTCGGGAGGAGAGGAAATAGGGGCTGACGGGTGATGTTTCACAATTTGGGCTCAGATTCAACTCGAGAAGCTGAGCAGCTGCCAAGGGTCATCGGTTGCAATCGTGTGAGAGAGGACCGGAGGTGATGAGATCCGATTAAAAGCTGCTTGTTCGGGATTCTTGCAACCGGGACTAGCCAAAGGGTGGGGAGGCTTCGGCTGGAACAAGAAGCTAGAGAGAGAGAGAGAGAGAGAGAGAGAGAGAGAGAGAGAGAGAGAGAGAGAGAGAGAGAGCTTGCGATCGGAGTTCATCGTCAATCTCCCTCTTCTGGCCGGCCTTAGCAGTAAATTTGTTACCAACATAGGATAAAATGACATTACGCTTCTTGATAACCTAAATCCAAGGGCTGAAATCAAGTTTTGTATTTGATGCTTTATCTCTAGTCATTAAACCTAAATTTGAGAGATATAAAAAGTTTAAACAGGTTATTTTGTATTTGAGCTCTATTTACACTTCATGTGAATAATATGCTATTTATTTATTGTTTATTATATATATTTATTCATTCTATTTTTATATTTAAATTTGACTTACTATATTTATTTAATTAATGAGAAAATATATATTTATTATTATATTTTATATTATACATATTTAAAAATAATGATAACAATAATAATTATTATCTCAATATATCTCATCGACATGCGTGATAACAATAATAATTACTAAATTTATTTATTATCTCAATTATAATAATTATTATCTCAATAATAATTATGATAACAATCTGTTTCGCAAAACGAGGTCCGATTAAAAAGATCTCATGCACAGAACCAATATGCGCTATAAAGGCTCAAATGCAATTAAAATACACGTCAAATCATCATTTAACCGATCACACATGTTTTAAGACATGATAACGGGCAATATGTGATCAGAAGGCATAAATTCCAAAGCCGACGACTAATTGAGGTAAAATGTGCGATTTGATCATTCATCAGACTCAATAGTGCGACATACAAACAAGTGTATCGAACTACGAAAAGCTGTGCAAGTGGCCGATGCCAAAAAAGAGGCAACATATGTTGCATGTCAAATTTAATGATTTACGAAAGTTATTTTTTAGCAGTACCCGATGTGATGTCGCCATGAATCTTAATTACCTGGTGAAATGGCCACTTGTACTTGTCAATCAAACAGCGGATGTGGTCCACCCCTCTTCTTATTTCCCATCTTTTTTTAAATGAAGCTAAACAAGCTCTAATTTGGCTGCCAGGCTGCGTTTATTGATAGCATTATTCTTGTTTAGTACTATTAAGGCACCAAACATTTTAACACAAGCCCTTACCGGGGAATATAATCAAGAGCAGTAACCATTCTGTTATACTAACAGCTTATAAAAGAGGGTAGATGGTATAAAATATACATAATAGAGAATATATGTATAATGAAGCAATATAATGGAATGATCATATTATCTTTAACCTTATCACTATTATTTATGCTTGACTTTGTAAATTCTAATTTTAATTCATTTGTATTATGTATGGGCTTGCGGCGTTATCACCATTCTGTTATACTTTGGGAGCGAGTTATGGAGCATAGGTTGCGGCGTGATACTAATGTTTCTCATAATCAATTTGGATTCATGCCGGGTAGGTCGACTATGGAAGCCATACATTTATTAAGAGGTTTGATGGAGAAATATAGAGAAAATAAGGAGGATCTACATATGATATTTATTGATTTAGAAAAAGCATATGATAAAGTTCCAAGAGAAGTGCTATGGAGAGTTCTTGAAAAGAAAGGAGTCAATAATGCTTATATTCAAATCATTAAAGATATGTATGCAGGAGCTATTACTTGTGTTCAAACACAAGGTGGATTGACCAAGTATTTCCCTATTTCGGTTGGGTTACATCAAGGATCAGCCTTAAGCCCATATCTTTTTGCTTTAGTCATGGATGTTCTCACTAGACATTTGCAAGAGGATGTACCTTGGTGTATGCTTTTTGCTGATGATATTCTTCTTGTTGATAAGACTAGAGAGGGAGTTGAAGGTAAACTTGAATTATGGAGGTCAACCTTAGAGTCTAAAGGTTTTCGCTTGAGTAGATCTAAAACGGAATATATAGAGTGTAATTTTAGTAGTAATAGACCTAGTGAGGGGATTGTGACTTTGGGCGATCAAGTCATTAATAAGAGTACACGTTTTAGATATCTTGGATCTATTGTTCAGAGTGATGGTGAAATAGATGGGGATATTATCAGCAGAATTCAAGTTGGATGGTTGAAGTGGAGGAATTCATCGGGCTTGTTATGTGATAGAAATGTACCCCTCAAACTTAAGGGAAAATTCTATAAGATGGTAGTGAGGCCTGCAATGCTTTATGGTGCCGAATGTTGGCCATTAAAAGAGAAGCATAATACTAAGTTAAGTGTGGCAGAGATGAGGATGCTCAGGTGGATGAGTGGCTTTACCCTTAGAGATAGGATACGAAATGAGCATATACATGAAAATGTTGGAGTAGCTCCAGTAGAAGATAAGATTAGAGAGAGTCGCCTTAGATGGTTTGGTCACATAAAACGGCGGCCTTCCGATGAGCCGGTTAGGAGAGTAGAGGTATTAGATTTGACTTATGTTAAGAAAGGTAGGGGTAGACCTAAAAAGACTTGGTTATAAAATATTAGGAATGACCTTTCTTTATTAGATTTAAACGAGAATTTAACTTTTAATAGGACACAATGGAGAAAAAAGATTCATGTAGCCGACCCCACGTAGTGGGATAAAGGCTTGATGTTGTTGTTGTTGTATTATGCGCTATCATAGGTGCTAAACTTGTTCTTTGTAAATCTTTTGGAATAATTTTTATTAATGTTACCTTTTAATAATTAATTCATCTAATGTTACCTTATTTTCAACTATCTTATCTTTAATAGATGTTATTCCAAATCACTAAAATAATTTAATGCTTCGAAATATTACATTTTTAATTGGAATTCTACAGCAGGTTTTATCTATTGGATCATGACCAGTAATTCTTCTTTTTGTTTTGAAGGTTGTTCTGAAGGAAAATTTAATTATCACACTATTTAGAGATGAGGTAATCTTATCCTGCTTATTAAGAAAGCAAACGTTCTTCTGAAGTGTATGATAACTATGATCGTGTTGCATCTTGCAGTATGTTCTACTGCATGAGGAATATTTACTTCATGTTCTGCCAAAAGTCCTTGAGTCAAAAAAAATGGCCAAATATGGGCGTGCTAAACAAAAAGAAGCGGACCTGGAATATAATGTTGCAAAACAAGTTGAAAAAATGATAAGGTAAGGGTTCCAGAAACGGATTTTTATATTCAAGCATGGTGGATTTCATTTTTTGCTTGCCATATTATGTTTCATTTTTCTTTTCTCTGTGTTTTTACTAGTAAGCTTGCCTTTATTGCACCGGCAAGAATTCCAATTTAAAGAATTTAGAAGATTATACAACATTTATAAAAAAAATAGCTTTACCCAAAACATAGATAAGAACAATGAAATGATACCTTCAAAATTAACAATATTTATTGCCATCCTTGTTTTTAGATGGTTTCTCATTGAAAGAAATATATTGATTTTGAAATTTCATTATAGCTTGAAGGGCTCAAATGGACTGAGAAATAAAGCAACATGAATGAATTTAACAGAGATTAAACATATTAAAAAAGGATGAGCAAGGTATACAGTAAAGAAAGCAGTTCAAGCAATTTAGTAAAGAAGTCTCTTACAGTCGCTAGAACTCTTCATTTGTTTCATATTGTAAAATAACGCACAAAGAGCATGGCAAAAGTGACTAAAACACGTTGGTCCGACTATTCCTAGTAAATAACAAAAAACTTGAGTACCTTGTGAATTTAAAGAAAGGGCCTCATGCACTTTAGAAACAATGAGTAAATAAATTAAAACATAGTGCTATGTTCACAATCTCTTCATAGGATTTGTGCAATTATTTTGACGAGCTTGACATGATGGCACAGCCTTTATCGAGGAAGGAGTTTTAGAAGAAAAAAATGTGCAGTTGCACATAAAATTTTGGTGTTTCAATATTTTTCTCTTTGCATGTATTGTCATATGTGATAATGGATGCAATGGAACTCCATAATTCAATTATAAGATCTATGTCAACACGTAATTTTTGGGTAGCATTACCTAGGGTTCCAAAGATGAATAAAGCATGATGAACTTGAGCCTGGCCTATGGATTTCAGGATTAACCATGGTCAATGGTGGGTCCAAATTGAACTATATAGTTCATAAATAAGCTTTGGTTTGAACTAACCAAAAAGGAGGTCAACACAAGCAATCCCTATTTCTTGGACCATAACATTGGATTAACCAATGCAGCAATGCTGCTCTATGAACCGCTCCCTCTAATCTCACCATCATCATCAATGCAATTGACAACATTTTGGTGGCCATTCACTAGTCTCGCCTCGTAAATCAACCACACTTTGCCAGACTTCTCCATTTATGATCCATTATTTGTTTATAATTTGCCTAAACGCTTGCTTACCTACTTTACTTTAATTGCAATAGATCTATCTTTGCAACCAAATTGTTGTGTCTTCTTCTATGCTCCAAACATGGCATTGTATCATTTTTATTAAGTGAAATTGCTGCATGTGATGCATTTCATCGTCACTGTGACCTTGGTTCTCCCTTTAGGTATTATCCTTGGCATCACTTCAATCACGATCATGCACAATTTATTTTGGGTTGTTTCCACTTTGTGAGATATCACTCTCCTCAACTTGAGTAAGGCATACATTCCCCTTGTCAATCCAAGCCATTTTCTATGTTAATCCGACTAACACCAACCCAATTTAGTTTGAGCAGAGTTCGCATTGTTTTGATCACTGTCGAGTGCCGGTCTATACAAACCTTTTCCAGTTAACGCCTGCATGCAGTCCAACTAGACTAGACCTCAATTTAGCTTTGATTTGTTAGCTTATATGAAAATTGGTTTTATACATTGATTGTATAATTAAAGTGATTGTGAAAGGTCGACTGTCATCATGTCTTTCAATTCTTTCGTCTCACAAACTTTATCTTTATAGAAAATTGTTTTCATCTAGATTTATCCTCACACTTTCTAAGTTCTGGCTTTCTCATTCTAAAATTATTGCCAAAGACAAGGGTCCATTAAAAAAGGATAAAAGCTTTCTTCCAAATGCAATCTATGGTATAACTTCGGTAAGAAGAAATGATACATAAAAATAAGTGCTGAAAGCTCTATAGAAAGCCTTGAGACTATGGTGGAAACAAATGACGTCAAAAAGGGCAAGTCTGTTTTGTGGAATTAGATCTTAACTTTGAAGAAATCGACTGACTAAGAACTTGCTCAACTCCCTCGGGAGACTATTCGGATCATGCTATTTATAGCTCTAAGGATATGATTTCAAACTTGTGTTTTTTGCACTTTAGATAATTCTCTCCAAAATTAGTTCTTAGATTTATAAGCCACCAATCACATGATGAATTTTGCCAACATCTTTCAAACCTACAAACATTGTCGTAATAATAGGAAAATAAAAGCGGTCGATGGTTCCATAAAAATTGTTGGAGGTCGGAGAAATATTTTAATTTCCCCTACATTTTCCTTCAATAATATTTTACGTGTTCCTTATTTTGTTGTAAATCTTTTATCGATCCATACAATCGCCAAAGATTTTGCTAATCATTGTGTATTTAGGGCTCATTATGGGGAATACCATAGGTTAAGCGATAGTGAAGGATGGACTATATCTTCTTGAAGATAAAAATTGCTTGTTGTGCTCCTTTATTTTACCCACAATATTGAAACCATATGGGAGCATCATTTTAGGTTGGGGCATCCATCCTTTAAAACTCTATACTGTTTGTTTCTTTCTCTTTTTATGGATACAAATATTGAAAATTTTTATTGTGAGACTTGTGAAATTGCAAAGCATTTTCATGCTATTTTTCGTGAAAGTGGTTCTAGATATTTCACTTCTTTTATATTAGTTTATCATGATATTTGTGGACTCTCCAAAATCCCTAACATTTCTCAATTTGTCATTTTCATTGATGATTTCACTCGGATGATATAGATATTTCTTATAAATAAATATTAATTTAATACAAATAAAATATTAGAGATAGATAATGCTCGTGAATCGTGATTACTTCAATCACAAATTATCATCATTCTTTCATTAAGATGGTATCATTCATCAATTCTCATATCATGATACTCCACACTAAGATGGGGTAATATAAAGAAAAAATGTTACATTTTTTAAATCACTAGGACTTTTTTTTATCCAGATTCAAGTGTAACTGGGAAGAGGTTGTTTTAACTATTTCTTATCTTCAAGAGTGATTGGCTTTAAAAGTTTTTAAATCATCTTACAAAATTTTTCCCTATAAATAGCTTCCTCTAAAAAATTCTTCTAAAAATATTTGAGTGTATTGCTTATGTTTATATCCATAAACAATGTAGTGGTAGACGGAATATTAGAGCGTGACTTTATTGGTTATTTCCTCACTCAGAAAGAGCACATGTGTTATCATCTTACTAAAAAAATTTCTTATTTCAGATGATGTTAATTTTGATGAAAAGCTTAGTTTTTCAATCAAATTCATCTTCACAAGAAAAACTTTCAACTGGAAGATAAATTTGATGAAACCTCCAAATCCCAACAAATCCAAGCATTGTCCTGCTTCAAGTCTATACAAGAAGGAATAAGCTCAACTAGACTCTCTAACAAGTTCAAGACTCGAAATTGTTATCAGTTAATAATAAGCAACCGATCACTACTTCTTTGTCTTTCATCTCTCAATACACATCCTTTCACATTTTTTTCCTTCACATTAGACCTTCTTGATAAACATGAACTCTAGTTTCATTCTAATACCACAAACCTTATTCTAGACACTTGAAAATAAGAATTAAAAGAATGTCATATGAAAAGAGATGAATGTTTTAGAACAAATTACACTTGGGACTTGTTGACTATAGAAAGAAAACAAAACTGTAGGATGTAAGTGGATTTTTTTGTTATAAAGTGTAACATAGATGGGAGTTTGGAATGGTACAAGGGAAGATTAACAGTCAAAGAATATACTCATTCTTATGGAATTAATTACCAAGAAACATTTTCTCCTATTGCAAAAATGAATTTAGTTTGTATATTGATTTCTCTAATGGCTAATCTTGGATGGTCTATATAGCAGCATGATGTAAAGAATGCCTTCTTATGTGAAGATTTTGAAGAAGTCTATATAGGATTCTCCACTAGGGTTCGATAGCTCATTCGCAAAGAGCAAAGTGTGCAAATTGAATACAGCTCTATATGGACTTAAACAACCACAATAGCTTGATGAAAAATTGATACAAATGAAGCAAAGGGGATTATACCACCCTCTTCATAGAACACTCCACTGATGGTAAGATCTCAATTCTCATTATATATGTTGATGATATAATTATTATGGGTGAAGACAATTAAAAAAATGAGTCCCTAAAAAAATTGCTAAAGAATTTGAGATTAAGGAGTCGGGCAAATTAAAATACTTCTTGGGCACATAAGCAGCTCAATCAGAATAAATAATATTTATGTATTAGCAAAAGTATATCATTGACCTACTAAAGAGATAAAAATCATTGATTGCAAACCTTGTGAAACCCTTACAGAATCATGTCAAAAGTTGGTCACAGTTGAAGGAGCAGAAGTAGACATGGAGCAATATCAAAGATTAGTTGAAAAATAACCTATAAATCTCACTCCAGTCCAAATATTGCTTTTGTAGTAAGCTTCATTAATCAATTCATGTATATATCTAGAGTCTCACTTTCAAATTGCTTATAGATTCCTCAAATACATTAAATCAAGTCCTAAAAAAGAATTATTTGAAAAAAGAGTGATGCTTTGTAAATTGAAAGTTGTATTGATGCAAGCTATGTAGGATCACCAATGGATTGATGGTCTACTTCACGACACTCATTCTTGAAAGGAAATCTCATAAGCGGAGCAGGAAGCAAGCAGTTCAAATTCTAGCATTGAATTTGAATTTAAAGCACTTGTCCTGGGAATTTGCAAACTTCTGTGGGTCAAAATCATCTTGGAAGACTTAAAAATAAAATGGGAAGAGCTTATAAAGATATATATATTTTTTGATAATAAATTTTCCATCAACATTGCTCATAACCTAGTACAACATGATTGCATCAAACATGTAGAGGTAGACATTTCATGAAAGAGAAATTGGGGAGAGGGTTAATTTGCATGCCATATGTATTAATAGGAAATTAACTCGTTAATACAATCACCACCAAAGGACTCTGCAACCTCATGTTCAAGGATATTGTAAGCAAACTTGAAATGAAAAATTTATATCATCCAATTTAAGGGTGAGTGTTGAAGATTGTGGGTTTCTCACATCATGGGACCTACTCTGCCTCCTTTGTACATCCAACCAACCCTAATTTTCTCCCTAGGCAGAAGAGCGATGGGTCTTGCGGTCTCGCCATGTTGTAAATCATAGTATGACATGATGAGCTCATGGATCTACGTGCTTAACCATTGGATCTTCTCCCTCCTAAATCTTGAATTGCAATCCATGTGCTCCTCTCCCACACCTGACCGTTGGCCACCCTTTTTTGGTTTTATTTATCTATTGTGCAAATTACTTTCTCTTTTTTTTTTCATATATAATTTTCTTTGAGGAGCCTATAAATACCTCCAATCTATGAACAAAAATTAAGCAATAAAATTAGGAGTAGTTTTTCATGTATCTATTTTTCTTACATATAGGAATATAAAATACATTACTGCTATTTGAAGATTGCTTTGTTAATTTTTCATATTGGATAGTTTCAACTCATAAACTCGAATGCCATTATATCACCTACAACCTTTTCATATTTATTAAGCTAACAAAACTTTAGAAATCACTGAAGTTGTTAGTAAGTATTAAGTTAGGAAGCCTTTTTAAGTAGGCTTGTGGTGTTGTTGTTTCTATGAAATTAAAATATATTGTTATTGGATAAAAGTTGATTAGTCAGATGCAAGATTTAAAATTGTGCAATTGTGTATTTAGAATTTTTATGTCCGTGTTGCAGAGATGAGGGTGCTTAGTGGCTTTAGATTTAGAGTCAAAATGTGAAATGATTATATATGTGAAAAGGTTGGACCGTTGGAGTAGCTCTATTGGCAAATAAGATTAGGGAGACTTGTCTCAGATGATTTGGTCATAGAAAATGTTGGCCTTCCGATGATCATGTTAGAATTGATGTATTAGATTCGGTCTATGTTAAGCAAGGTAGAGTCAGACTTAAAAATATTTGGTTAGAAAGTATTAGAAATGATTTTTTTTATTAGATTTAAATGAGAATTTGACTCTTAATAGGAGACAATGGTAAAAAAGATTCATATAGTTGACCTCATGTAGTGGGATAAAGGCTTGATGCTGTTGTTGTATTAAATTTTCAATGGACATGCACAAATATATGGCATTGATTATTCATTTTTTTGGGAACGATGTTAAATTTGTATATATGCATAATTCCGATGGTATGCATGCAATTCTCCCTTTTTATTATGGATGCTTCTCATCTAGTTATTTTATCTTTATCATTCTTTCATGTACGTGAAATTCTCTGAGCAGCAAAATTAGTTTACATTTTTTATAATGAAGAACAAAATTTTTGTTTTCAACACAATGAATTGATGAACATCCCTGCCAAGATACATAAGATTAGGCATATTTTTTGGCTAATTTCTAATTTAGAGGTTCAATGTCACGTTAATGCTTGCTTTGTCTGCTCACTCGTTTGAAAGTTTTTTATATGTAATGCCTAGTGGTTGCTCTTGGCTAACTAATGTTATTCAAGTTGTACTGCAGTGAGGTGCATGATCTGGCTATTATATCCTGTGATGGAATCCATCGTGAAAGGAGAATACTACTTAAACAAGAGATTGGAAGAATGGTTTTGTTTTTTGCTGATCAACCCAGCTTACTTGCCCCAAATATTCAGGTATAATGTTGACAGTCTTAGGGTATACATTTTTAAGTTATTTTTATCTTTTCTTATGGCATTTTGCATATTGCTAGAAAAATGATTATGATAGATGGGAAGTTTTTTTTTTTTTCATACTTATATTATAGTATTGCTTTATCTCTTCCCATCTCGTCTTCTTTGTAATGTAGATCGCTTGTCCTCTCATGGCCATTATTGCATCAATAAATTATTTCTTTCTCCGAATTTTTATATCATGGTAATTTTTTATGTTGGTGACAATTTTTTTTTTTTTCATTTTTTTATTAGAGATAGATATGCATTGTTATGCATGTGTGCTGAGCTTTTATTTATAAAGAGCATCCAGCATGTCTCCAATTCTTTATGTGCTTGTGAAATACTCACCATGTTAACAACATCATGGAAATTTTTGCGATTAGTGATGTAGTCAAGATTTTTTATTTTATATATTTTTTTAACTTTCTTGTGTTTGGGACGTAATGTAATTTTATTTTGTAAGGCCCTATGATGGAAATCTACTCATCATCATGCCGGATTGGGTGCTCTCATGTCAATACACTCCATTGCCTTTCCACTTATGTTTTCTTGCTCTTTTTTTCCTATGATTGTTCAGTTTTCCCTATTTTCTTTTCATTTCCCCTGTTGTCCACTCGTTTCCCCTGTTGTCCACTCAGTTTCCGTGTTGTCCACTTCAATTTCCTTGCTGTTGTCCACTCGGTTTGTTTCTTGAATTGAGGATTCTCCTCTCGAATTGAGGATCAATTGTATATTATTTCATTCCTGTTTCTCTTTGCTTTCTATAAGACTATCTATCGTTTGATTGTTTTTTCCACCATATTTTCTCCAGTTTTCTTGTTGTTTTACCGATTATTGTTAGGTTTGCTTGCGAATTCAAGTATTTCCCATTAGTGTTACTTGCGAACTATAGTATTTCCTATAGCGAACTCAAGTATTTCCTATCAGTATGTTAAAATCGGGTTCTAGGTTTCTCATAAGCACAAGCCATATGGTTAATTATCCTTTCCAATAGCGTTGAATGTATAGCTTACAGTGATTTTTGAATTTTAGGAATAAGAAAATATATCACATTAGCCTAAAGTAGATGGTAGGGGAGATGATGATGAACCTATTCAAGATTCTAAGGTTTTCATAGACATTGGTCTATTTACTTTGTGGAGATAGTCAATCTAATTTGATCAAAGGATCCTTGTTGACAGTCATGAATCACTTCATTCAAGGGTACTTTGTATACTTGGGGCGGATGCTTGTCTCATTAGACAATTTAAGTCTATCTTAGCTAATAGAGGGTTTGTGACCTATAAAGTGCACTATACAATTCACCACTCAACGGATTTGGGGCGATTAGGGAACTTGCGGGCTTTGATCATGATCATAATTTAATAGTGTCATTCTGCGCTAATAGTAATCGGTCAAATAACACAAGCCAACATCATTTAGCAACATTTTTTGGCAGCAAAATCACCCGATTAGAGGACGCATGACATGTCCTTATTAGTGTGAAATCTTTTAAGTATGATTATAGTGATACACTTGATATGGCATTAGTTCTTTGTGAGCTAAGGTTATCAATTTTTAAGAGTGATTATAGCGATTCACTTGATATAACGTTAGTTCTTTGTGAACTAAGATTACCTTAAATTTGTAACTCTCAATAAGATATTGTGGAGGGTGGATGATTTATGCTTTAAGCTTGAGGCTATTAATTTAGCATGAGATTTTTTTTTTTTTAATTTTTAGAAGAATTGAATATTTATGTTTTGATTAGGATTTTGATAGGAAATACTTGAGTTCGTAAGTAACCCTAAGGTAATACTTGAGTTCGCAAGCAATCCTAACCCAAATCGGTGAACAAACAGTGAAAATGTTGCTGTCCGGAATAGAAAACAGTAGATTTCTGCTGTTGACAGCAGAAAAACCACACTAATCCAGGGAAAATCTGATAGAAAACTCAAAGGAAAGCTTGTATTTCACTAGAAGAAGAAAAAAACAGCAAAGATACAATTGATCCTCAATTCGAGAGGAGGATCGATCTCTCCCAAATCTCTAGACGCCGCTAGAGCCCAAAGAAATCCTAAATCTACGAGATCTCAAATTTCAGCCAAATTCAAGATGCCCAAACCCTAGGAAAAACAACTATTTAATGCATACAAATCAAAAGGAATTCCCTAAACAGTCCCTACATTCAAATTTCCCTCTTAACTCCCCAAAATTTATTTCCTATTTGGCTTCCGCACGCCGTGCGGCTCGCTCGGCATCCCAGCGAGCGGAAGAAACTTCTGCCTTGTTCGTGCCTGAGCCGGTCCCGCCTGGACCGGCTGGACCGGTCCAGTGGACCGGTCTAACAATACTCCCCTCCCAAAAATCCACCTTGTCCTCAAGGTGGAGATATGCTCGTGTTCCGGTGGAGGTGGCCATCTTTGAGATGACTGAAAATCCTTACTGTACTGCTGAACCAAGGACTGCACGGAAGGAGGAACATCCCTCCCTCTTCCAATCTGATCGCATCCAGCCTGTGTAGTCCCACCATATAATCTTCCCCCACCTCTTGTATGTCCCTAACCATGATCTTAAGTGATTTCATGACTTTGGATAGCGCTGCATCTCCCCTTATAACCACCTTTCTCCCATCCACCATTAATTCCATCGGGAGTGCTCCCAATTGTCCTTGGTTTCCCCCAAGGTTTGCAGCCACTTCATCCCCAGGATGACATCAGTGCTTCCTAACTCTAGTGGGAGAAAGTCCTCTTTTACTTGAATTTCCTGGATGGTCAACACCACTCCTCTACAGATCCCCTGGCCTTTCTCCACCTTCCCTGTACCCATCATCACTCCATAGCAACCGGTGTCCACCAACTTCACTCCTAATTGGTCAACTACCTGAGTGGAAATGAAATTGTGGGTAGCCCCACTATCAATTAGCACAACCACCTCACGGTCAGCTATCTCTCCTTTCACTTTCATAGTGTGACTCGGAGTGAATCCCACTACTGAGTTCAGAGAGACTTCTGCCACATCCAGGTGCAACTTCTCCTCCTCCTCTCCAGATCTGCTCCCACCTCCCTCCTCGTCTTCCTCGTCTTCACAGACAAGGAGAACCTGAAGAGTTCGGTCCTTGCACATATGCCATGGCATGTACTTCTCATCACATCTGAAGCACAACCCCTTTGTCCTCTTATCTTGCATCTCCTTCTCTGTCAGCCTCTTGAAATTTTCCCCACTCCCTCCTCCTACTGGCTTCTCCCGGGTGGTCTCATTACTGTTGCCTGATGCAGGCCCCTTGGGTGCTAGAAGAGTGGTCGTCGTCCTGTAAGAGCCTCCTGAGCAGTTTCCTCGAGCCCCTCTTTCTGCTTTCTTTTGATCTTCTACCAACTGCGCCAGCTCCATAGCCTTTCCCAGGTTCCTCGGCTCCAGTACCCTGACTGCTGTTCGGATCTCTGGTTTCAACCCCTTCATGAAGTTCCCTTCTAAGGCTGACTCTGAAATGTGATCCAATCTGCTAGCTAAGTACTCAAACCGATCCCGATAATCTGCCACAGTTCCTTCTTGAGTCAAGGCAAAGAATTGCTCATAGAAGTCTCCTCCCCCGTCGGTTTGGAAACGCTCTAATAAGCAATCCTTGAACTCTCTCCAGTTCCGGATGGGCTCCTTCCTGTCACGCCACCGATACCATGCCAGAGCTTTCCCTTCCAGACACAGACCCGCCGCTGTCAATTTTTCATCCTCTGTCAACCCGTTGACAGCGAAGTAACGCTCCACTTTGTAGATCCAGCCATGACCATCTTCACCCTCAAAGATGGGCATCTTCAACTTCCTCACCTTCGGATCCCTTCCGTTACCCCGGTACTCTCCATAACCTCCCATTCCTCGAAGATGAGGTGCTCCCCAAGTGTCCCGGTCCTCCCTCCGACGTTGGTATCCGAATCCGTCATCATATTCTCCTCTTCCCCTTTCAAAATCAGCATTTCAACGCTGAAATTCAGCATCTCGACGCTGATATTCTTATCTTCTTTCGCCAAAATCTGCACTTCCCTCATATTCCCCCCTCCTGCCTTCAAAATCAGCACCTCGACGCTGAAAATCAGCACCTCGACGCTGAAAATCAGCACCTCGATGATCATTTCCCATGCTCATCTCCTCTCTAGAAAGTGGCTCTAGAGGTGGCATGTCGTCCTCTCCCTCAAGGATCTCTACTGCCGGATTCCTCCTCCCCCGAAGCGGGTTTGGATTTCCTCCTACGCCCTGGTCGCCGACAGTCTCTCTTGCTTCCGACGCCGTCGGATTCGTCTTCATCTCAAGTAATTTTTTCATCATCTCTTCCATCGCCGCGAAACTCCCTTCCAACTTTTCATTGTTGGCGGTAATTTCAAGGAATTTTTCCTCCAAATCTGCTTTTAATTGGCCAAATTCGCCTTCTAGGACTTCGATCTTCTTTCCAGCCATTTTTCTTTCTACGAATCATAAGAAATCTTCCTCCGAATGCCAAAAACCCGCTGAAATTTCAGGTTTTCAGCCGCCGATGGTCCCAATTCGATGCTCTGATACAAATTTGATAAGAAATACTTGTGTTCGCAAGTAACCCTAAGGTAATACTTGAGTTTGCAAGCAATCCTAACCCAAATCGGTGAACAAACAGTGAAAATGTTGCTGTCCAGAACAGAAAACAGCAGATTTCTGCTGTTGACAGCAGAAAAACCACACTAATCCAGGGAAAATCTGATAGAAAACTCAAAGGAAAGCTTGTATTTCACTAGAAGAAGAAGAAAACAGCAAAAATACAATTGATCCTCAATTCGAGAGGAGGATCGAATCTCTCCCAAATCTCTAGACGCCGCTAGAGCCCAAAGAAATCCTAAATCTACGAGATCTCAAATTTCAGCCAAATTCAAGATGCCCAAACCCTAGGAAAAACAACTATTTAATGCATACAAATCAAAAGGAATTCCCTAAACAGTCCCTACATTCAAATTTCCCTCTTAACTCCCCAAAATTTATTTCCTATTTGGCTCCCGCACGCCGTGCGGCTCGCTCGGCATCCCAGCGGGCGGAAGAAACTTCCGCCCTGTTCGTGCCTGAATTGGTCCCGCCTGGACCGGCTGGACCGATCTAACAGATTTATGCCCTGCATAATTTGCTTTTGGGATTTTATATATATATATATATATATATATATAGAAGACTAAGTCTATGATAATTGAGCTCATGGCTATACCTTATAGGTTTGAAACCAAAAGTTTGCATTTTGCTTGATTTTTTATCATAGAAAGCCTTGATGTAAGTGCAAAATAAAACATTGCAGTTTTATGCTTACTGTATGAATGTTTTTCACAAGGTTCAACTCTTATCAACTTTAGTTTCACAAATATGGAGGATTAGACTATGACATTTAGGACCTACGACTTTGTGTTATCGGAATGGTGGCTTGCTCGAGAACATATTAACATATTGGTACATTTTGATTTTTGAAAAGAGTTTGCAAGGTTTCAAATTGATTGCATGTTTTTGGAGCAAAGTGAATTTAAGATTGTTTTTATTGTTAGCTAGCACAGCATTTAGATATTTAGATTTTAACACCATCACATTTATTAGAGCACATGCTAGTATTTTGACTTTGAGTAATCTGTTGCATCTCTTAAATGGAAAATGTACTTTTTGATGCATTTGTGTAGAGCATTTGAATGTTTTTCAGTGCATTTACAAACTGTACTTATATATTTTTAAGATATTTATATGATGCAATTGCAAGACTTTTAGTGCACTTACATAATACACTTGTATGATTTTTTATGCACGTGCACAATTTTCAATGCAGTTGAATGACTTTCTAGGTATCATATTTGTGTTGGAGATTGTCTCCTGAAGTACATGCAATACTATGAATTTTGATATTTAACTATGTTCATGAATATTTTATCTTTGGGATATGCGCAATATTTCATCTAGAGCTTTCTAAAGATCGCCTTTTTGTCTGCACATATTATGGATTCGATAGTGATTGTCTTGATTGAGATTTTTGTTGTACATGTTTATTTTGTTTATTATCAGGATCTCATTGGGAAATGCTCGGCTCTTCCACTAGTTCCCGAGTGTTTTACTAGGATTACTTTCGAATAGCATGTTTAAATATAGAATGATTCCATCAAGTCAATTGTTGAACTAAAAGCAAAGTCCATTGAGAGATTTTTTAGTGTGACTAAAAAAACTACTATCTTTGATCTCGCTTTATGGAAACAAAAGAAAAATAAAAAATTAGTAACAATATATTATATGCCGGGTGTTAGCATAATATGAGCATGAAATGTGAATAACTATTAGAGAAATAGTATTCTCTAAATGCTAATGGGGAAATATTGACGATCAATTGCTACCACAGTTGTGCATGGCTTGGATCACAGGCACAACATTTTAAGAGCTTTGGTGGTGACATTTCATATGCTTGGCTTGTCGAAATCTAGGAGTCATCCTGTAAGGTCCAAACAAAACAAGGCCCGAATACTAAGAAGATGAGGTGCACACTGCCTCCTCTTATAGTGCCGACAACGAGAAGTAGTATTCTTATAATTATAATGCTAGTAAAGGAGAGTAGCCCCCATCAATGCTCTTGTCAAACCCCAACCAAAATGGTTGCTTGAAGGAAATGAAAAGCCCATGCTTTTTCTTGATGGTGTTGAGCATCCCAGACCAGTAGCAAGAGGTGGCCAGTGCAACTTTGCTTCTCTTAAAATAAAGAATGCATAAAAAACACTTATTTGAGGGGATAGTGTGGCAAAGTTGTTTTGACAAATCAGTGATCCAAATCATTGCTTATAACATTGGTTAGCCTCCTTATTGATGATTGTTAAATCTTTAAATACTGGTTTTATAGCAAGTATATAAACAATGGATTTACATGATTTGGCGATGTCTTGGTACACCCTAAAGAGTTGGCAAAAGTGTTTACGTCTTCTTCTGTACTGTTGGCTCAAAAAAATTAATAAAGTTGATGATTGGAAATTTTGAATATTGCCATCTTAAATAAAATCAAGAAAATGCATAGCTTCAATGTGTCTCTGTGTTCAATTGAGAACTCCAACCAAACAAGTGCGTAAGTTGAAAGAAAGGCTACTCATAAATACCTACATCTCCAAGCCACTGCCAAACAAGGGATATATTTTGACCAAGCTAGCCCATTCCAGTATTAGTGGCTCATGCCTATGAGAAAAATTGAACGAGATCATAAAATTCTTATTTGAGGGCTAAATCTTTTGGTAGCATCTTATCTGAATATCTAATCCATCTTTTAAAATTTTAAATCAAAACCAATTTGAATTCAAAGAGGTAGCTTAAAAGTTTTAGAGCTCGCTAATGCTAATGCTGAATATTTTGCAGTTAAATTGAACCTAAAAATTAAAACAAACCTGTCAAACCCAACTTATTAATAATATTATGAAACCATATAGATGATTTAATTATCCATCAATT
Source organism: Dendrobium huoshanense (assembly GCA_016618105.1). Classification (NCBI taxonomy): domain Eukaryota; kingdom Viridiplantae; phylum Streptophyta; class Magnoliopsida; order Asparagales; family Orchidaceae; genus Dendrobium; species Dendrobium huoshanense. The sequence continues at coordinate 39,876,524 of CM028353.1, read as the reverse complement.
TAGAATAAATCTATTAAACTAAATTAGACGAGGTCGCTGAAAAATATGATTCAAGGCTTATGCATGTAAACAAAAAACCATGAGTAAAACGATTCAAATCAAACCAATTAGTTTGGTTCGGTTTCTTATGCTAATGGTTTGGTTTTTAATGATAATGGTTTGGTTAAATTATTTGGTATAATTTGTTTTAATATTGGTCAGGTTGGAATGAAATTGAACCGCTCACGCCCCTAGATGGACCTTCCTTTTGTTAATTACTAAATGAAATGCCTGAGAAACTATTTTTTTCTACTTCACTCTTGGTCCAATGTTATTCAATTATCACACCTTTCTCTCCATCTCTAATACTTGGTCAGGTGATGTGATTGAATTTGATTCTGGACTGATCTCAATTTGGTGTATAATACTTCCTAATTGGACCTCAGTGCCTTCTTGGATTTGCACCAATCCTCAATTGGATCTAAATCTAAACATTGGCATGGAGCTAGCGTAATGATGCATGCCTTCTAATGTGTATTTTCCCTGGTTTTAAAAAAGGTTGAAATTGATCCATTTTATCTAGTTTGGATCAGTTTTGTGAGTCCAGCCTTCCTGTATTTTTGGTTCCGCTTTCACATTTTGTAAAACCGGGAAGTAAATGTGACTTATATATGCGATTTGTGTGCAGACGCTCCCCTTGTTCATAAATTACCATCATCCATTTTGCTAAAGTAGTTGCTTTATATTAAGGCTCAACTGGTTACTTAAAGCAACAATAATAAGTAAATCCTTTAGTCGTAGCATCATACCTTTCAATTTTGAGATTTAATAATTTATAATGCATGAAAATAGAGGTATATCTATAAATAAAACAATAACCCGAAAAAGGTTATTATAATACTTCCGTCAGGCATATAGGCATTTTGGTAATGTTGACGCATGTTTTAATATTATTAGGAGCATATTATAGTTAAGAAATTTATTTTTATGTTAAAATCTGCTTTGAAGTGTTGAAATCCAGCCGTTCCTAGTACAAAGGATCTGACGAACACAAAGATCAATCCGTGGGATACTCTCATGGATCACGCCATAATGAGGGAACGAATTTAGGAAAGATTTTATTTTCTTATTTGTGTATTAAAATCTGCAATTTATTATTTCCTCATTAGGATATCCTGTATAGATCTATAAATAGGGAAGATTGTAATGAATAAAGCAAGCTTTTTCCCTCTCAAATTCCCGTCTTTAACATGGTATCAGAGCCAATTCACCGGCCTTCATCGCCGACCCAATTCTGAAACCGAAGCCCTCGATCGTGCAAGGAATTGCCGCAGACGGAAGCCTCGGTTCCACCAGTTACTTCCGCAGACGGAGACTCCGATTCTGCCAGGCACGGTCGAAGGAGAAAAAGGGAGCGAAGTCGACGAAGGGAGGCTCCGTTTCCGCCAGGGTTGTCGACGAAAGCTCGAGCGGCTGGAGCGGCTCCCGATCCGACTGAAAGGAAAGTTGACGGAGGAGCGCCGAAGGAGCTGAGTCGAACAGGCAGGAAGCCTGATCCGACAGGAAGGAAGAATAAGGAGTCGAAGAAGCCTCCTGCGAAGCAAGAAGACCTCGAACGAGCGGCTCCTTGCGTGCGGGCCCTAGCTGAGTTTTTCTGGATCGGTTCGGTCTAGGAAGGTTAAAAAAAAAAGAAGAAAAAAAGGAAAAAGAAAAAAAAAAGGGAGAAAAAGGAAAAGTTTTTTTGGGAAGCCTTCATTGCTAACCACAGACATACAGATAGTCTTGATTACTATCATAATATCAGAAATTAATTCCTCCGACAGTATTGAACAAACTGAGGAGACAATGGTGCACCAAGGACGAGGTGACCTTCAAAGCATTCAACCTTCCTATCGTCTAAATGGGAAGAACTACCTGAAGTGGTCTCAATTTGTGAAGACCTACTTAAAGGGTAAAGGTAAAATACATCATCTCCTTGGAGGAGGACCAAAAGAAGGAGATCCCAAATTTGGGGCATGGGATGAAGCAGACTCCATGATTATGTCATGGATGTGGAATTCCATGACTCCAGAAATTAGTGACACATTTATGTTCCTTTCAACGACAAAGGACATATGGGATGCTGCTAGACAAACCTACTCCAAAGCTCGTGACGCGGCCCAAATCTTTGAAGTTAAAGGCAAAGTTGGAAGCACGAAGCAGGGGAGTAAGACTGTGACGGAATATGCCACCATTCTACAAAAACTGTGGCAAGAACTTGATCACTATAGGTGCATTGAAACCAAATGTCCGGAGGATGCTGCGATCCTAAAGAACTTTATTGAAAAAGATAGAGTTTATGATTTTCTTGCAGGACTCAATGCAGAATTTGACCAAGTTAGAGTTCAGATCCTCGGAAAGGAGGAGACGCCATCACTCAACGAAATCATTATTCTCATCCGCGCAGAAGAAAGTCGACGAGGAGTAATGTTAGAACCAAAGACAGTTGAAAGCTCAGCAATGGTGATGAACAAAGAATCATCATGGAAGGAGAAGGGAAAAGATCCTTCAAAGTTCAAAGACAAGGACTCACTTTGGTTTGGTGCAGCTATTGCAAAAAGTCAAGACACAAAGGAAACATGTTGGAAAATACATGGAAAACCCCTCAGCAAGGAGTGGAATCAAAAGGGTGAAACAAGTAGCACATCACATGCCAACATCACTACAAGTAAGCCAGAAGCACGGTCCAGCCTTGTAGAATTCAATAAAGAAGATATTGACAAATTAAAACAACTCTTGGTATCTCTTGAAAAATCAAATGCTTCTTCTTCACTTGCACTCTCAAGTAAGACTCCAATTTCTTTCAGTTTAAGTGCTTCCAGAAATCATCTAAAGGAATTATGGATAATTTATTCAGGAGCCACAGATCACATGACCCACTCACCTACCCACCTCATAAACTACACTCCTTGCCCAAACAACAAGAAAATCATCACTGCTGATGGTTCTCTTACTACGGTAGCTGGCCAAGAAGACATCATATTATCTCCCTTACCCTAAAAAACGTCCTCCACGTACCACAATTATCCACAAATCTAATATCAATACAAAAACTTACCAATGACCATAATTGTCAAGCCTTATTTAACCCTACTTATTGCTTTTTTCATGACCAGAGATCGGGGAAGAAGATTGGACTTGCTAAGGAGAAAGCAGGATTGTACTACCTGGAAGAACCAAACTAATTTAATAATAGTTGCTCTATGTTATCCCTAGTAGATAGGAATTCCACTATTTGGCTTCATCATTATAGACTAGGACATCCGTCTTTTGATATCCTAAGACATATGTATCCACAACTGTTTCAGAAAATAGAAAATAAAAATTTTTATTGTGAAACCTATGAGTTGGCTAAACATAAAAGAACCTCATTCCCAAACAAAAGTGAGAGATGTGACACTCCTTTCTACCTTATTCATAGTGATATATGGGGACCCTAAAAAATCCCCAATATCTCTGGGGCACGCTGTGGGCTCCGAAAATTCGACCTCGGCCTCCACTCACATTTGAGTCTTCTGGCAGACTTCTCAACATTCCTACCATTCATAGGAATGGCGGCATTCCGTGCAGCAATCGCCGGGAATCAACGCTACCAAACTGGATGGTAGCTCCGGCACTTTCAGTCTCAATAACAGCATTCGCCAGCTGAATCCTGGCTCCTTGTCCCAGTTGGACAGTCATCGGGGTGTTCTGTAGATCCATCTGCATAAATGAAAGGCAAGGGTTAGTAATCAGAATCTGATACATCACCCCGCACTTTCAAAATGCAAAGACTTGCACATAACACAAAAATAAGAGAAGATATTAGCGAGCAATTCAAATAATACATATTTAAAAAAAAAACGCTAAATGCATATAAATTCGCTGGATGATCATTTTAGAAAATTTAGAGTTTTGAATCATTAAACGATCATTTTAAAAGACTTAAAATCTTGAGTACGATTTGAAATAGTTGCTACTATAGCTTATGAATGACTAGCCAGAGATGGAAAGAGAAACCATTCCCCAGCGGAGTCGCCAGAAATCTGTGGGCTCCGAAAATTCGACCTCGGCCTCCACTCGCTTTTCTTATTCGGCGAGGGAGTTTTAACAGACTAAGTTCCGAGGTAAATTTTGGAAGGCAGATGGGTTTGTAGATAAGACACTACCCAGAGATTTCGCCCTCATTTTGTGAGGACTTTATGATCTGAGTTCTGGTTTCCTATAGGCGCAAGCCCCTATAGTTAATTACCCCTCTCGATCACGAGAGAGAACTTTCGATTAAGGCTAGTCGTCAATCAGATACGTATAGATTACGTGTTATCTGGCATATAGTAGCAGCATTGATATGGAAATTAAAAATTTAGTTTAGATTTGGGTATTTAGAAAGGTTTGGAAAGTTTGGAAATAATTGAGAATTTGGAGATTTTGATATTCAAAATAGAAATTGCACCATCTTGTACTTAAAGCGGATGGTGGGGGAATGGATGATGGACCCGATCAAGATCTCATGGTTCCGTCGTCCCGGGCCATCGTGGTCCCTGGTCTACTTAGTCAGAGGAGGTAGTCGACCCAACCTGACAGAAGGATCCTTGTCGGTAGCCATGGGTTGCTTCGTCCAAGGGAACCTTGTAGACCTGGGTTGGATGTTTGTCTAAGGGGACAAATTTAAATCCACCTTAGCTAACAGAGGGCTTTGTGCCCTGTCAATCATATCCTATTGATTCATATCTCAAGGATTTAACGCCATTAAGGAGCGTATTGGCTCTGGCCATAACCGCTATCTGTGGTGCCATTTGGCGGCAAAACCACTCGGTTTAGAGGGCCCCGGGTCATAACCGTTTACCTGCAGTGCCATTTGGCGGCGAAACTGTCGGTTAGAGGACACGTACCACGTCCTTACTGGCAAGAGATTGTTTGAGAATGGATCCTAGTGATATTTTCGACTAGGCATTTGGCTCTTTGTGAGCTAGAGTTTATTTGAATTTGTCCACCCCAACAAACTGTTGCGGAGGATGGATGTATTTTGCTTTAAGTGATTAATGGGTTTATTTCAATTTTAAATATTTTTTGGGATTTTTGAGATTTTTGAGATTTTTGTGGAGTTTTTGGATGGAGCTTGAAAGACATTTGGATATTTGGGAGACATTTGAAAATATATGTGAACCCCTCCGGTTGAGATATGCATTCAACACGGCCATCATCGGGTGTTTGGGGGTCATTTCTATTTAAGGCTTGAACATTGTCGACTCTGTCTAGCTGTCGATAGAGGATCGGGTTTTGTATGTTTTATGCCCTTGATAGTGAATTCTTTTGATTTTAGTTCTTTGAATGCCTAATATGAATGTATTAAAATAAATATTCTGGTCACCACGGCCACATATTTGCTTAATGGTTCGAACCCTGTCGACTCCTATTGATCTGTATAGAAGGATCGGATTCGAATTTGAATTCACTTGTGGACCCGCGCAGCATCCCTAGACGTCACGTGTGTACCAATAACACGCTCGCCGGGGCCCATGCGGGTTTGGATTGTATTTTCCCCTTTAGTGTACCTATGTGTATACAAATTACAGTGCACGTGCGGGGGTATTCTTTGAATAGACGCCTTCTGTCTGCTTGTACGGAGGTTGCAAATCCGGTGGCGTAGCAGCTTCTGAATATAATTGTTTGCTGTTTCGTACAGGTAGACTGTCGTGCACTACTTATTGATTTTTGTAGGCGGATCATAGTGCACTAATTAATCTCCTGCTTTGGGTTGTATAAGCTTGTAGGAACTTGTATTCTTTATGCATTATGCTATGATTTTGGTCTTTGCAATACAACCATTACTGTTGGAGGTAGATATTCATCCTTAGACTGAAGCTGACTACAGGATACTGCATTTACTGTAGTCTTTATGCATCTACCCATGGATGGATGTTGTACATACATTCGTATTCATAGATGATTTGTATGGATTGCAGATCTTTGCTTTGTTGCTAGTTGACATTTACATGAGGGCTCTTGATCTTCATGGGAAACTTTATGTCATTGATCGTTGTCATTTGTTGGAGCTTAGTGTTTATTAACACTTGAGTAACTTTGGCTTTGTGCGAGCTTCTGTATTCATCACAAAATTCCTTGTTCATAAAAGTGCACTGTTGTCTAAAGTTATCAAGTCCTTTATCATTTGTTCAAGTCTTTTGAGTTTGAATGTTCAAAGTCAAGTCCAATCATTCATTTGAGCTTGATTCAACTCAAATGCTTCATTTAGAACCAAGTCCAATATTTCTTAGTTTCATTTTGGATCCTTTATATTTTATTCAAATTCAAGCTTAGTCCACCATGATGAAGTTCAAGCTATCTTGATTTAACTCCTTTGTCATGTTCATGTCCAAGTCAAAGCTCCTCGCGCCAAACTCATTTGAGTTCAAGATCTCGTTCTAACTCAAGTCCAATCATGAGTTCAAGTTCAAGTGGCAAGTTGAAGTTCAAATGAGAGTCCAAGTTCATGTTCAAATTGAGTTTATGTCCACAATACTTAGTTCATTTGAGTTTGAATTCTTTTATGTCAATTTGGTCCAATTAAGTTCACAAGTCCACCATTGTTCTTTGAGTTCAATCAAGTCCAGGTACGATTTCACCCGAAATTTTGGCAGCCTCCCGGCGTCTCCCCCGTTTTAGGGGAAAACTACGAGAAACTGGGTCTTTCCCATCACGCGCAATAAAGGCGTGTATGGTAGGTGCCCTCTGACGAGGACACCGCGGCCGTGATTTTTTTGTTCATCCCACCACGCGCAATAAAGACGTGTATGGGGTCTTTGACGGTACCTGTTTAAATGACACAATTTGCTTTCCCCCCACTCGGGGGTACTTATGAGTGACCCCGCCTCGCCATAGGTGCCGCACCGGAGTCCCTTCCCACCACGCTCAATAAAGGCGTGTATAGGCGGTTTTCCGGTGCGCCACGAACGCCGAGGTAGAGTTTAGGCGATTGCTCGCTTCGTCGTAATCATCAGACCGGCATCCCATCCCGCCACGCGCAATAAAGGTGTGTATAGGAGTTTTTCCGGTCTGCTGCAAACAACGATGCGAGAAATCTGAGTTTAGAGAGTTTGTATCTTCGCGGGCTTTGTCGGTGACTCGTTTAAAAATGCGCAGTTTGCTTTCCCCCCGCTCGGGGGTACTTATGAGAGACCCTGCCTCGTCGTAGGCGCCGCACCGGGGTCCCTTCCCACCACGCGCAATAAAGGCGTGTATAGGCGGTTTTCCGGTGCGCCACGAACACCGAAGTAGAGTTTAGGCGATTGCTCGCTTCGTCGTAATCATCAGACCGGCATCCCATCCCACCACGCGCAATAAAGGCGTGTATAGGAGTTTTTCCGGTCTGCTGCAAACAACGATGCAAGAAATTTGAGTTTAGAAGATCCGTACCTTCGCGAGCTTTGACGGTGTTGGCAGGTAGATCGAAGCAAGGAGGGCAAGCATTTTATGCATGTATATTTAATTAGATTAACATTAATTAACTATAATTAATAATAATTAAATTTAGTTAATTATAATTAACTAAATTAATGATAATTAATATAAAAAATGAAATAATTAATTATGAATAAATTTAATTATTCATGATTAATTAAAAACCATCATTTTTTCTTTATTAATTATAATTAAAATAATTAAATTATAACTAAATAAATTAATTAAAATTAATTATCATTAATTAATATTAATATAATTAAACATAAAATACATATATATATTTATTATTATTATTTTTTTGCTGATTTATGGGATTTGGCCGAGAAGCCCATGAAAGGGAGCAAAGTTACCTTCATAGCCTTTGAGCTCCTGTTGTGCTTCCTCTCAAAATGTCGTAACCTCCGTTCCGACTGGAGGAGAAAGTCGTCGATGGAGTGCAGTCGAACAGCCACCAGGAAGCCGGGGAAGAGGCGCACGTAAGGGAGAAAGTTGTCTTCACCGTCGGTGAGCTCCCTCTTGCTTCCGATTGAAATGTCGTAACTTCTGATCTTACAGGAGAAAGGGAAAGTCGTCGAGGGAGCAGGGTCGACTGCAAGGTTAGAGAGAAATCTCTCTCTCTCTCTCTCTCTCTCTCTCTCTCTCTCTCTCTCTCTCTCTCTCGGGTTAATGGAAACGGGATCGAGAGTGGCTTTGGACGTGGGTGAGGAAGCAACGACGGGACCTCTGCGTGTGTGGAAGTGGGAAGGAGAAGAGGTCGGAGAGGTGGTGTCGAGTTTGGAGCGTAGAGAGTGGGAGGGGTTTCGGTCGGATGTGGGAAGGTCGGAGCAGAGGGGGTTCGGTCAGAGAGGAGGAGGTCGGGTTGGAGCGGGATGCTTACGGGAAGGAGAGGAAGTAGCGATGGGAGCTCGGTCGCGTGAGAGGAGTTCGGGAGCAGAGAGTGTCGTGTGTGGAGAGGGATCGTGTTGAGCAGCCAAAGAGGTGAGGACTCTCTCCCATTTTAACGACGCAAATGAGCGGGAGTTTCGCATACGGGAGAAAAGACGTGAGTTCGGCGCCGCTGCAGAGGGATGGGAAACTGTAGCAAAGCAGGATTTGCGATCATTTTGCCAGAATATCCGGCAGAGGTAATGATTTTTTTGCATTTTTTTCTTTTTTTTTTTTGTTTCTGCTTGGCTGTAGATTATAGGTCAACACACGCCGGTTTGTGTCTTTCATTAATGATTGCACTAGAGTCTCTTGGATCTATCTTCTTAAAAATAAATCTGATGTTAGCACCATTCTTCCCATCTTTCATTCCATGATCCAAAATCAATTTGGGGTAAAAATACAGAGATTCCGCTCCGATAATGCCAAAGATTATTTTAACTAAACCCTTTTCTCATACTTCCAGAATGAAGGGATCATCCATGAGTCCTCATGTGTTCACACCCCACAACAAAATGGGGTTGCAGAGAGGAAAAATGGTCACCTTCTAGCCACCACCCGAGCCTTCCTATTTCACTACAATACACCCAAATCCTATTGGGGAGAAGCTCTTTTAACTGCAGCCTATCTCATAAACCGATTACCTTCAACAGCTTTAGGCCTCAAAACTCCAATGGAGACCTTGTCCTCTTTTTATCCAGAGTTTCGAAGCCATCATAATATTGCACCCAAAATCTTTGGATGCACTGCCTATGTTCATATCCACAGCCATGAGCGAGGAAAATTAGATCCAAGAGCACTCAAATGCATCTTTGTTGGTTATTCAGCTACCCAAAAAGGTTATAAGTGTTATCATCCTCCCACAAGAAAAACCTTTGTTTCTATTGATGTTACCTTTGATGAGAAAAATTCTTATTTCTCAAAAACCCATCTTCAGGGGGAGACTGAACTTGAGGAAGATGAGGAAATTGAACTAGCACCTCTTGACATTCCTCCATCACCTCAAAACAATCCACCTGAAACCCAAGGAAGGGAAACAAATGACAACATTATTAGATTTGGAAAGGTTTACTCCAGACGTACAAGCTCAAGTTATACTCTAAAGCAGATCCAAGAATCTGAACCATCTCCTGGAAATAAGGTAAGTTCACCACCTCCCTTATACCCTATAAACAACTCTATATCCTTCAACAACTTTTCATCGTCACACAAAAATTTCCTTGTTACATTAGAAGATATCCATATTCCTAAAGATGTTTATGAGGCCTTATCTGATGAAAATTGGAAAAATGCCATGAAAGATGAAATGCAGGCCCTGGAGAAGAACAAAACATGGGAGATCGTCAATCTACCGATAGGGAAAAAATCGGTCAGCTGCAAATGGGTGTTCTCAGTAAAATACAAAGCTGATGGCACACTGGAGAGATATAAGGCAAGACTAGTGGAAAAAGGGTTTACTCAAACGTATGGCATTGACTACCAAGAAACGTTTGCACCTGTGGCCAAGATGAATACTGTCCGAATACTACTCTCACTAGCAGCCAAGTATAATTGGCACGTGGAACAACTGGATGTGAAAAATGCATTCCTACATGTGGACTTAGAAGAAGAGATATTTATGGAAATACCATCAGACTTTAAAGAAAAATCTGAAGGCAACAAGGTGTGCAAACTGAAAAAAGGGCCTGGTTCGAAAAATTCTCTAAATCATGCTCTTGAATGGGTATCAACAGAGTCAAGGGGATCATACACTATTCTTCAAACACTCAGACTCAGGGGGAGTCACAATATTATTAGTGTATGTTGATGATATTATTTTGACTGGAAGTAATGAAGAGGAGAAAGTCAGTTTAAGAAAAAATCTTGCTAAGGAATTTGACATCAAAGAACTTGGTAGACTAAAATATTTTCTTGGAATTGAAGTAGTTCACTCCAGCAAAGGAATCTTCATTTCACAACAGAAATACATCAAAGATCTTCTAAGAGAAACAGGTAAACTTGCCTGTAAGCCAGCACCAACACCAGTAGAACCTAATCTTAAACTGGGATAAGCTAAAGAAGATACATATGTAGATAAAGGGGCCTACCAGAGACTTATAGGGAAGTTGATCTACCTCTCCCACACTAGACCAGACATAGCATTTGCTGTAAGCATGGTCAGTCAGTTTATGCAGAATCCAAAGCAGATTCACATGCAAGCAATAGACAGGATATTGCACTACCTTAAAGGAAGACCATGAAAAGGAATTCTCTTTAAGAGAGATCGTGGAATGACCCTAGAAGTATACACAGATGCTGACTACGCAGGATCACCGGTTGATAGAAGATCTACCTCTGGGTATTGCACATTTCTTGAAGGTAACCTAGTTACATGGAGAAGCAAGAAATAGAATGTGGTGGCAAGATCTAGTGCAGAAGCAGAATATCGAGCTATGGCCTTGGGAATATGTGAGCTACTGTGGATCAAAATAATCCTAGAAGATCTGAAGGTTAAGTGGGATGAGCCCATGAAGCTACATTGTGACAACAAATCAGCAATCAGCATAGCCCACAATCCAGTCCAGCATGACAGGACCAAGCACATAGAAGTGGACCGACATTTCATTAAAGAAAAGCTAGACAGTGGTCTAGTAAGTGTTGACCATGTATCATCAAAGGATCAACTTGCAGATTTCCTTACTAAAGGATTGGACAGTTCTGTTTTTCTCCGTATGATTGACAAGCTGGGAATGACAGATCCATATTTCCCAACTTGAGGGGGAGTGTTGAAATCCAGCCGTTCATAGTACTAAGGATCCGACGGACACAAAGATCAATCCGTGGGATATTCTCATGGATCACGCCATAATGAGGGAACGAATTTAGGAAAGATTTTATTTTCTTATTTGTGTATTAAAATCTGCAATTTATTATTTCCTCATTAGGATATCCTGTATAGATCTATAAATTGGGAAGATTGTGATGAATAAAGCAAGCTTTTTCCCTCTCAAATTCCCGTCTTTAACATGAAGATTGAAATTTATGAGAAATATTTCCTTAAATTTTTTTCTTTTTTATAATTTAAATATTAAAAATAGAAATTGTGATTAAACTCCGAAGCCATCTAAACCACCAAAACAAAAACATTCATAATGAGAGCCAAACCACAACCAAGACCGTGTTTCCAAAATGTTGTGATTACTGTTGACCATTATAGGATAGTGTAAATACAATTTATAATCTGTTAAGTATCTTTTGACCAAACTTATCTAGAAAATGATAAAGTCATGAACTAGCAATGTTAAGATATCTGGAAAATGGTAAAGTCATGAACTAGCAATGTTAAGATGTGAAAGGATAGAAATATATACTACGATCCGTTGAGTAAAGAAGATACGTAGACAATTCTTACAGAAAAAGATGCCTATGACCAAGGATGAGGAGCATAGGTAAGAAAAGGCTAATAAGATCTCGTAGATTATTTGGTCCATTACCACTGCTGGATGGGCATTGCTTTCTCAGAATAATGAAATCTGTTTTTTTAATTCTATCGACTAAGGGAATGGAATAAGGGCAACGGAACAGAATGATTGATTTGCTGTGCAAATAAAATTGGGACACCTGTAAGATGTAGATTGTTTTAGATTTTGGAAAACATATTCTTTATGTGCTGGTATTTATTAGGAAGTAACGCCAGGAATAACTTGGATTGAATTTTGTTTTATTCCCATGTGTACTGTATCATGACATGGTAGATCAGTTGTAAATGCATTTCTCATTTGTTGTTATATTTTGAATGCTTGTGATGTTGACAGATGGTATTCTCTGCACTAGCATTAGCTCAGTGTGAGGTAATTTGGTTTTTTCAACATGTTGGGGTTGCATCCTCAAAATCTAAAGCTGCTCGAGTGCCAATTGACATTGTAAGTTGTATAACTTCTCATTTAATTTACATTGCTTGGATGCTTCATTCTTATTGGACTGTATATGCTTTTCCTGCTTATTACAGGACGCAGCAGATCCAACTGTAGGATTCTTGTTGGATGGAATGGACAAACTCTGCTCTTTAGTTCGCAAATATGTTGCAGGTGAATGATCATTCAGATCATCTTTGATCTTCCTAATCTTAAACGTGTGTTAAATGTATGTAATTGCAAGTATGTGCATTTCAATAGAAATCATCAGATCAATTATAGATGTTAGCTTCACTTAGCTACAGTGTTACCTTCTGAATTCTATGGGATGCAGTAGCTACCTAAGCTCAGCAAATTCATGGCTGAAATTGTTTCTGGAATAGTTGCTTTTTTATTAACTATTCTAGGAAATATTTTTCTGTGTTGTTGATTGAATATTGCAATTCTTATGGTGTTCATACTGGTCTTTAAACCTTATTAGTCTATCTTTCTTTTCAGCAATAAAGGGTTATGCATTATCATACTTATCATCATCTGCTGGAAGAATTAGATTTTTGCTTGGTACCCCTGGGATGGTTGCCTTGGACCTTGATTCCACTTTGAAGAGTTTGTTTCAGCAAGTTGTTCATTGTCTTGAGAACATACCAAAGCCTCAAGGAGAAAACATCTCTGCTGTTACATGCGACCTCTCCGTAAGTGTTTTTTAACTAACTGGTTAACTAGCCTTATTCCATTTATACTGGCATTATTACATATTTTGTAGTTGATGCTTAAGTTGCTGATTGCATCTTTATATATGATTATTGCTTGACTATAACAATATTATTGCACAAACTTAATCTATATCATTGTTGGTATCAGTTCCCTCATGTAGAACAATGTCAAACTTCTTACTTATTGAATGTATCTTCTTTAACTTTGACATGAATTTTAATGATAGATATGTATTATCATTCAAAGACGTTATGAACTGACTTGCATATAGCTAAACACATTTTGCCAGTATAAAGCTTATGACAAATTCATGAGTGTTCTTGTAAGATTGCTTTTTGCAGTTGAAGTATGCGAAACTGAAAATAGCCTTGGATGTTTCATTGCAAGTTACCGATGTGACAATGAAAATAGACCTTAGATGTTTGTTGCAAGTTTCTAATCACGCAACATGCCTGTTATTTTATTATATTTATGTGATTGCGAGCACTTGACTAGATGGCTTCGTAATATGGCTAGACATTTTTCCCTACTGTGCCATTTAATGAAAGATTTTATTAAAGCACTTAAGTGATGTTTGTGTTTTTCGTAGAATGCAAACGAAAGAGTGATAGCTTTAAATTTTCATATGCTGAAATTTGTGAAATTATCTCTTCATTTATAAAAAAATGGGGGAGATTTAAAGTGCATATAAATGGAATTACTTAAAAAGAGTGATGGAGAATTTTCCTATCCTCCACAGGCTTAAAATATTGTGATTAAGTATGATATTGAAAATAATACATTATCCTACGAGATAAAAATATTATCCTGTTATGATCTCAATAACAAAGCTTTTATTTTATTTTATGTGCTTTGAGATTTTGCCCTACACAATATATTTAATTGAATAGGATTTATTTTATTCTAGAGTACATATTCTCCATAAAGGCAAGCCTTTAAAATGAATTACAATCTAAAAATATTTGACCCTTGATAAAACTTTTGCTTAAATAATTACTTATTTTTATTTATTAAAATAATAGCTAATATTTTATATGATTTTGAAAAAAAATATATCATTTTAAAGATTTGTCTTTGAAATTTTAAGGATGATTAGATCAACATAAAATCAAATTTCGAATAAAAGTCAAAGAAAAAATAAGGAATTATCTTATTTTTAGTAACTATGAGATATTCGAAATTATCTTATATTACGTTTTACATTTTGACTTCAAATTTATGTTAAAGTTGACTAATTCATTTGGAAAGCTTGAGCTTATATTCAAATAACATAGGATCGAGGAAATAGGTAGGAAAGCGAGGCTTTATGATTTAATTGAGAACATCACCCTTGGACTCTAAATTTAAGTAAAAAACTAATAATAGGTAATAGTTCAAACCTAAATTTAACAGATGTGTGGGACTTATGAACTTGAAACCTCACTTGAGGTTAAGTCAGCCCAATCGAGTCTTATAAGTCTTCTTGGAAAGGGACGACCTGTTAAACCCGCGTAAGCACTTTTGAAACTATGAAATCCTGGTCTTAATGCATATGTAAGATATGTTAGGTTATTTAATTTTAGAAAGATGACTTACAGCTGAAAGACTCAAACTACGATATATGATCTTGAGCATATGTATATACTGCCTCATAATGTAAATTCTTTATCATCTAGTCTTTAATGTGAGGGTTTTTATTTCTATATGTGGCTCAGAAGACTATGCATATAATATTCATCAGATAAATATGTGAATTTAATGTTGTAATACCCATTATTGGGCCTTCCTCATCCTCGAATTTGTAAGTCCTCTTATGCACCTTATAATGATGTTATTCTCATTTCAACCTAGCCAACTTGTGCCAACACTAATGCTACAAGCCCATTAAATCATACTTATTTTCCACGCCTGTCAATGGATATAAGCCCCAACCTATTGGACCAACCCTCTTATCACAACCCGACCCGGAGGCTCGAATTAATAAGGAGGGAACAGACGGTTGTACGGTTGATTAAATTTTCAATTAATTTAAAACTGTCTCAAATAAACTGAAAGAGTCACTAAAACCACAAAATTTTAAAATAACAAATAATATAAATACCTTTCTCCTTATGCGCCGTGTCTATGATATACATTCTATTCTCTTTTGCTCATTTTATTTAAATCAAATTATACTTGAAAATATTTTCAACTAAAAAGGATGAATCACAACATAACTCAATGAGTAAATTATACTTATAAATTACAATAACACAAGGTTTTAGGAACAATATGCAGTATCTTTTCAAAAACATAATTTAATTCTATTTAAGATTCATATTATATGTTTCATATATTGTATCTTTATCCTTTCTTAATAATACAATCGGTACAAGAACCACCGTCTAAAATAGTACCTATGAAGGTATTCTTTTTTCATTTTTCTTTTCATTTTCCATAACCTTTTTTATTTACGTGCATAGGTACATTGTGTCCCTATCCAGTACTATAAGAGGTTATGCTTCATCAGTAAATATGCACATGCAAGCATATTTATTTATCAATTTCATTCATTTTACATTCTTTAACTTTATACAGTAATGTAAAACATAACATGCTAATCATGCTCAATCTTTTGATATGTGAGAGAGAAATTAGTTGCAATAACAATTAAAGACAATTAAAAGATGCAATATTATTTCCATAATATTGAAACATGAATACTCACCTCGAAATCTGATGCTTGGACAATCGATCTTAATTATTATTTCGATGACACCAACTTAACATCTATATAAAGACCTTGTTATAAAAAAGTAATTAACAAATTGTTCTTAATTTCTTTAACTTGTCTTTTATAATTTATTAGTATAACTTCAATTTCAAATATTATTTATTAAAATCTCTCTCTCTCTCTTTAATTAACTAATTAATTCCTCTTAATAACTCCCATAATCCATGATAAAATTAATTCTTCCTCACTTTATAAATTTATTGCTAATAATTTAAAAATCATAATTTTATTATTTTATATAAAAAATGGAATTTTAACATTATTATAATTTATTTCATTAATACCTTTCCTTAATTATTTTTAATTAACTTCTACAAATGATTATTAACTTATAAATATGTTATTCTTACATATCTAATATATAAAATAAATTACATTTATTAAAATCTAATATAATTTAAAAGGGCTTTATTTATATTTACATATTATCATTAACTATAAATTCCAAATTTAATATTTTTAAATTACATAACAAATTGTCTCATTCTCTTTAAACATATAAATATAATTTCATAAATGAAGGGAAAAGAAAAACATAATCTATATAATCTTATTTATTAGGATATTTTATAAAAAATACTTCATAAAAAATAATTATTTAACCTTAATAATTAATAATTAGGTATTTAATCTATGGATTAAATATTTACTTTTAATCAAATATAACTTAAATTTTAGAAAAATATAAACTTTACCTACTTCCTCTTCTCCAAGCCTTAACCTGCACGCACATGACTCCTTGTCAAAATCACTTCCTCCTAGAGTCATGGCTGCTCGCTCGCAAGTCTAATCTCCCTTGCTCTCTTCCTTTCTCTTGGTCGGCCTTTGTTCTTTTTTTTTTTGTTCAGAGTCTCTTTTATTCGTGTGGTGAAATGGAGTGAGCAAATCGGAGTTATCTCCCACGAGGAGTCACTTCCTTTCGCATTCAAGCACGTTTCCTCACTCCTTCGCAAGGTTCGGTCCCTCCAGCTGCTCTTGCGTCCGTGGTTTTGCCGCTCGACTCAACTGCTTTGTTCCTTGCTTCACCCGCTATTTGATAAGGGATGGTTCAATTGAATCGATCCAACCGGTTATTACACCTCTTGTCAATAAATCCATAATCTTCATATCCACCCATCAAATTTTATATGTCACAAATATGCTTCTTAGGGATGCTAAGACTCATATATAATTGATGGCCATGTCATGCTTTTGAGCCACAATTTAACATTTGCCTTAAAAACACCATCTTCGACACAGTTTCACTCACTCTGGTCTGCTTGAGATGTGATGGACCGGCCGATTTGATTGGGAGGGAATTATGAAGTTTTCTAATCAAGAGGAAGCTATTTAGGATTGTTTTTATTAAAAGATGAATTATTGAGGAAAATTTTAACTACAATTAGAAGGGAATTATTTAGAGCAAGTGATCTAATTTGAATTCAAAATCTAAGAGGTGATTATTAGGTAAAGGGAGGAGGAATTGAGGGGGAATTGCTTAGGAAAGTTTTAATTATAATTGGAAGGGAATTATTTAGGGCAAGAGATCTAATTTGAATTCAAATATGAGAATAAATTATTTAGGAAAAAATGGATGATTTTGGAGGGAATTAGGGGAGCCTATTTAAGGCTAACAATAGGGCGATTTCAGGGGTATGTTTTGAGTTTGTTGAAATTAGAATTTCTTAGGTTGTGAGTGATCTAGCTGCTGCTTAGGGATTTGGGAGAGCTGGATCTTCTTCTCAATTGAAGTTTCAACTGTATCTTGTTGTTTTCTTTAATATATATTGCAATAAGAAGAGTTTTGGTGTGTTTAGTGTTCTTCTTTCTAATTCTTTATTGTCGTTTGTTGATTTTGAGGAAATTTTATCCATTTCCTATCAAATTAGTATCAAAGCTTTTTTTTGACCTATTATTGCTAAGAAGGTGGATGTGTTGGAAGACAAAGTGGTCCAAATCAAATCTCGGTTGGTGTTGAAGTTCTCAACCATTAAAGGAAGGCTTCATCCTTGGAAGGAAGTCTTTCTAACCTAGAGGATATGATGAAAAAAATATTGGAGTTTCACCCTCAACTGATAATATCGGAGGTAAGTGCATCATTGACAAAACAAGGAAATGGGGGAAACCCTAATATAGGGACGATGAGGGAGGATGGGGAAGTGGAAATATTGGGGAAAGAAGACGAGTTGACACCTTTAGAGCCACTTCCAATGAGAGGAAAGAGTGAAGAAGTGGGATTTTTGGTGGAGCTACAAAGTTTGGAAGGACAAGAAGATGGGGAGAAGATAGAAACGCTAGACATGGTTCAACCACTCCTACAACAGTATCGAGAGGTGTTCCAACCAGTTCAATGGTTGCCTCCTCCACGAGAACACGAGCAAGTTATCATTTTGAAGGAAGGAGTCTCACATATCAGTGTTCATCCATATCATTCTCCCCAACTCCAGAAGCATGAGATCTAGAGATTAACCAGGGAGTTGCTAGAGGAAGGGAGCATTCAACCTAGTGACAGTCCATTTTTCAGTTCAATGCTTCAGCAGCAGTTTCCTTCGTTCCACCTTGAGGACAATGTGGCACTTTGGGAGGGGAGTATTGATGGACCGGTCAATTTTATTGGGAGGGAATTAAGAAGTTTCCTAATCAAGAGGAAGCTACTTAGAAAGGTTTTTAATCAAAGGGGAATAATTTAGGCAAATATTAATTACAATTAGGAGGGAATTGTTTATGGCAAGATGTCTAATTTGAATTCAAAATCTAAGAGGAGATTATTTAGGAAAAAGGAGAAGGAATCAGGGGGAAATTGTTTAGGAAAGTTTTAATTATAATTGGAAGGGAATTATTTAGGGCAAGAGATCTGATTTGAATTCAAATACAAGAACAAATTATTTAGGGAAAGCTAGCTGATTTAGGAGGGAATTAGGTGAGCCTATTTAAGGCTAACTATATGATGATTTCAGGGATATGTTTTGAGTTTGCTAAAATTAGAATTTCTTAGGTTGTGCGGGCTCTAATCGCTTGCTAGGGACTTGGGAGAGCCGGATCTTTCTCTCCAATTGAAGATCCAACTGTATAATGTTGTTTTCTTTCATATATCTTCGAATAAAAATAGTTTTGATGTGTTCTTCTTCTCAATTTCTTATTGTCGTTCGCTGATTTCAAGGAAATTATATCCATTTCCTATTAGATATCTTAGAGGAAGCAACGCATGCTTGCTAATCAAGCTCTTTTGACATCATGACTCCAAGCCATTTGATGTTAGCAAACTAGGTCAAATAGTACCCTTGTTGATATAACCATGAGATCTTAATTGAATCTATTTATTCCCTATCAATTAACTTAAACCATAAATATTGAACCAAATTCTAAATTTAAGCCTTAGAAATCTTCTTAATTGATAATGTTCTTCTACGAGCAAGAGTTGTAATCAATTATAGAGGCTTTCACTTATAAGAAATCTCAAACCCATATCTAAATAGGCCCTAACATTAAATCAGGAAAAATCTAGTTCATAGAACTTAATCTAGCTTAATAAATATTACCCCCAAGTTATCTCTTACATATTCAGGATGCTCAAGGGTATGAGGTGGCTTTTCATGAGTGATTATTAGGGAAATAACTTCTGCAAAATAGGTTTAACTGCTCATGTGGCACTAGATGTCTTAGGTAACATGGCTAGAAGAAGTACAGAAGTCCAGTACAAAATAGAGTTATCACCTAATTCGGTAACTCATGCAGTCCATTTAGACCACATGTAACTTTCTACTGATCTGATCAAGTATATGAAATCTTATTTGCTCTCCTGGAGTTAGATGTTTTTGGTCTATTATTTATTTCATTGGCTCATTTACTCCTGATATTTATGGTAATTGGTTTGAGTGTTCCATTTATTTGCTCGGGGGACATTTTGTTTCTTGGAATCCCTCAACCCTTTTGTTTAAATGCTTCTTTGTGTTTAGTGGATTTTATACATGATTATTGGCTGAAGTGTCATGGCTTTTGTTGACCCGTATCTAATAAAAAAAAAAAAAAATCGTACCTGAGAGCCGCACGTCCAGAAAGTCGGCCGCACCTCGCTGGTACATCGACGTCCCTTCTCCCACGTCCTCGCACGATCCCTCTACCGCGATTAAGTATTGGAGAAAAGAGAGAGTTGCGGCTCTTTTCCTCTCGCTCTCTCTCAATCTCTCGCACCTTCGACGACTTTTCCTTCTGTCAGATCGGAAGCAAGATCGGGAGCTCGCCTGTGAAGGTAACTCTCTCCCCATTGAGCGCTTCTCCGGCACCTTTGTGGCTGGACAACTTTGCTCTGTCGACGTTGTTCCCTTGCGACAGTTTGATCGGAAGCAAGAGCGGCAGTCCGCTTGCTGTGAAGTTAACTTTCTCCCTTTGGCGTCGCCGCTCCGGCCTCTCCATGATTGTTCGACGTCGCTCCTTCGTCGACTTCCCTTCCTTTTGAATCGGAAGTTACGACATTAGGATCGGAAGCCAAGGAGCTCGCCGCCTCTGTCGAACCCCGATCCGAGCTCCTCTACCTCCTCCGACTCTGTCCCTGTTGCCCGACCTTGCCCCTTCTATGACTTTCCCTTCCTGTTGAATCGGAAGTTACGACATTTTAGATCGGAAGCCAAGACAGAAGCTCACCGGCACAGAAGGTAACTTTCTGCCTTCCACGAGCTTCTTCAGCCGAGCCCTGTAAATTTGTTAAACAGAGAAAGATGGAGAAAGAGATTAATGGGTTTGTAATTAGAATTAATTAAAATTATGTTAATTATATTTATCTTAATTAATTATTATTTGTTTATTATTAATTAAATTTAATTAATATTAATTAATTAAGGTTAATTAATATTAATTAATTATAAATAAATATAATTATTTAAAGATAATTATAATTATATGTTAATTATAATTTGAAAAAATGTGTCCCGCCTCGACATCCGTGCACTCCACCGTCGGTACACCGGTCCTCCAAGGTATAAATTTCTAACTTAAACCCCGCCCTCGACGCGCTTGACGTGTCGATGGATCCCCTATACGCGCTCTTGTAGCACGGTGGGGGAGAATCCGGTGTGATAGGTACGACGAGGCGGGTAAGCCCTATACACACTCTTGTAGCGTGGTGGGGACGGTCCTCGACCTCGACACCGACACCGCCGATGACTGCTACGCAAAGGTATGATGTTCCAAATCCCATTCTCGACGTTTGTGGCAGACCGGAGAACCACTTATATGTGCTCTTGTAGCACGGTAGGAGGGAGCCCGGTGCGAAGCATACGGCGAGGTGGGTGAGCCCTGTACACGCTCTTTTAGTGTGGTGGGGAGAACTACTAGTGTTCTGCTGTACGGGTACTGCTGAAGGCCCCATACACGCTCTTGTAGCGTGGTGGGATGAAAATTACTACGGCCGCGGTGTCTAAGGACACCTACCATACACGCTCGAGTAATGTGGTGGGAAGGCTCAGCTCCCCTATTTTCCCCCAAACGGGGGATATGTCGGGGTGCTGCCGAAATTTTCACTGAACTGTACGAAGACTTGAACAATAAGAAGACCTTGGGCAACAATATAGAAGACCTGTACTTGAACAGAAATGTACATAACTTGAACTAAAATGAGCAGAGGACCTGTACGATGAACAGTGGACTTGTGGACCTAAACCTGAACAAATTCTAAATGATTTCTAAAGGTTCAAACTCAAATGAAATAATATCAAAGTTGAAATCAAATACAAGTCAATTTGAATATGAAATTGTACATACAAAGACCCCAGAGAATTTTGAACAAAAAGAAAGTGAACAAGTAATCGAACTCAAAGGATTGTAGGAGACTTGAACAAGACTATAACATCAAACAAAGACTTTGATTTGGACTGGATCCGGGTCCGAACAAAACATTTGAACTTGCGCTACACAACATTAAGTGGGGGTTGTGGACTTGATGAACCCGAGTCTAAATGAAACTTAGCTCGGACTCGAATTCAAGAAGAAAAACGAGTTCCAAGTACAATCTACTTGTAAAAAGAAGAGAAGCAATAATTTCTGTTTGTAAGCTATAGCACAAATTCTTACAACAATCCCCGCAATGCCTGTTGATTGAGATGGCAATACGGGAGACCAATAATGTAGGATTTGCCCCCTGTAAACAAGTACAATTAGCAAAACCACCTGAGGTTGGTGAAAGGTGGATATGATACTGATGTAAATGACTCTTCTACGAATACTTCTAGGGGGTCGTAGCAAATACAACAGATCCCTGCAAATGAATACAACCTACTTGTGGATAACAACAGTGGGTACCTCGTAGACACAACGAACCACTGTGGGCACAAGTACAATCAACGCCCACCTGAGATTGATGAAAGGGTGGATATGATGAAGTTGACAACGACTCTCCTACGAATACCTCTAGAAGGCCGTAGTGGATACGACGGTCCCCTGCAAATGGATACTTGTGGATAACAACAGTGGGTGTATTGTAAGTACAATGAATCACTGTGGACACAAGTACGAATATTGCCTACAACGACGGTAGCTAAGATCTACAAGTGCGTTGAGTACAAGGGCAACTCTATGTACGAAAAGGACACCCCCTGGCAGAAGGGAGTAAATGTTTGAACAAATTAGAACTAAACTTCTTGGTGTTTCAAAGTTTCTTCCCGACTCTGTATTTAAGAAAGAAAACAACTCTGGCATCTACAAATGTCAAAACAAGTCTACTACACTAAAGATCTTGAAATGAGATCTTTTCAAGGCAAAGCAGCGGATTTTAAAGTCTAGAAGAAACCTTCCCCGGTGAATGAGAAAGGGGAGTCAACACCAAGATGCACGCCACTGGATCTGCAACATCTATGCAAGCAGACAAAAGGCGTCCATAACTTACAATGCCACGCCACCAAATCCGCAACATTCGAACTAGCGGACAGAAGGCATGTATAAGCTCTTAAATGAAAAGTTGTATGTATCCAAATGGTAGTTATTTGCACAACTATAAATATTTCAAAGTACCCCTGCACCTGTACTATAGTTTGTATACACATAGGTACACAATGGGGTACGTCTAAACCAATATAAAAATCACCCGCATGGGCCCTGGCGAGCGTGTTATTGGTACACACGTGACGCCTAAGGATGTTGCGCGGGTCGATAAGTGAATTCTAGTTCGAACCTGATCCTTCTATACGGATCAATAGAAGTCGACAGGGTTCGAACCTTTGAACGAATACACGGTTGTGACGACCGATGTATTTGTTTCAATACATTCATATTAGGTCTTCAAGGCCTACAATCAAAAGAATTCACTAAACAAAAGGCATGAAGCCTACGAAACCCGATCCTCCTAAGTAGATAAATATGAGTAGACAGGGTTCGAGATATCGGATAAATATGCGGTCACGAAGTTGACCGGAATATTTATTTTGTACATTCATATTCGGCCTTCAAGACCTACAATCAAAAGAATTCACTAAACAAAAGGCACGAAGCCTACGAAACCCGATCCTCTTAAGTAGATAAATAGGAGTAGACAGGGTTCGAGATATCGGATAAATATGCGGTCATGAAGTTGACCGGAATATTTATTTTGTACATTCATATTCGGCCTTCAAGGCCTACAATCAAAAGAATTCACTAAACAAAAGGCATGAAGCCTACGAAACCCGATCCTCCTAAGTAGATAAATAGGAGTAGACAGGGTTCGAGATATCTAATAAATATGCGGTCACGAAGTTGACCGGAATATTTATTTTGTATATTCATATTCGGCCTTCAAGGCTTTCAACAAAGAAAATTCATAAACAAAGGCATGAAGCCTATGAAACCCGATCCTCCTAAACAGGCAAATAGGAGTAGACAGGGTTCAAATTATCGGATAAATATACGATCACGAATGTGATCGGAATATTTATTTTATACATTCATATCAAGCCTTCAAGGCTTTCAACAAAGAAATTTCATAAATAAAGGCATGAAGCCTATGAAACCCGATCCTCCTAAACAGGCAAATAGGCGTAGACAGGGTTCAAATTATCGGATAAATATACGATCACGAATGTGATCGGAATATTTATTTTATACATTCATATCAAGCCTTCAAGGCTTTCAACAAAGAAAATTCTTAAACAAATGCATAAAGCCTACGAGAAACCCGATCCCCTATCGTTAAGTTGATAGGGTCAATAAGGTTCAATCAAATGGAAATGACCCAAGTACACCCGATGATGGCCGTGTTGAATGTTTATCTCAACCGGAGGGGTCCATTCAAATTCCAAAACTCCAAAAATGCCACTCAAAATCCTAAAATTCTAAGATATTTAAAATTGAAATTATCCCTAAAACACTTAAAGCAAAATCCATCCACCCTCCGCAACAGTTTGTTAAGGTGGACAAATTAAAATTTACTTCAGCTCACAAAAGAGCTAAATATCTAGTCGAAAATATCACTAGGATCCATTCTTAAACAGTCTCCTGCTAGTAAGGATGTGGTATGTGTCCTCTGACCGGCGGTTTGCCGCCAAATGGTACCGCAGGATAAACGGTTATGATCCGGGGCCCTTTGAACCGAGTGGTTTTGCCGTCAAATGGCACCACGAAATACCGGTTATGGCCAGCGCCGTTACGTTCCTTATTGGCATCAAATCCTTGAGATGTGAATCAATAGGATATGATTGATAGGGCACAAAGCCCTCTGTTAGCTAAGGTAGATTTAAATTTGTCCCCTTAAGCAAATACCCATCCCAGGTCTACAAGATCCCCTTGGACGAAGCAACCCATGGCTGCCGACAAGGATCCTTCTGTTAGGTTGGGTCGACTACCTCCTCTGACTAAGTAGACCAGGAACCACGATGGCCCGGGACGACGGAACCATGGGATCTTGATCGGGTCCATCATCCATTCCCCCACCATCCGCTTTAAGTGCTAGGTGGTGAAATTTCCTATTTTAAATATCACTTTTCAAATCTTTCCAAATCCCAATATCCAAACCCTTCAAATTCCAAACTTCCAATCCTCAATACCAATACTCATTGCTACTACTATATGCTAGATAACACGTATTATATAAGTATCTTATCGACGACTAGCCTTAATCGAAAGTTCTCTCTCGTGACCGGAAGGGGTAATTAACTATAGGGGCTTGCGCCTATAGGAAACCAGAACTCAGATCATAAAGTCCTCACAAAATGAGGGCGAAATCTCTGGGTAGTGTCTTATCTACAAACCCATCTGCCTTCCAAAATTTACCCCGGAACTTATTCAGTTAAAACTCCCTCGCCGAAATAAAAGAAGCGCGAGCGGGGAGGCCGGGGCCGAATTTTCGGAGCCCGCAGCTTCCATGAGGATATCTGCCCTCCCTGAATGTTGAGGATTCCACTCGTTATGCATTGAGGACTTCTCACTTTTAAATGCTTTGAGGATTCAAAATTAGTAGTTTAAGGAATATTCATGCACTTTCTAATTCTCTCTCTTTCTTTCTCCTCCTCTTTCTCTACTCCGTTTTCTTTCTCAATTCTTCAATAGATCCATCATTTTTATGCTCATGCAGCGTCAAAAAGTCAACAGAAATAGATGGAGGGGGATCCTTAAAGCTTATCTCAATGCTTTGGATAATGCTGATGATAATGATAAAGCTTAATTAATTGATTTGTCAGTTAAAATTTGCTATGAATGGCGGCACATTCCAGCATCACTATTATCATTGGATTTGTCCCAGTTTGGGTCAGCTTACTTTGATGACCCTAAATGTATTCCTTTATGTTACAGCATAAAATTCTCTGTTTCCATTAATTTTCTGGTGACTTTGATGTGCAGTGCTTTGCATTGACATTTTTATTTCCCTTGATTTTCGACAGATACCTGTTTTTTCATTGGCACATATGTTTCTAATTAATTTGTTTCTCTTGCATGTATATTCCAACTATTGCAGGAATTGCGGAAGCACTGGTTATCAATCTTAATGATTGTTACATCTTCACGTTCATCAATAAACATAAGACACTTGGAAAAGGCCACTGTGTCAACTGGAAAGGAGGGTTTGCTGTCAGAAGGGAATGCTGCCTACAATTGGTCCAGGTGCTGCCAAAATTTTGAACCGGCGATACTTAATTTAACTTTTAAGTTGTCTCTATTATTGTTTAGCTTGATCATAAGCTTTTCTGTTCACTTTCATTTTTTTATTACTCTTGAGGATACAATCAAGAAAAACCTTAACTTTGTAGAGAATTGGTTATGTATTTTTGCCGAAGTGCATAGCACTGGCATGGAATCTTAATACACAAGGTTGCACTGCTACTCTTGAATGTGAACATTAAATGCTCCTTAGCTCGCCATATTTTGTAGATCTCTTTGTCGCAATAATTATGTATGTGGCAAAGTTGATTACACTAGATATTAGCTTGCCATATGCTTGCCATATTTCTAAGCCAGATCTTCCTCCTATAATTTGATATATCACATCTATCACGGATTAAAAGTCTAAGTTATGAGCAACACAAATGAGGTCAGCTAAAAAATGAGAACGCATGGCAATGAAAATTAGAAGGTTATGAATACATCAACAGATGAGCTGGCATTAAAATGCTCATAATACATTAAGGATATAGAATAAGGAAAGTGACATCCACCAGTGAAAAAAGTGTAGGCAGCCTGCAGTGAAGCTTTGGGGAGAGAAAAAATCAGAAAAATATGGAATAACTCTGCTTTGGTCAGCAATGCATATTTTTTTTTATATTTTCGGATTTATTTTGCTTGTTCTACAATTTAATGGTTTAGTTCTTGGGGTTTGGGATTTCACTCGTAAATTTATTCTTTTTTTAATGTTGATTTTCCTTCTTTTTTCTGGAGAAAAAATGAAGCTAAGCAATATAGCATTTTAAAAGAGGGGTTTTTATAAGCAACTAAAAAAAGATTTGTCATTTGTGGGGGCAATAACGATTGACCCTTGCCATTGCATCCCATGAAGCCATCCACTTGAAATATGGATGGGGAGGTTAGATAGACGGTGTGTCCTACTGGTTATTTGACAAGTGATTAGAGGATTGGAAGAGAGAGAGGGAATCGAGGTCTGAGAGAGTGAAAGGAGAAGAGAGCAGAGGGATAAAATACTAAAGAGAGAGTTTAACAAGTTATAAGAGGCTTCAAATTTTATGGTTCAAGGAAACCCTAGTTTATGGAATTTTCATGTCCCCTTTTTCTCTTAGATTTTTTCTTGCCATCTCTTGCAGGGGGCAAATTATTACGTCCGGTCACCTGACCTAGAAAATAGGTCCAGACATCCACTAAAAAGTTGCCACGTGGACTGCACTTTGGGTGCGCTTTACCTGCGCTTTTGGCGCACTTGACTTAAAATTCTGCATACATGTGTACATTCTACACGTCAAAATTTTAGTGGATATCCGGACCTATTTGAAATAGGTCCGGTGACCGGACCTAATAATTTGCCCTTGCAGGGGTAGGGAAATTTAACATAATCTACTTTTTTTATTGCTTTTGTGAAATTATTGGAGAATTAAACTAACACATTTTAGGGAAATTTAATTTAATATGCTTTTTTGTGTTGCTTTTGTGAAATTATTGGAGAATAAAATAACACATTTTAACGTCATTTAGTCATGAGTGTGAGGCGGGTCCCTTTGATTTAAATTTGAAGTTTTTTAGATGAATCATGACAATATTATTTTGGTGCAACCTCTTTATGTTGGAGGGGACTTCATGAATACAAGGGTTGAGTCTATATATATTTGAACCTAAGTAATTTACTTGCCTTTTTGTGTAACGTAGAATGCCTGGTTTAACTGAATAAATTATACGAATCCGTTTATTTCACTCAAAATGTTGAACTTCATACTGCAGATGTGTGGACGAGCTCATGTGTCAGCTATCAAAACATGGAAGCCTAAAAAATTTATACTTCTATCATCATCACCTAACCGCAGTACGAATCTTCTCCATTGCTAATGGCAAAATCCACTGTATTACACTGTCTTCTCTAGAAATGAGTTATCTTTTTTGATCTGCCATTTTTCTTTCTTCTAATTTGGCATTCCATCAGGTCTTCAGGAACACCATGTTTGGGCCTGAAGGACGTCCACATCACTGCTGTGCGTGGCTTGGTATAGCCAGCAGTTTTCCTGAGTGTGCTTCCGCACTTATTACAGAGGAGGTATAACTTATTATTTACCGGATAACAAATGATGAATCATGAAATGATTTCTGGTTGCATTTATTATGGAGGATATTCTATTTTATTGTATTTTCCTTTATTTTTCTCTTTTTTTTTTGGGGTGTGTATGGGTGTTTGTGTGTGTATGCTTGTGCTGGTATTACAACTCAAAAAAGATGTAGTATTTTACAACTTTATCCCTATTAACAACTGTAAACTCCTTTAGTTCAGCAAACAGTCCACTGTGTTGCCAGTTTGTTAAATCCTCTAATGTTGTTGTCAAGTTATGTTATTTGTAAATTCTATAATCTACACTCTGGACTGATACCTTATCCTTGATTAAAAAAATGATTAAATGTTACTTTGATCTCTTCTCCTTCCATTTTTCCTCGCACTTGACAAATCAATCCTCCCAATTTCTATAACAGATTAGAGTATCGCTGATGAGGACATCAGAAGATCAACGGCTGCGATCTAGAGTTTATTTTATTTTTGATGTTTTATGTACTAGTTATTAATGTTTTTCCCATTTTACCCTTAGGAGTGATCAAGTGGTGTTGTAGCTTGAAGGGCATTTTAGTCTTTGCTATTTTTCTTTTCATGAGGCCTATTTATAGGCTAGCTTTCTTGTATTGAAGGAGGATTGATATGAAACAAATTTCAGTTTTTGCTTTTGGATCTCTTTGTGAGTTCTAGAGATAGTGGTGAAGTCTAGGAGAGGCTCAAACGAAGTACCCAACAGCCCCAGCGAGTGAGCTCGTGGTTTTCCCATATCTTTTCTTCTTCTCTCCCATTTTTCTCCACCCGAGCTTCCTCTTTTCTTTTCCCCTACCCAACGGCCACCATCATCTCCCCTCCTTGTGTCAACCCCACCTCCCAACCTCATCACCACCGTCGGCCCAAAGCTCGAGCCAAATCCCCCCTTCCCCCATGCCGCCGACCCACTCTACAACCCCCATTATGATGATTTCCCTCATCATAGTTGCTTTCCTAAGTTAAGCCAAGCCAAGAGGAAAAGAATTCTAATTATTTGAAATTCAAATTTTAAATTTCAAATACTTTCTTTTTTTGAAATTCTAAATTAGGAAAGTGATTAAACCTAGATCTAATTTGAATTTCAAATTAGAGTGGATATCATAATTCCTTTCCTAAATCACATAGCTTGTTTTGGAAGCTCATAATTTTCCTCACACGCCGGCCACCCCCTCCACCCCATAGCCGCCGGCCACATATTTCCCTACCACATTTTGATTTCAAATTTCCCATAAATGCTTTCCTAATTTGGCTCCCCTAATTTAGGAATAGAATTAAGTTCAAATTCAAATTTGAATTTCAAACTATTCTTAAATTATCATCCCATAAATTAAGAGAAACCTCCAAATAGTTTAAATCTGAAATTAATTTCAGATTTAAATATTCAATTCCCTTAATTACTTGGGCCCACCTCCTTAATACCCAACCCCTCTCCCTTCCTCTCTCCTTGACCGCCCCCCCCCCACCTTCCCCTTTTAATTAATTACATCCCATGAATTAAGGATCTAATTAATACAATCCCCTCCCCACTTTCCCTCCCAATTATTCAAATTCAGATTTCAAAGGAATAAAGCCTAATTCCCCATTAAATCTGTAATTAAGTTCAGATTTAATCTACCCCTCTCCCTACCCCTCCAAAGGCTTACGTTTCTTCGTTGACTTGCACTTTAGGAAGATTACAACTTGCTGTCTTGCACTTTTGGAGATTACAGTTTGCTGCCCATAAGACTTCCAACACCCTACAGCTGTTGTCCTGGGAATTTCTGCAAAGATCAGGGGCTGTCCTGCTGTCCGTACACTTCTGCTTGCTGTCCAGAAAGTTCATGACTGCTGTCCTGAATATTTCCGACGAGACGAGCTGCTGTCCTGCTCTCCAGGAACCCCTATTTGCTGTCCTGAAAAGTCACAGCTGCTTTTCCAAGATTCCAGCAATTTTCTAGTGCTGATTCGCCATCCGGAAGGCTCTCATTGGTTGCCCAGAAGATCCCACACGGCTGTCCACATGCAGGACTTCTTCAAGTTCAGCCACCGGACTCCATATCTTCTCCCTTGCCCCTCAAATCAGATCTAAGAATTTGACGACGGTGAACTCTTCCCCAAATCTCCTATCTTTCTAGTCGCTCTCAGTTATGGTTTAGTTGATTCACATAGATAATGTTAATTCTCATCCGCTATAACCTAGTGAATTAGATAATTGAGTGAGTGGATTCTTATGGTAACTAAACTCATTGTTAGTTTAGGGATCATCGTTGAAAACCAATCATGTATGCATCGTTAGATTAAATTGATTGTTTTATGATCTTAACTCCTTTGTATGTGATTTAGCCTAAGCTTGTTTTGCCGCTCGTTATTTTGTCGTTCAAAATCAATGCAAAGATATAATTATTGTGCTCTAAAAATTAAGCGTGCAAACTCATTAAGAAAGTCATCTTCGCATGTACGTGTCACATCAATCCCCTTGATCAAAAAGCTAGAAGATGGGAATGTTTCTTTTTCTCAAAGCAACTATTCAATTGAAAATAAGTTATTAGGTAACATTACTTGTATGGTAAATGCAGCTGAACAAAATAGGTAGAGATGCTATTTTGTACGTGGAGTCACTTATTGAATCGATTATGGGTGGATTGGAAGGTCTAATAAATATACTCGACTCTGAAGGTGGATTTGGAGCTTTAGAAATGCAGGTATCTAGTTCTGTTCTCGACTGATATTATTTTAGATAGGATTCTATTCATGATACTGTCTCATCGTACTGAATGTTTCAGCTTATTCCAGAGCAAGCAGCCCTTAGAATGAATTCAATAAAAATCTCTACCAATTCTGCTAAATCACCAAAAGGTTTTTATGGTTTTCCTGTACCAGGGCATGAAAGCCATCCCGAAAGCAGTAATTCAGTCAAAATGTAAGTGACAAACTTTTCATTGTTGTGCTACACTGTATTTTGAATGCAAGTCTTGAGAACCTGTGAAAACCACCATAGCAGTAAATATTTTTATATTCATTCTTTTAACAGGCTGGAAGCTGCCATGCAGAGGCTAACAAGTTTATGTTCTGTTCTAAATGACATGGAGCCTATATGTGTTCTAAACCATGTCTTCGTACTCCGGGAGGTTCTCTTTTCTTTCTATTTACATATGATCATTTCTTTCTAAAAGGATTTTTAGCTCCTTTCTGATTGTTAATGTAAGGCTAAGTTTTCTATTTCTGTTGGGATCACTTTGTAGAAAGGCAGAAAAAAATACTTTGAATTTTATTTCTTAATTTTGTATAAAGCGTGGAAATATGTAGACTTCTCCAAAAAATTGATATTGAAAATAAATCAAAGATATTATTAAAAAAAAGGAAAAAAGTCCCCAAGAGGAGTCAACGGTTAGAAGAGAAAGAGAAGGCATATGGATTGAAATATAAGGGCCATAAGATGATCAGTTTAATAATCAGTTTAATAAGTAGAACTCATAATCCGTGTGCTCAAGGATCGTTATCAAGATTGATTGATTTGTTTGTCCTAATATCATTTAACGCTCCCCCTTAAATTGAATTGTATATATCTACCATTTCAAGTTTGTTTATAATATTTTTAAATGTGTTGTTGTAGAGTTCTTTGATAAGAATGTCTACAAGTTGATTTCCTATTGGCAGATATGAATGCAAATCAACTCATTTTTAATTTTCTTTTATCATATGTCCGCTTCCACATACTTGGCATGATTATATTTTGCTGAAATGTGAGCAATGTAAGTGCAAATTTATTTTCACAATATATCTTCCTTGGTTTTTTTAATCTAATTTTAAATCTTTTAAAATAATTTTGATCCATAGAAGTTCGCAAATTTCTTGGATAATGATTCTAAATTTAGATCTTAAAAAAGTTTTTTCTTGCTCCTCCATGTTATGAGATTTTCTCTCAAAAAATGCACAGTATCCAGTTGCAAATCTTCTTTTCATTGGTGATCATGCATAGTCTGCATTACTTCATTTGTAAAGTATTATATTTTTTATAGAGAATTTTTTACCAAAATTTAATATAAGTTCTCTGAGAATTCTAGAAGCAGCTTGAAAGTGAAATTCTTTGTGTTTGTGCATGAATTGACTAATGAAATTCACCGAAAATGCGATATCGAGATGGGTGTTAGTTATTTTTTTAAAACTAATCATTGATGTTATTTCAAGTCTACTTTTCCTTCATGTGCGTCCAAATTTTGACCTGGTTCAATTATGGTTTCACGAGGTTTGAAATTAGTCATTTTTATTTATTTCAATAGATCTTTGATATATTTTTGTTGACCCAAAAAGTATTTAAATTAGCTTGACTTGTTGATCTCAAATTTTCATTAAGATTTTTATTTTTATTTTTTTTTCTGATGCTCCTTTTATCTATTATCATCATCTTTGATGATTATATCGTCAACATATACGATAAAAATTGAAATTTTATCATAAATGGAGTATTTTATGAAGAGGTTATGATATTCTTAGCTTTGTCTCTTTCCAGCTTCATTCATGACTTATGTGAATCTGCTAAACAATGCTCCAAAAGATTTTTAAGGTTATACAAAGCCTTTTTTAATTCGTAAATTTTATTCTTTATGAAAGAACTATTAAATACGACCTTACTTGAATAGGATATGTTCTATAAGATCGTACTGCTACATTTATAGCAATAAGAACTATTAAATTTAGGTGGGGGATCCAAATATACTTCTTTTTCAACATTCCCAAGTAAAAAAACATTCTACTACTGCATAGATCATCTATGACTAGCTGCAAAAGAAATTAAGATATGTATTATATTCATTTTCACAGTAGAAGCAAATGATTCTTGATAATCATATCCATAGGTATTTCTTTTGGCCACCAGTCTCACTTTATATCGTTCTAGGTTCCCATATGCTCTATATTTTATAAAAAAAAAAAATCATTTGCATCCTAAAATTGTCTTTCCTTCTTGGTAGTTTAATAATCTAAGTGTCATTTTTTTCATAGTATTGAGAAAGTTACTAAGTTTGTCTTTTTTTTTTGGATTTGAGCCCTTCTAATTCCACAAGATAGGGCTACCCTTTCTGGTGATATTTATTTCCATAATAGCATTGGGGTTTTTGTTGGGTTTTCAGCATTTTTCTTTGATATATTTCCTTTTTGTTATGGTTGCACCTTAGATTGCCTTTACTAGAATGTTTTTGCCCGCCCTGAAGGAAATAGTTTGCATTTGTTAGTCTTTTACCTCAGGGTTTGATGATTGTTATGGCATGTATGTTTAGAAGATCAAAGATCGAAGCGTCATGTATTACCATCCTTTTTTTTCTTTGACTATTATGCTAGAAAAAAAAAATCTTTTTGTGATACTAATGCTTGACCCGGTTAGGAAAGTAGAGGTATTATATGTGACTTATGTTAAGAAAGGTAGAGGTAAACCTAAAAAGTCTTGGTTAGAAAATATTAGAAATGATTTTTCTTTATTAGATTTAAATGAGAATTTGACTTTTAACATGACACAATGGAGAAAAAGGATTCATGTAGCAGACCCCACATAGTGGGACAAAGGCTTGATGTTGTTGTGATAGTAAGTTTTATTTGCATAAGATTTGGATTGAACTTGGTTGAAATCATTTTTGAGTCTTGCAAGGAGCTTAAACACCTTTCTCTTCAAGAAATTACGTGAAAATTATGGTATCTTCACAACATGTTATCATGAGATCTTGATAATAATTCAGCTAAAGTCAATAAATGTTCTTGCATTAGAATGCTCAATGACAAGAAGCTTACATTATTTGGAGGCTAGGAACTGTAATGCATTTTGTTGCCTAATCATGTCCCTTTTCTGCATTTCAGTTATATTTTGTCCCTGGCCTCCAAATGGTAAGGACCATGGCTCCGTCTGCCTCATACCATTTGATATGGGACCTAAATGTGTTATCTGTGCATTTGTTGCTTTTTATTTGGCTTTAACTTTGTCGATAATGTTATATCTAAATTCAAATTTATGGCTGTTTAGTGATTTATTAAAATTGTAGCAGTTACTGATGCCGATACAAACTTTAAAACTGTGTATTAAATATTTGAGCTATTTAATATTCTTCATATATCATTGATTTTTTTGTTTATTTTTTATCAATTTTGTAGTAGTTTATTAAGAAATTATTTTTTCTTTCATCTATGAGTATAGAAATTCTAACTCATGTAAGACAATTTATTGCATGAATAAAATTCTTACAGTAGATATGGAGACTTTTCTTGTTCATCTTTTTTCGGATTTTGATTTTTAAGTGAGCTAAAACCTTTTTCAAAAATATAATATTTTTTTCATGTTCAACTATGAGGCTTTTTTATTTTAAACCTTTCAGCAGTTGCAAGGTTTGCTCCTATAAGGTTATACAACTTTTTGAAGTAACTCTTAGGGGGTGAATTGAGGACATTTTTTTTAGTCTAGAAAATAAGAATTCTTTTTGAAAGACAGATTCAATGGAAATGTTTTTCCTTTTAAGTTTCCAATTGAAATTATTTTCTTCTTAATGGCTATTTTAAATTATAATTTGTATATTTCTCTACAGTATATGAGAGATTGTATCCTGGGTAACTTTAGAAGAAGGCTACTGACAGTTATGAGAACTGATAGTGGCCTACAGAGGCCATCCGTTATGGAATCCCTTATTCGCAGACACATCAGTATTATTCATTTAGCTGAGCAGCACATAAGCATGGATCTTACAGAAGGAATTCGAGAAGTTCTGTTAATAGAAACCTTCACTGGACCAATCTCTAACCTCCACATGTTTGAAAAACCTGCTGATTTGCAAAGTGGATCTGCTATAGAAATGGTCTCCAACTGGTACATGGATAATATTGTGAAGGATTTGAATGGTGCTTCTGTAATGTTTGTACCTGCCCATAATTGCTTCAAGAGCTCAAAACTTGTTGGTGGATATTTTGCAGACTCGTACACGAATCTTAAGGAACTTAAATCGCTGATTTGCATATTTGGAGGCTATGGATTTGACAGATTAGACATGATGATAAAAGAACATATTTCTGCATTGTTGAATTGTATTGACACAGCCCTTCGGGCAAACCGTGAAGCTCTTGAGGCTATAGCTGGGAGTTTAAATTCTAGTGATCGGATTGAAAGAGATGCACATTTGAGGCAAATCTTGGATATCGAAACACTGGTCAGTTTCTGTGTTCAAGCTGGGCAAGCAATAGCTTTTCGTAGAATTCTTGTAGAGGCTGTAGGAGCAGTTCTTGAGGAGAAAGCCCCTCTCATTTTTTCTTTGTTAAGTGGAACATCTAAGCATTTACCTGACGAAATACCTGAAAAAGGTGAAATTAGCAGATTGAGAAAGGTATCTCATAGTATTGGTGGTGTAGTTGGGCAAGACATGGAATGGATTTATTCGGTTATGGAAGAAACTGGTGCTGCCTATGATAGTTCTTGGAGTCTGCTTCCATATCTCTGTGCTGCATTTATGTTGTCAACCTTATGGAGTACTACTAGTTTTGATGTGAGCACTGGAGGTTTCAACAACAACATGCATTGTTTGGCAAGGTTGGCTCTCTCTCTCTCTCTCTCTCTCTCTCTCTCTCTCTCTCTCTCTCTCTCTCTCTCTCTCTCTCTCTCTCTCTCATCTGTGACAGTTTTTAATTTAGTTATTGCTTTAATTATTTCCAAAAAAATCAGTTTCTGGAGCAAGAAATTAGGAGTATAAATGAGTTGAACTAAAGTGAGCTCAATTGTTATTCAGCTCGTGTGTGTGTGTATATATATTAACTTCTATCCAGAAAACCAACTTAATTTATATTTGATATATTTTCTAAAACATGCATAAATCTTACGTGCACAACTTATCCCTTCTCATTGTGGGTTTTTTTTTTTTTTCAGGTGCATCAACGCTATTATTGGAGGCAGTGAATTTATTAGGTTGGAAAGAGCAGAGCTACAAAGGCAGTCTCTTTCTAACGGTCATGCTTCTGAAATGGTAGAACCCGAAAGACTTAGTCGTGCTTCAGTAGAAGCAAGCATAAAATCAGCAATGCAAATCTTTGTTAAATGTTCTGCAACAATTATCCTTCAATCATGGAGTGAGACAAACAGGTATCCTCTTTTTCACCGTCCATTTTCATACAATCTAAATAATTTCATATAAACTATAGGCAATCTATTTTTATTCAAATACCTTTCTATCATATTTTCCAAACAGATTCTAATATTTTGAACTATAATCTTAAGTCTTGTTATTCGTGCGCACAACCTAAGTCCGTAAACTAGGAAATCACCTCAAACTTTTTTGTAATTTGAACAAACAGCTTCATTTGGATATGCGTTCAGTTTTACAATTATCCAGCACATCAAAATTTGATTTGTTGGTCCCAGATAGGTGTCAATATTTGACCCGACCCGAAAACCTGACTTGAACCTGACTCAAAATTTCTGGGTAGGGTCAACCCGGATCCGAACTGGGTCATATTCGGGTTCAACAATTCGACCCGTTTCAAAAATCGAGTCGGGTTCGGTTTGACCCTTTCACCCGAAATTGACATGAAATTGACCCGAAAACCCGTTTTTGACCCGAAAAGCGGAGATTGACTGATTTTTTTAATCAAAAACTAGTAATTTTTTCACGGCCCCAAGTTATTCGGGTCGTGTCGGTTTGACCCAGACCCGAAGTAGGTTGGGTTCAGGTCCGAAAAATTGACCCATTTAAAAAAACGGGTCGGTTCGGATTGACCCGCATAATGTCGGGTCAGTTTTGGGTTTGATCTGAACCCAACCCGTGACCCGAAATTGACACCCCTAGTCCCGGATACTCTGGTTTGTAAAGACCATGAAAGTTATTGTTTTGTCTTCAGTTAGATTGTATCTTAGGTCATAATAAATTCTCATTTTGTAGAATTTCGGGTGGGATTAAAAAATAAGAGTAAATTAAAAATAAAAACAAATTAATTTGTTTCAAAGAAAAGCACACAATCATTTTATTTCCTACAGCACAACAACAACACAAACTGACCAAGAACACCACCAAATCATCTCATATTTTTTTGGTTTTTTGCATAAACAGCTTAATTTGGATATGTATTTCAGCTATTTCATGATGCATCGCCAAAAAAAAGGATGTCTTAATCTTATTATATTGAATTATAATTTCCTTTTTATCAAAAGACCATTAGCTTGATTATCAAAATGCCCTATTCTCGCGCAGGTCACAACTAGTGCCAAAACTGATATTCTTAGACCAGCTCTGCAATCTCTCTCCCTATCTTCCCAGAAGCACCCTTGAGGTTCATGTTCCATATGCCCTTCTGCGTTCCTTATACTCACAGCACTATGGAACCTCACAACAACCCATTCCAACAATGGAAATACCACTTAATTCCCCAAAGCATTCTCCCCTCATTTCTCTTGCCCATTTATCACCTTCTGTTCGACAAAATCGCGGCGATTCAACGCCGAATTCCGCCACTTATGACTCGGGCTACTTCAGCTCATCAATGCAGAGGCAAGACGAGGCAATCGACAAAAAGCAACGGAACACAAGGCGATCAGGACCGTTAGAATACAGCTCGAGCCGGAAGGTGAAGTTCGTCGATGGCTCGAGCTCTACTGGTCAGGGACCAAGCCCAGTTCCTAGATTTGCTGTATCTAGATCTGGTCCTCTGTTGTATAAGTAGAAGCAGCTAATATTTATATTTCCGGTATGTAGTAAGTATTGCAGGAAGGGTCTCAGTAGGAATGCAAGCTAGAGTTTGTGCCCAGATTTGGAAAAAAATTTCATCAAACCTTACAATGATTCAAATTTAGTTAATTGAGATTATATTCTATAATTAATTAATTAATTAATTAATTACCATTTATATTGCATTTATTTTAAAACAATCCAAAATTTTAGATGAGATTCAGCCTTATTTAGACTTTGTCTACGGAGATATTTCTTTTCATCTCAGTGGCAATTTTCTTAATTGAGATTGACCATAGCATCTGATGTCCCTCAAACCCACGAGAAATTATTGTGTGGTGATGGGACGAAGAATTCTGTTTGGAAATAAATCAGAATGCATAACGTCAGCGATTCCGAGCTGCGGTGTTGAGCACAAGGGTGACGTGACATATTTTGGTTAGTCTCCGGACGATAAATCAGAATGCATCACGTCATTTCAGTCTATTGGTTGTGAGCTTTAATTATTAATCAAGATATTTTAAGTTCTAAGTTTATCTGTACGATGCGTCTATAAGTTTACCTTTATAGCTTAAATGTCACCCCAAAAAAAATTTTTTTTGCATGTGTAAAAATTAAATATATATAAAATTTGGATGTTATGTTTTTTGTTTATTATTTTGCAATTTAATTCGCTATTCAGTTAACAACAGTCATGTTTTGAGAACAGAATTTCATGAATCATCGCTATGATAAAAAAAGGGCATGATTGTAATTTTGAGTAACGAACACAAAATCATTAAGTAAATTTATAATACTCAAAATTTTCGTTAAAAAAATTCTCAATTTTATTTATGGAGGGATTTATATAAATATCACATAATTTTCATGTACTTATATATTAACTGTTTAATTTATATATTTATTTAATAAAATTAAAATGTTTATATAATAATAAAAAAAATCAATAAATTTGTATTTTTGAAATTAAAAATATCATTTCTTCTTACTAAGATGTCAAAATACAATATAAATAAATAAAACTTTTGTGCTAGATAAATAATACGTAAAAACTATATTGTTAATACATAAATCTCCCTATACCATATTCATAAATATCGAAACATTGTTCAGAGCAAAAATCATAAGTTTACAAAACTAACGCATAAAATTCAATAATTTATTTAGTAGCTAAAAAATTAATGCTGATTGCATTCTTTAGTAAAACACAAAGCTTGGTTCCAAACCACCCACACTAATTGAAGCGCTACAATAAATAATAATTTAATAAAATAGTTTTTATAATACTCACAATAATTTTCTATAATTTCAACAATAATTTCACAACTAATTTTATTGAAGTTGCAACTCTCTAAAACAATCAAATTTACATTTAAAAAAATTAATTGGTTTTCGGTATAAATGCTTCAATCATAAACAAAATTGAATTAAGAGGTTCCATAGGTGAATTAGGTGCAGCCACATTAGCAGTACCGAGCTGCGGTATCAAATGAAGAAGTGATGTGGCGTATTCTGATTGATCTCCAGACGGAATTTGGTGTCCGCACAGAACAATTTTTTGTAAATTACATAATACGAATACTTTTATCATAAGACATCACCTGATCAAAAGCATTTTCTTCAATGAGAGCCTGCCCTGCACAAAGTATAACCAATTTCCTTCTGCATATTCTCTGCTTAGGTCAGATTGTTAAGCATACCCACACAGGTCTTCAATTCCATCAATTTTCCAAGATAACCAATCTTTCTTATCCTCCTCATACTTAGAAAAAAAGGTCATGAAAAGAATCTAAAAATCCTTATGTGCTCTCTTCTGCAACAATACCCTGGTTTTCATTCACCTCAACTTCAAGCTTCATCTCCAGAAGCATGTGCTGTTCTTCATCCTCCTCGACCACCGACTCAACCTGACCTGACGCCGCCTTCGGCTTTGATGTGGATTGCTGGTAGAGGACTCCACCAAACATGCAAATAAGCAGCCCAATGGTTCCAACCAGGGTTGAATGCTTGTCCCAAATCACCAAATTTATAATTACAGTCAGAAGCTTGTTAACTATTCCAAGCACTGTAAAACCTGTAGCAGAGATCGCCCTTCGGCAAGAGAAACCAAAGAAAGAAATGGCCAAACCAAACAAACAAGAGAGCCCCACTGGCAAGACCACACTGAAGGAATGCCAGTCCGATTCATCCACAATTTCATGCCTTATCTTCTTCAGCTCTCCCATAACAAGCAGCTCAATGGGAAACAGTAAGAGGGCCTCCAGATTGTTGTAGAGTACAAGGCCCCAAGTGTTCAGACCAATTGTCATAACTACATGCTTGATGTAAACAAAATCAATCGACATACTTACGACGTAAGCGACGGCCCAACTGTAAGCTGTCAAGTTGAATTGATAGTCAGTAAGGACATATATGAGACTTCCAGCAAAGATGGTGGCAAGTGAAAGCCAGGTTGAGAGAGAAGGCCATGGCTGCATTAAGAAGAGTGTTTCTCCTACTGCTACAAACATGGGGACGACAGATCGAAACACTATGAACGTGTCGACATTGGCGTGGAGAAGGAGCTCGCTGTTGGTAAAGAGTGAGAGATAGAAAATCAGGGCAGCAGGTAAGAATTTCCACATTGTCAAGAGATCAAGTCTGTCATAATCTAGGAGCTTTATATAACCACAAATTAGGACTCCAAGTGTACTGGTGAGATACTGTAAGGCTGTCAAGGCACCAGGGTAGGGGAACTTCATGAGAGCCCATTTGTTGATTATTGATAGAAGGGAGGCAGAGATACAGTAGCCAGCTGCTATTCCATATATTGATGCATGGTGCAGTATATTTGCAAGAGTTTCACTCCAAGATATGTCATTCTTTGATGATGATGATGACGAGTTGGCAGCTGAATTTGTATGATTGCTGCTTTTAGTGATCCCATTGTCATCAGACATCTATAAAAAAAAAAATTTTTGTTAGGACATAGAAATGTGCATAACTTGATGATTTTAGAATGAGAAGCGAGAGCTTTCGAAGAAAAGGAACTCTGAGGATATTGGGATAAACGTAAAAAAAGTAACTTTGGTGGGTTTTAATACATAATATGAGTTCATAGAATTCAATTATTCAGATGAGTTTTCTTTACTCAAAGTGAGACCAAGAATATCATGCACATGTTGCTTATTTGGTGCAGCAGTAATAGCATGAATGGCATAGAAAAATACAAAACAAAAGCTGAAAATTCTCTCTCACATAAAACTTATCATATTTTCCTCATTAAATGATATAGCAATATTTTTTTGTGAAAGGCGACAAAATAAAATGCATAAAAATAATGATGAAAAGGAGATTGCATGAAGTGTTAATTGCATTACTCATAAGCTTAATTCCTTCATAGTTAACAAAATCCTAAACATTGCCTTTGCTCATAAATATTGATACCAAAAAGCTTATTTTCAATCATTTTGCATCTTCTCATTCTATCAAATTCTATTAAAAGTATTGTAAATCAAATACTACATCAATTTCAACCAGTTTCAATTCAATAACTAAAGGTGAAACTAGGGCAGATTTCCAAGCTTATGCAATCGTACAACGACTGAAACCAAAAAAATACACGCAAATGAAAAGTGTAGAATCAACAATGTGGAAGGAAATACTGATAGAAAATGTTAAATTTCGCAAAAAATGGTCAACTTATACGAAAAGATTAGAACTAATTGGAACAATGTAATCATTTATCACATTTCATGCGCATGTTTACAGTTCAAACTCACCATTGATTGCCGCTTCGGCCTCTATCGTGTCCTCAACTCTCTGATCTGCAACAATCAGGCACAAGTAGAAGGCGAACTCCCTTGAGTCAGGATTTGAGCAGTATTTTACCTATATCCTGCCAAGCTGCAAAAATGACAACTTTAGGGGCTGTTTCGTATCGGATTTACAGCGGGATTTAATTCGGATTTACGCTAAATCCAGGCGCGGGTTAAATCCCGGCGATGGGTAAATCCCGGATTTAAGGATTTACGGCTTAAATCCCGGATTTACTAAATCCCTCGGTTCGGCGGATTTATGGGATTTGGCCGAAGAAGCGCGCGAAAGGTAGAAAGTTACCTTCACAGCCAGCGAGCTCCCGTTGTTGCTTCCGATCAAAATGTCGTAACTTCCGTTCCGACAGGAAGGTAAAGTCGTCGAAGGAGCGAAGTCGAACAGCCACGAAGGAGCCGAATAAGCGATGCGTGCAATCTCTACACCTCTGCGAAGCAACGACGCCGAACAGCAATGACGAAAAGAGAAGCTGAAAGGAAACCTAGACGCCTCTAAATTATAATTATTAACTAATTAATATAATTTAAAATATTTTAATAATTAAGTAAATTAATTAAATAATTAAAAGTTTAATTAGTGCATAACTAAATTATCTAATTCAACTTAATTGAATGATTAGTGATATAATTAGTAACTAAATATTAATATAATTATCTTAATTAATATAACTTAAAATATATACTTTTAAATGTATAATTAATAGTGTAACTTGTACTTAATTTAATAACAACATGAAATTTTTTAATTATAAATTTATTTTTTAATTTATAATTAATTTATAGCGTAAGAAGAGAACCATCTGGCTAATAGTTAATATTTAGATATTTATTTAAATTTTAAAGGTTAAATCTGATTTATAAATTTCATTCATAATTAATTAATTATAATATTAATATTTAATAATTTAATTATAATATTATGAAAATTTAATCATGTAAATTAAATACAAATAAATTAAACTTAAATGTTAATATTAATCAATTACAAATATGAACACATAATTTCGTATTATTAAAATTTTAAATCATAAAAAATATATCCTAAACTTCCTCCTCTTTCGGTAGCGCTCTTATCAGGAAATATCTCTAGTTCTTCATAAACCCAGCAGAAAACCCAGCTAATGGCCGTTGAAAACCGGACAGTGCTTTTCAAAACCTGATTTTGATTCATGGCTTCTTCTCCACTAACCCTTCCGCCCCGCCCAAGTCCATCAATGGAGCTCTCCTGCGCAATCCGCGTTCTCCCATGCCCTTCCTCTTCTCCAACCTCATATCTCTCATTCTCCTCCTCCATCTCTACTTTTCCCCTGAAATCCCAATTCAAACCCCTCCGATTCTTACCCCCTTCCATCTCAATCCGTGCCGTCTCCGTCGCCGGTGAGCAATCCGGCCCACCACAACAAACCCTAACCCTAACCACCACACCGGCCAACAGCCCCCAGCGCCTCCTCAAAGAGCTAGCCGAGCGCAAGAAGGTCACTTCACCCAAGAAGAAGATCCCTCCCCGAAGATTTATACTCAAGCCTCCCCTTGACGACGCTAAGCTCACACAGAGGTTCCTTAATAGCCCACAGCTTTCCCTCAAGTCCTTTCCTTTGCTGAGCTCCTGCCTCCCACCTTCTCGCCTCAACAATGCCGACCGAACCTGGATTGAAGAGTATCTTCTTGAGGCCAAGCAGGCCCTTGGTTATCCTCTTGAACCTTCGGAGAAGCTTGGGGATGATAACCCAGCCAAGCAATTTGATACCTTGCTGTATTTGGCATTCCAGCATCCTTTTGGTGAGGGTGAGAGAACCAAGGCGAGGCATATTAGGAATGGGCATTCTAGGCTTTGGTTTCTGGGACAGTATGTGATTGAGCTTGCATTTTCAGAGTTCTTCCTGCAAAAGTATCCGCGAGAATCGCCGGGA
The DNA here is from genome assembly GCA_016618105.1 of Dendrobium huoshanense. Lineage (NCBI taxonomy): Eukaryota > Viridiplantae > Streptophyta > Magnoliopsida > Asparagales > Orchidaceae > Dendrobium > Dendrobium huoshanense. The sequence continues at coordinate 39,833,230 of CM028353.1, read as the reverse complement.
CCAATGAGAGAAAGGGTGTATGCTTTGACTGGGAAGCATGTTATGCCCAAATGGATCAAAGCTGCTAGCTTGCAGAATTTGGTGTTTCCTTATGATGAGATGGATAAGATGATACGCAAGGAAAGGGAACCACCGGTGAAGTAAGTTAATTTGTGTGGTTTAACGTTCATGAAATTCAATTTTGAGTATGGTATCTCATGAATTTTTGCTACTCCTTAAACAAGATTGAAAATGGATATTCTCTTATGGAGTTCAATGGAATAACAGATTGAAATATAATTATTGAAGATATATGTGATTGCGCAGTTGCATGAGTACTTTTGTACTTTTAAAAGTGGAGTTATTTACATCAAAAGATTATTCTTTAGGACCAAGTAAATAAAAATCTATTTATTAAAATACTAAAGTAGTTTAAAGAGAGCTACCACATGGCACAAGTAGCTGTTATGGATTTAAGTTTTGAAGGTAAAGTTGTTAATCAAATGAGATAAATGTCGTCGGATGAAATGTTGGAGATTAAAAGGTAAGAAGATATTATTTCTGCAAAATAAATCATTGAGAGGGAATCGAAGCTTTAAAATTGAGCCAAAATTGTTCTAGGATAAAATTATATAGTTCTAATAAGTAGATTGCCATGAAATATGAGGTGAGTTATGGAATTTTTATAATTTAAGAGACTTGATGATAGAATTAGAAATTATAATTGTTTACTAAAAATAGAAATATATTGTAAGAAGTAAATTTTATAGGAAAAAAAAATAATTATAAGGGACTTGCAATACTTGCTTAGAGTTACTAAGCAAAGGAAAGGTAAAGCTCTTAATGGTTTATGTTGAAGGATAGGTAATAAGATGAAGAACAAAGATGGATAAAAGAAAATTTCTTTGTTTCCCCCATTCATTGCCTCAAGAATATGTTGATGTATTGGCACTAAGAAGGATATATATAGAGAGAGAGAGAGAGCTTAATAACTTTACATGACACCTAAACCCTTTGCACCAATGCACCAAGATTTTGTTTAGGCTGGGTGAGATAGTGCAGCATTGATCTAGATAAAATAGCTTACACGCAAGGGAAAAAACATATAATTTGATCAAATTATATACATTAAGATAAATTAAAGATAATAGGATCGTAGCAATGGGTGATGACATCAATGAACAATAATGAATGAAAGAATTATTTGAAATGATAATGACTATTTTAAGTAACTTTTTTTTATTAAAACAAAGCAAGAAGAATGAAAGATATTGCATTTTTATCCTAAATGGTAAAGCTTAGTTACCTTTGTTGAAGATACATAAAAATAAAACTTTAGGTCCATAGGAGATGTCCATTAATACTTGTGAAGTTGTTGGAGATAATTGGGTAGTTTAATTAAGGATTTTTTGAAATGAAGCTTTCAAGCCTGGTTGAATGTTATAATGTTATTGGAAGAAGGAATTTGATGATTGTAATATTTAGAGTGTTGGAGAGAAAGTATTTTGGTTTGTTTATGAATCAAAACTCATCTATTTATAAAACAAAAATGAATACAAGGTTCTGAGGAAAATTCCATATATCATATAAACATATGCCATTATCATATCTCGCAAACTTTTCAATTTGGATGTTTTTATATGCGGACACTCTCGCTTAAACTTTTCAACTTGTTATAAAGATTGGAAAAATGGAGAGATTCAAGAGCCTTAATAAAGATATCAAGCTATTATTCCTTACTAGCAATATATGAAGTGATGATCTTCTTTGATAAGGCCAATGAAGTGCTGGCTAACTTTGATATGTTTGGTTATTTATGGAAGATAGTATTGCTAGTAATATAAATTGCAGCTTTATTATCATAGTTTAAGATGTAGATTAGATAAGTTGAAAATTAAATCTTCTGAATGAGTTTTTATTCACATCATTTCGCAAGCAAACTGAGCCACGGCCCTATAATTTTACCTCAACACTAGGTTTAGTCATGATTGTTTGTTTCTTACTCTTACTTATAAGAATTACACCAACAAAACACAATATCTAGAAGTTAATTTCTATCTTCAACAAACTTGGTGTGATTTGCACATGCTCCAATTCTTTGATGATTATTTCATTTGTAAATTAGTGTTTTTTTTTTTTTTTTGGAGATCCTTTGACATATTTCAAAATAATAAGGATAGCCTCTTAATGTTTCTTCAGATTTTGCATGTGTTGATTAGCCACACAAATAACAAAAGATATGTCAAGTCTGGTGACTGTCGGATAGGTAAGTATATTAAAAGCTAGAAGTTTCTCCAAAGGTTAGTTCATTCTTAGATGTCTACACAATATCCATGGGAGATTCAACACATTTGTATACCAGAAGGCTTCAAGAATAATTTATCTAAGAGAGAGAAACACCTTATTTATTATATGCAAATACAATGCCAAGTAATTATTTTTTATACCCCATATCTTTGATAACAAATATCTTTCGAAGATATAATTATTTTAGGGGGATTTGCATACATATCACTTTATTTCAAACTATTTAAATATCTAACATTTAAAACTTTAATATTACATGTCTAACACCCATAGAACAAATATGAGTGCATGGAATAAAATATTAAAGTTTATAAGATAGTATGGGTGGTAAGAATGAAATATATGAGTGATATATTTGATATTAAAATTTTATATGAGTGGTAGGCATGTAATATTAAAGTTTTGGATGTTAGATATGTAAATAGCTTGAAATAAAGTGGTATGTATGTAAATCCCCTTTTATTGGGGGATTATTAATGCTCTGTGCCCAAATTATCACTCATAGTGAGTAGTCATCAACATAAACAGAAATAAGTGTCATTGTAGCAGAGGAAAAATGCCAAATAAACTAGAATAATCAACAACACTATTTCGCAGTCTTAGATCAACAAAATATTGCAGAGTTTGTCGAATCAAGCATAAGGATGTTGTTTTAATCCATATAACTCTCTTCAAATCTTGTATATTTTGGTTTCTCCCCATGCAATATACTTTGGAGGTTGCTCTTTAGAAACATCTTTAGTGAGGTCCTCATAGAGAAATGCATTGCCAAGCTTGATTTATAGTAACAAAGAGCAGAAGTTGATCATAATTCAACCAAGAAATTAGTGAAATTTTCAAATTAGTTAATATCATCAACTTGAATATATCCTTTCACCATCAATCGAGTTTTATAGCAATCAATAGAGTCATTAAGATGAAACCTAATAACGAATACTTATCAGCAAGAAATGAAATTAACCATGGGAAGGAGTGTTACCAAATACTAGGTATGGTGATCAAGAAGAACACCCATTACACTATCTATTGAGTGCTTCCAATTAAAGTTGATCAAAGCCTTATGAGAAGTCTTAAAATAAGAGACAGTGTAAACAAACAAGGTAATCCAACAAACGGAAGGATATTTATTTGTGTTTGGCCTTATTCCAATCTTCATCACTCTTACCATTGTGGTTATGCTGGTCCTGCTCATTCATTGAAAATATTGAACCTCCTTAAAAATATCATCCTTGAAAGATAAGCCACAGAACTTGAATGTTCTCTAGAGCATCCATCATTTACTAAATCTTTCCACAATTTGACGTGCTAAGAAGTGCTGTTCTTTTATTGGCTGAGCCGTGGGGAGTTAGCGCTTGTTATTTTAGATCTTTTTAAGTTTACAATTGGTGATGATAGAATACAAATGCTATTCTGCATTACATAGAAAATTTTATGTTGGCTTCCGTATCTCGTATAAATTATCTTGCATGGGCGCTATGTACAAACTGTTTTCGGTATCTCAACAAATTCTTGTCACCTGCTTTCTGGCCAGATCTGTATTTTGGGCATTGTTTGGAGCAATTTATCTATGCTTTGGCATGCCTGAAGTTTATCGTGTTCTCTTCGAAGCATTTGGAATGGATCCAGAGGATGAGAACTGCCAACCTAAATTGAGACGACAACTGGAAGATGTAGATTATGTTTCAGTTGAATTTGAAGGTCGTCAACTTGGCTGGCAAGAGGTTGCTGCATACAGGGTATGATAAATAACAACTTCTTCTTCTCTTCCCATATTTGGTTTTTGTTTGTGCTCCTTAGAGTGTTCTGTTTCTCCTACTATTTCTACTTGCTGTGTTCTTAAGAGTTATTGAGTAACTTAATGGGACTTTGCTTCCTTTCCAGCCTCCAGAAGATGCACTTTTTGCTCATCCAAGGCTTTTTAGGGCATGTGTCCCGCCAGGAATGCACCGTTTCCGAGGAAACATTTGGGATTTTGATTGCAGGCCAAAAGTTATGGAAGCACTAGGCTATCCTTTGCAGATGACCGACAGAATTCCTGAGATCACAGAAGCGAGGAACATTGAACTTGGATTAGGTTTGCAGGTAATTGACTTAAGCTCCTGATTTACTATGATGCTAACATCAGTATGTGCTCATGTGATATGTTTGCAAGTGAACTGAAATTTATGCATTTTCTTGATTTGTGTGGTTGCTTGGGTATTTAGGAAAAAGCAAATTTGATATATAAAATAGCTAAATAAAAAGTGAAACAAAATCTTGAACATTTAGGCTTCATTTGGAACAGCTTTCTTATCATTCAAAGTTGAAATTAGACAAGAAGATTAATATTCGAACTTGTTCATTTATACGTCGAGTTTTAAATTTTGTTCGAGTTTGTTCAATTATCTGAACAAATGAATGTAAATGAGGTTTGTGTGAATGAGTATCAATATGTTCATCAAGTGTGCTACTTTGCAAACATCCTTGAGGTTTAAGATTGTTAATCATGATTGCTTTTACATTTGATATTTTTGTAGTTGTGCTTCTTGCATCCATCAAAGTACAAGTTCGAGCATCCTCGATTTTGCTTTGAGCGGTTGGAATATGTAGGCCAAAAGATTCAGGTAATCCTTCTTGTTCACAACTGCTCTAAATTCCAGAGTCCCTTCTTCATCCATTTGATACTTTCAGGATCTTGTAATGGCTGAGAGATTGCTCATGAAGCATCTTGATGCTCCTGGAAGGTGGCTTCAAGAGAAGCATCGGCGGCTCACAATGAACAAGTTCTGTGGCCGGTACCTGAGAGAAAAGCATCTCCACAGCTTCATCATATATAATGAAGCAGTTCAGGACAAGTACGAGCATAATCGCCGGCTCAGAAATCCGACGTCAACGGCAGTTCAGCAGGCAATTCACGGGCTGTCTTACTGTGTCTATGGAAAACCTGATGTCAGGCGTTTGATGTTTGAGGTCTTTGATTTTGAGCAGATTTTGCCTAAACCTGTGTGAAAATCTGGATAAAGTGAATGCAGGTTTAGGCTTCGTGAGATGGCTTTCTTTCTGCTTCTTAATCCTATTTTCTAGTACAAAAATTTTAACTTTTATACTATGTAGTTGCTTTAAGAAGCAATAAAAAAACTGTTCCAAACGAAGCCTTAGTCATTCCTTCTGCGGCAGCTGCAGCTGCTTCACCTTTTCTTTGCTGTTTTTGATCTGAGCAGCTTTGTAACTGAGTCACAGACTGAAAGGTCTTTCTTAGCTATTATGTGTCTGAGCTTTGGAGAATTGGTATGCATACTTTTCAGAAGTTGCAGGTTGCAGAATGTGACTGTTGAAGCAGAGTTTTTATGATGGAGTTGTGTATGCAAAGCTGATAAATTCAATGCTGTTAAGATTAGTTGTAATCTTAAGAAGAATTATTAATTGTTAGAATTGTATTGATTTTCCAATTTGCTTGGGTCATAAGAAAGTTATATGGTGTAAAATGTTATTGGAATTGATAGAAGAATAATCATTCGGAATATCCTTCTAATTCTTCTAATTCTCTTATAAAATTTGAGCTTTACTTACTGAATATATTTATGAATATATTTTAGTGTTATAATTTGGGATTTCTAAATTGGGGGAGCAAGTGGTCATCTTTTTTGGATGAGAGTGCAGTTTGGTAGGAAATTACAGCACCTGCACTTACTTTTTCTTTTATTTCCATAAAATATCAATCAAATATTGGACAGCACAAGCATGCCTTCCAACAATTATTTTAGTTACTATGATTCCAGATGCATGAGAGCTAATCATTCAGTGATGAGATTGACAAGTTTGGCAGCACCAAAAATAGATATCATGCAAAATAACAAATAAATAAATAATGTTTAGAAAGCCTCACTAGAATGAGATTATTACGTGTGAAGTCTGGACATAAAGAATTGTTTGATTTTGTAATTGTGAATAGTAAAAATATTGTGGTGAATAGACTGCGCTTTTACTGTTTACAATTACAAAATCGAACACTTCTCTACGTCTGGACTCCGCACATAATAATCTCTCCACTGGAACAAGTTTGAAAATTCTCCTGACCTTAACCATGATAGCCATGTGTGACTGCACCAAACATAGCTATCATGCAAAAGAACAAGTAAATGAATAAAGTTTAGAAAACCTCACTGAAACAAGCTTGTTAAACTTCTCTAAACCTTAACCAGCAAAAAAGTCATCATAAATGAGAGTACCTATGATGCTTAATATTGGTATGAAACCTATCAAAAATGGTATTTTTTTGTGTAGTGCGATTATAAGGCTAGAGGCCATGTACTTACACCAATCCCCAATTGTTAATCCTCATTAAATTCAACAGAAAGTGGACTCAAATATCACCTAGGCCTCCACATTGTGCAAAAATTTAATTACTCATAAGCATTAACAAAAATTATGATAGTATACCATTAAGATCATACAATTTGATTATATGCTAATCTCAAACTTAATATAAGATTTCCTAACTTTCCATTGATAAGCGAGCAATCAGATAGCAAATGCTCATATTTCAATGGTTTCTTGTTGAAGTAGTTGGATTCAAAATTTCTGCTTCACCTGATTTGAAGCAGCTGGATATCCTAATCAGAGATCAACATCTCAAATCCCAGAACTGGTGCGTTTTCTTCCATAGAATAATGCAAATCCAAATAAATGGTGTTCTACTCAGGTTTTCAAACTAATATCTCCATCAAGAATAGCATGTCTCATCAAAACGATTTCTTTAACTAGGTTCCGATATGTGAATGGCCTGACAGCAGATTTTAGAAACAGCTCAGGAGGTAACTTTCCTTTCTTCACCTTTCTACTGGCCCATTTAAACTCCTCCCTCTTCCATTCTGCTTTAATTTGCTCCAATTCTGCATCCACATCACTCTGAGTTGATTCATGTCTTTCCTCCTCTTTATTACTTTCCTCCTCCATCTGCTTCTTGTAGTGTGTATCAGATGCCTCGAGCCTCTTTTTCACCAGCTCCTCCATTGCCTGTGAGCTCTTCAGAGCCTTCTCCCATTGTTTATCCCAGTATTCCTGAGTTTCTTCAGGATCAGGATCTATTACCTCTTCTTCTTCATCATCTTTATCCAGCTCATCCTCACCCACATCAATCACTTCACCATCACCTCCTGAAGCCTCAATAACATAATCATCATCATCTTCGTCATCCTCTGAACCACCCTCTTCATCATCCTCAATCCATTCAGTAACTTCTCCCTCATTCCCACCACCATCATCATCACTCTCATCAGGAGCATCACAGCCCAATTCAATCTCCTCTAACTTTGCCTTCCATTCTTTAGTGTAAGGGTGAAGCAACTCCACTGGATGGTTTCTCAGCAAGAACTCCAAGCACCGCGATTTTCCTTCATCACTCAACTTCTGATAAGCATTCACCACATCATCCACATAGGCTTTGGGACTAATCTTAACAATCTTACACAGACCACCAAAGTAGGTGCAGTTCTCAACAAAAACCCTACCATTTTCCTTTGTCTTCAACTCGAATTTAAACTCATTCTCTGTGTTCGGATCAAGCAGCGGCCATAGATGCTTAAAAAACTCATCTTGAGGCTCAAAACGGCACTGATAAAGCGGCTTCTTAACGTAAATGATATCAGGTCTCATCCAAGCGGCACATTGTGTAACATTTGCTCTACTCCTGTTTCCCAACCGACCCATCAAGCTCCATTTATCAACCCGCTCCTTCTTGCTGGCCTCTACAACGACCTCTGAAACCAGAGTCCACTGCTGCCAAGGGAGCTCACTAGCCCTCCATTTCGGATGCCGGACGAAAACCCAGTAATGCCGGAGGCCAACAGAGGGGTTGAGATCTAGGACATGGCGGGAGTATTCATTAGCCATCTCAAACTGTTCGATCTTTTCAAACTCTTCGTGATCGCGAACCTCGCTGATGATGGAGACGCGCTCGTCGGTGAACCGGCCGCGAATTGGGGGGCCGACGACGATGCCGCGCCAGGAGTAAGGGCCGTATCGGCCGTACTTGTACCAGTCATAAGGGTGTCGGAGCATGGGGTGGTCCTTGGACATGAATCGGACGGCGCGGTCGTAGCCGAGACCGATCATCTCGAGTTCATCCTCAGTGAAGGAATCCGCTTGCTCGGCAGCTGCGCGGGAGCGGCGGTAGAAGCGGTTTTCGGAGCTTCGGCGGGAGCGGCGGCGGGCGTTCTCCTTGGCGGCGCGGCGGAGTTCACCGCTACCCTCGATACGACCCGAAGAGGGGCCTCCGGGCTTTTTCTTGCTTCGGCCCGCGGAGACGGCGGTGGAGGAGGAGAAGGATTGGTTTGGGAGGGGGATGGGGTGGTGGTGGATCAGCGGGTAGGGTAGTGATTTGAGATGAGAGGACAAGAGGAAGGGGAGTTTTGGGCTTAGGTTTACGTGTAGGGTTAGGGGTTGGGGGTTGAGGGAGCAGAGGAGCTTGTGAAGACCGCTCCATTTGGATTGAGAAGGCGAAAGAGAGGGGCTCTGGGGAGGTTTTTGGGTGGAGAAATGGAGAGTAGAATACATCCTCAGGGATAGGGAAAATGGATCATGGAACTATTTCGTTATATATATATATATATATATATATATATATATATATATATATATATATATATATATATATAATTAATTATAATATATATATATATATAAATTAATGATAGAGATATAAAGTGTTGCGGCGTGATACTAATGTTTCTCAAAATCAATTTGGATTCATGCCGGGTAGGTTGACTATGCAAGCCATATATTTATTAAGAGGTTTGATGGAGAAATATAGAGAAAATAAGGAAGATCTACATATGATATTTATTGATTTAGAAAAAGCATATGATAAAGTTCCAAGAGAAGTGCTATGGAGAGTTCTTGAAAAGAAAGGAGTCAATAATGCTTATATTCAAATCATTAAAGATATATATGCATGAGCTATTACTTGTGTTCAAACACAAGGTGGATTGACCAAGTATTTCCCTATTTCGGTTGGGTTACATCAAGGATCAGCTTTAAGCCCATATCTTTTTGCTTTAGTCATGGATGTTCTCACTAGACATTTGCAAGAGGATGTACCTTGGTGTATGTTTTTTGCTAATGATATTCTTCTTGTTGATAAGACTAGAAAGGGAGTTGAAGGTAAACTTGAATTATGGAGGTCAACCTTAGAGTCTAAAGGTTTTCGCTTGAGTAGATCTAAAACGGAATATATAGAGTGTAATTTTAGTAGTAATAGACCTAGTGAGGGGATTGTGACTTTGGGCGATCAAGTCATTAATAAGAGTACACGTTTTAGATATCTTGGATCTATTGTTCAGAGTGATGGTGAAATAGATGGGGATATTATCAGCAGAATTCAAGTTGGATGGTTGAAGTAGAGGAATGCATCGGGCTTGTTATGTGATAGAAATGTACCCCTCAAACTTAAGGGAAAATTCTATAAGATGGTAGTAAGGCCTGCAATGCTTTATGGTGTCGAATGTTGGCCTTTAAAAGAGAAGCATAATACTAAGTTAAGTGTGGCAGAGATGAGGATGCTCATGTGGATGAGTGGCTTTACCCTTAGAGATAGGATACGAAATGAGCATATACGTGAAAAGGTTGGAGTAGCTCCAGTAGAAGATAAGATTAGAGAAAGTCGCCTTAGATGGTTTGGTCACATAAAACGGCAGCCTTGCGATGACCTGGTTAGGAGAGTAGAGGTATTAGATTTGACTTATGTTTAGAAAGGTAGGGGTAGACCTAAAAAGACTTGGTTAGAAAATATTAGGAATGACCTTTCTTTATTAGATTTAAACGATAATTTGACTTTTAATAGGACACAATGAACAAAAAGGATTCATGTAGCCGACCCCACGTAGTGGGATAAAGGCTTGATGTTGTTGTTGTTGTTGTTGTTGTATAGAGATATAAAGTGTGTGAGAAAGAAAAAATTATTACATGCGAGGTCAATCAGAAACCATCATGTTATCCAGTGCATAGTGCATTGTATCACATGACAGCTCCTGATTAGCCTTTGGACCTAGGGCCTTGGGGAAATTGGCCCTCTAAAAAAAAAAACTTATAGGAGAGTAAAAAATCGTTTTCCCCCTCCTAAAAAATCAATTTTGCTCCCCCCCCCCCCCCCCCCCCCCCCCCCCCCCCCCCCCCCCCTAAGCCTTTTTGCCTCTATTTGATTTGTTCTCTTTAAGAATATCAATTATTTATATTTTTTCCTTTATCTTCTCCCAATGTTATATATTATCTTTTTTTAATTGCAATATTTGAAGGCTTTTTTCTATAAATTTTTTATAAATATTTTTTGAAAGCGATTTAGCTGAAAATTAAGAATATCAATGTTCTTGCAATATTTTTTTATAAATTTTTTGTTGCTGAAAACAATTTTGATATACATTTTATTTGCATTTGGAAGCTAAAAAAAATTAGATCAAATATAAAGCTAAAAAAATTAAAATAACTTTTCCTAATATTATATATATAGTTTTTTTTTAATATTTAATTTTTTTTATTTTATTATTATTATATTTAATTTGCCCCCCTCAAAATTAGGGCTGATTCTGCTCCTGCTTTGGACGCATTTGACATCTTCAGGTAATGTAAAAGAGAGAAAGAAAGAGAGAGAGATTGGGTCTTTGATTATTTCTTTTATGGAGGTAAAATGTTATATTCTCGATATATAATTCAATGTCACATGAAGATAAATAAAGAGGATAATATGAGAGAATGATATCCTTATGTATTGCACATGGTCATTTTTTATGTCAATTAGGCATGCTAAAATATAAGATTTTTTGTGCTGTGAATTATTAAAAGAAAAATTCTAATAGCCTTTTTTTAGGTTTCTTGGATTAGATTGATATTGCGAACTGGTTCCTTTATTGTTTTATATGTAGAATAATGGTGAGACCCATTATATCTCAAATTGGGATCTTATAATACAATTGAGAAGAGAGAGAGTGAGAGAGAGAGAGAGAGAGAGAGTATGAGAGTGAATAATAAACTAAGGGGGGTGATCGAGCAATAATTATGGAGATGATTGGCAGTAGCTTCTGTGAAATAATTTTGTTTTAAAAACATGAAAATTTTTAAGTATGATGTTTTGACGTTAATTTGATGAGCGTTGCAACATTAGGTCGTGAACAATATACATATATATATCTAAAGCCCCTAAAAAAACTCACCCCACCAATATCCTCTCTTGGTTGTTTGACTAGGAAGAAATTGAAAAAATGAAGAGGAGAGAGAAGAGAGAAATATATTTGGATCGTATTTGTCAATCATTCCTATTTATATATTTTGTTTTACTCATTATAAGTGTATAATCTCTTACTTCTGTTTTTAAACATCACACTTTTCGGATCAAACTTCATCATCTTATACACCACCGACGCTACGTGGTAAGACGGCACCACCGGCTAGCTCCATGAGTTAAATGTAGAGGAGAGGGGAGGAGTGGCCGTCATAGTTGATGGGGCCGTCGAAAGGTGTGATTTTTAAGGTGGCGGCGTGGATGAAATCGGCTCCCTGGTCGTTATAGTCAATGGAGATGTGCAAGGATGTGAATGTCGCCGGTGAAGTGTTTTTGGGTGAGAAGTCGGCCCGCAATTGGAGTGTGGTGGAGGAGGGGAATAGGAAAAGAGTGGGAGATTGGTGAAAAGAAGACCTTTTTGGATGTAATGAGGGCAGAGCATGCCGACGGCAATAATGGGAGGAGGTTTTTGTTAGAATGCCTTTACACGTCAGCAGTAGTTAGTTACAAATCTTATTTTATTTCTTTAAACTCCTGTATCTATAAATAGGACATTATGTTTGTAATCTAAAGTCAAGCAATATTATTTTTCCTTTCCATCTCTCTGTCTTCGTCTTTTCTGCTGTTGACCTCATTTTTGTATGAGGTCTTCAATAAGATCCTGAATCCAATCCAGACTCAAGTCAATACAAATCCAATCAATTCTAGACCCAGATCTCAGGTCCTAAGGCTTGGTCCTAAAGACCTTTTCCAGCAAATCTTTGAATACTTCAAAACCCAATCAAATGGATTCTGATTCAGGCTCTGTCAGTTTCATACTGATGGGGCATGTCTCTAGTATCAACCCTCCAAATTTGAGCTCATTCTGAACTCTCTAACCCCAGTTACTAAATCGGAATCCAAAGGCTGTAAAATCTTCAAATATTTACAGCCCATGCCACTGGACCTGCCCTTAACTAGACCCTGACCTTAGAGACCTCCCCAAAGTCTCTAATCACTTTCAGACCTTCAATCCTGACTCCCTGAACATTAAACTGCCTCTGGGCTGGCTCAATTTGACCCCCTATTTAGCCAGGGGTCAAAATGACCAAAATACCCCTATAGGGGCTCGAACAGTGATTTCAAATCAAATGAGCTCCAAACTCAATACAACCACTTGCAACAAGTTTCAAATGTCCAGGTGAACCTGTTGGACCCATTTCCAACCCCTGAGTCAATCTGGTTGACCAAGTCAACATGGTTGACCCGAAAGGTCCCTTAAGGGTTTAAATGGTGATTTTTACCAAATTGATCTTTCCAGACCTTAGGACCACATTCAATAAACTCAAAATGATGTTCTGAATTTGTTCAATCCATTTCTAGACCCTGAATTCAATTGGTTGACCAAGTCAACCAGTTCTGGCCTAAAAGCCCATTAAGGGCCTAGCAAGCCCATTTCAATCCCACTATACTACCTCATACAGGCTAACCTAAATGAACCTACACCACACCAGGACTTCAAATCAATAGTTCACCCTAGATTTTGACTGGTCAACCAGTCAAACCGAGGATTTGAATGAGTCAAACCTAGTCAAGCATCTTCATCCAATCTCTTTCTCCTAAATCAAACCCAACCAGATCCATTCATCCATTGGAAGAGAATTCACAGCTAGCTTTGATGCCAACTCAGCAATCCTTGACTCCTTTGACCGGTCAAATGGTCAAAGAGAGCTCAAATGAGCTTACCCGGTCAAACTCAACCAACTCAACTATCCAGCCCAAGCTAGACCCATCCAGCCATTGGAAGGGACCCTATAGTCTGCCTCATTGCCACCTCAGCTGGTTTGACCTCTGTTGACTGGTCAAAGGGTCAACCAAGAGCTCAAATGAGCTTCCTTGGTCAATCCGACCCACCAAGCTGTAGCTAGATCAAACCAAGCCCTTCCAACCTCTGGAATAGAATCCAGAAGTTTCTTTGGGCTCAATCAAACCCAACCCAGCAGCCAAATCCAGCCTAGCCAGCTCGGATGGTTCCCTCTCACGTGAGGACAAAAAAGGAAGTGGCCAGGTCATTTCAGCCAGTACAGTCCTTCTCTCTGTGTTCTAACCACCTGGGCCAGGTGTCAACCATCCCAGCAATCCATCTGATCGATCCAGACCGCTCGTTTTGGCTCCAAACGGCTGAATAGAGCAAGAGGGACGGAAAAGCTCATGACACACTACTCTTGCTTCCAGAGATTCTCAGAGCTCTCTAGCATTTCGTTTCAATTCCTCTGAGTTATACCTTCTTCCCCCCATTGTTTCCCGTCGTTTGGACATCGCCGACGGCAAGGAGCACGAAGGACCGTGAGCTATTCCGTCTAAACTCATTCAACTCTGCTTCCAGTGATCCTCCAAGCTCGAAGCCTGAAGGAAATCAACACGTGGACAATCTACAAATTCAACCGTGAAAAAATCAACTCATTTGATCCATCCTTTGGTGAGAAATCCTAAACCCTAGATTCTTATCTAGGTTTCTAAATAGGCATCTATCTAGGAGCTTTTAAAACGTGAAAACCTTTCCCCATTGTTGATCCAATTAACTGTCGCATGGATCTCAACGATCAAGCATTTTAATCCTCTGGAAACAAAGTTTAAAACTTTTTTTGAGCTTAGGGTTTTCGGGTTCCTGAGCTTAGTGACGAAATCAGGACCGTCCGTTTTCTTTGTTTATTACGGACGGTCAGGATTTCGTTTAGAGTAAACGACTGTTTTTAGCCCATCTAAGCGTGAGATGGCGGGATCAGATCCGGCTGCATTTGATCCGTTTGTTTCAAACGGCGGGATTGATCTGTGGCCGTCCGATCTCTTAAACGAGATCAAGCCACGGGATTCAATCCCCTCCGTCGGATCGAGCCGCGTTTGATCCGAGGGTTATTAAGCCTTGCTGACTCATTTAAGTGACGGGGTCCCGCTTGACCGCCGCCGCTCACGTGGACCAATCAGTTGCTGCTGTGTATAAATCCCGTTTTAAGGTTTTTATTAATTAGTTTTACCGCCAGAACTTCCAAAAATTATATAAAATAAAATACTCAGTCAAATTTTGTGTACAACCACTCATTTTTCTCGGAATAAAATTTCCTATTTTCTAAAAATAAATCAGAGCCTAGTTTTCATTATTTTAAAAATTATATTTTAACCCCTACTTTTCTTTATTTTTATTTTATATTTTAGTTAAATTTCAAAGCAAAATCAATTTGCTGTTTTAAAAAAAAGAAGAAGAAGAGTAATTCTGTTTTAAATGGCATGATCTAGTTTTAGATGTTATGGTGACGAAGTCTATGTGCATCTTGAGTGTCTTTGTATAAAATTACTTAGGATTTCATTCATTTCACATTTAAGTTCCCTCTTATAGTAGGTTATGATTCAATCTAAGTGCCTTAAGAGGGAACGTATTGTCAATTGAACGTTTTTCTAATGGTTCCATACATACATTCAGAGGTTTTAGTGAATAATCATATATTTGTGTATCCAATCTATATTGAATATTTAGAGGGCAACTACCCTAGTTATACTCTCTTAACCATTCTAGATAACTCTCTAGATATTCAATAATCCAATGTCAAATAAACTCTAATGACTCTATGTTGTATCTTCTACACATTATAGTGTCATTGAGTTAAGTCAAATATATGATTGCTTGTTGAATGGATCTTCAAATACAATTAAACATGTTTTAAATATAATTTTCAAAACCTCATTGCATTCATTTCATTCCTTCTTAGATTTAGTACACTTGCTCATGATTGTACTGATGTGATTGTAATTTAGTGTTTCAAAGGGTTAGAGACTTTGATTTATATCCTATGACCTAGTGACACTAAGGACAATAATTAAGGAGGAGTCTTAGTAAACTTAGATCAATTTAGGTGAACTCTACAAACATTCCTTTTGGGATGAAACTCCAACATAGAAAACATAGCCTCATGGACCTCTTAACCAAATTCACTTTGATTTGACACTAATCAACCTTATAACAACTAATAAATTAAGGACTCTCTCCTCTCTTGTTCTAATAAACCTAAATAAATCAAATAAAAACCTTCAAAAATCTAAATCAACCTCAAATCACTGTAATCAATCCAACACATTTCTAATAAAATCTTTAACTCCTAATTCTTAATTCACTTAAGCTACTTAAATATATTGGGTACCGCTGGGTAACCCAGGCCTACGAGGCTATTAGCTTAGCCCCAAGGAAGGTGAAATAAACTTCACGGCCTCGGTGTGAAACAAAGGTGGTATCTAACCAATCATTAAAAATCAAATCTCTAAGTCAATCTCAAATCCTTAATAAATCAATAAACCTTTAATTCTTAATAATTTCTGAATTCTATTAATTAAAATCTATTAATTTATTCAATTAAATTATACATTCCTTTAATTTGAATTAATTAGATAATTTGATTGATTAAGATTTATCTTAATCAATCAAATTTGATAATTGATTCAGATTAAACGAATTCGGGTCTTCTACACCTAAAGTTTGATTCCTTTTGGAGGACTTTGGGTGTTTTGTCTTTTAAAGATCCTTAAAACATTTAAATAACAAAGAAATCTCCTATGGATTGTGCTTGACTCCTTTTAGGAAGGCACTAATCCATTTGGATTTGGAGATCTTTAAATAAAGAATAATAAACCACCGACCTTATACGACGTGCTAGATTCCTTCGGGAGGGCACGTTGTATTACATTTATAAGGTCCCTTTCTCTCTCCTTAATAAATTATAAGGATTCTCAAAATAAATACCTATCTTCTGTCTAAGACGGGTATTTATTCTGAAAGTCCTAGGATTTATAAATTGATGATTTACTGCACTTAGGGAATTATCAATCTATAGATTCTTTATAACTAAATTAAATAACTCCAACATTCAAAATTGGAATAATTCTTAATAAATTAAAATATACTTTACTTAAATTTTAATTAAATTCCTTTGACCTATAATAAATCAATCTTAATAATACATGTAATTTAAACAAATAAACCTATTAGGACCTATCCAAGCCACACAGCTTTTTTCACACACTTAGATGCTTGCTAGGACAACCAACTCTAGCCTAAGTTAGGCCGGTGGATTGTTGTGGTTTGCTTGCGGGTGTCTTGCCTAGAAGGCACCTATGTGTGATTGCTTACTTTTCTGTACTGCATTAGCATGCATATCTACTTTTCTGTCTGTACACCAGAGAGCGGAGTGAATAAAGTGAGGGCCGTGTACTTTACTTTTCTGTCTTTACTTTCCTGCATTTATAACTGTACACAACACACTCATAACATGCATCATTATATAACTGCTTTATTTCTCGTCTTTTATATTACTGCAACAGTAGAATGTTTTTAGGATCTGATGTACTGCTTTTCATTTCCTAGAATTGTTGTATATAGATTGAGTCTGTACAGCGTCTGGAGTCTGTAAAAGAATTAAAGATAACTGCTTATAAATATATAAATGGGGCTCCAAAAAGTAATGTCCTCCTTTAGAAGGACGTTCCTTTTTGGAATTCCATAGAAGACTCGAAGCCTGAAGACCATAAGCAGTTATATTTAATTCTATTTTCTCGTAGGTTTAGAACCCAGGTTTGTTGTCGGTGGATCCTGGCCACCATTACTTTACTGCAAATTCTGGGGTGTAACCGATGAAAATTATATTAATAAAATCAGCTCTTTCATATATAACTGTTTCATACATCATTCACATACGAGTAGATTTTTGGTTTTTGTAAGCATATTACTCTGCATTTATTTTAAATTCTTGAATCACTCCTTGATTCCTAAGATAGAACCATCTTAACTCTTGCATCATCGGCGAATTGTTGTGATTAAGATTGTTAACTGGCAGCCCACTCTAGGCAGGTGGTAAGTCCATATTGTATACACTTCTCTCTGCACATTCCTCCTAATCAATTCTAACTCTTCTAAATTCAACTCTATAATCTAAAGCCTGATCGTGAAAATTTAAATTAGCCCAAATATTTAATTAAATTTGTATATAATTTTGAAATCAATTAGTCTTCATTTAAATCGAGAGTGTTCTCTTAGGAGATGTAATTAACTACAGGGGCTTGCCCCTATAGGAAGTTTAGATCCCAGAATAATCTAAACCCTACCTAAGTTCTTTTCTGAAGTAGGGGAAAGATCTGTGGAAGTAGATTATGCTTTGTTCACATTTAGGAGTTATTTCTATAATTAATGAATGGATAGATAGTTGGTTTGTTTTTACTAACAAATCAAATATCTTCTATATTTAATTATAGAAATGAACTTACAATTCGTTAATCTAATCAGGTTAATTAGAGAATATACTCATCATCCCTTCAGGATGATTTGAATATTCTCTATACTATACCTGATTAGGAGAAAGAATTGTACTGCTTCTCCCTTTAAAATCAATAGGAGGATATTAGTCTGTCTTTTGGGGCAGTATAACATCCGACTATGTAGATTTAATCAGGAGAAATATATCCTAAAAATAAATAAAGCAAATCATGTGAGAAGATAAAATTCATATTTTTAAATAGAAAACCCTGTCTTATCTATACTTTTGTTTAGATTCATTCATTATAATCAAGAAATAGATAGATATTCGATTTACTTTTATAAGTAAATCAAATATCGTCTGTATACTTGATTTTAGGAATGAATCGACGATTCACTAATCTAATTAGGTAATTAGGGAAAATACGGATCGTCCTTTCGGGTGATTTGTATATTCCCTACGTCATACCTGATTAGGAAAGCGAATTGTCTGTTCTCTTTATTTAGAATTAATAGAAGGATATCAGTCTGTCTTTCGAGGCGGTCTGATATTCGACTATACAAATTCAATTGAAAGAGAATATTCAAAAAATATAAATAAAGCAGATTATTTTTCTGTAAATAAAATAGGATAAATTTTATTTAAAAAAGTTATTTTAAAAATCTATTTTTCTCTCCTTCTCTTTCTCTATTTAAATTATATATAAATTTATTATATAGTATAAATTATATTATATTATATTAAATTAAACTCCTACATAAAAGAATTATATTTAAAATAATATAATAAAAATAAAGTTGAGATGATTTTATTTTCTCACAGATTTTTCTGGCGACTCCGCTGGGGATAGACTTCTCTCTCCATTTCAAATGAAGACTAAATTCTTTCTAAAATTATATATATAATCTAATTAAATATTTGGGCAATTAAATTTTCATCTAAATTTTTGTTCCTCGGTGTCTGTCACTGTCTTTGTGGGTACTATCTGTACTTCTGTGATGTTGTTCTAACGAGTGTTTTATACTTGGTTTTCTCGCCGCTATTTGATTTCATCGATAGTTGTTGTCCCCTTAGCCTTTTTTTCGTAAGGCTAAGCAGTTGAGTTAACAGTCAACACCGGTGTGGGCCCCATAGCCTGCCGAAGTGCTGCCCGTTTCTCTTCTGATTTTTGAGTAGCTTTAGCGAGTCTACAGTCTTTCAGACTTCACCTCTATAGATTTGGGTCTGTTCGGTCCGCTTTTCTTTTTCTACTACGATTCTTTTCGTAAATTTTTCTGATTTGTTTTGACTTTGCTATTTTCGAGCCGTATTTTGTTTTCAACATGATTGAGAAATATACCTGAACTGCAAAACTGCTAGAATTCTGATAAATCGAGTCAACCCCAACCTGTATGTCTTTGTATGACATATGCATGTTTATTTCCACACTGTTTGCATGTTTATGGCCACGCGAGTGACCATCACCCATGGTTACCAGAGCTTTTCCTAAAAGCCTGGCGGACGACCACCTGGAAACGGAGGTTAGATCCTAGGTCTGGTAGGGGTTATGCCGCCCGTTTGTCGTCTCAAATCTGTATGTCATTTTGTGTGATTAGTCACTTAGAATTCTTTTCGAGTCTATTCATAATCATAATTGATTTCTTTCCATTCATTATATTTAATGCTCTCTTTTGATGCTTATTTTGGAGTCTCGATATTTTGGCTTTGATTTATCAGTTGATTTTGATTGATTGGTTTTTATTTATGCTCTATAATTGTGTAGAATCCCTTAAATTGAGTCAACCAAGCCTATATGTCACTTTCCATTCATTATATTTAATGCTCTCTTTTGACCTTACCGGACTCACCGTCTGTCCACCAGTCTCCGACCATAAAGAACACAATCTCTGGATCCTCATTGATGTACAGTATACATAACTCAGGTCACGGATTGCTTCCAATTCCCGACTCCCATCGTAAGCTAAAGCTTCGCAATATGTTACACGTCCCTGAACTTGCTCACAATCTTTTATCTATTTCAAAACTTACATCTGGTAACAATGTCTCTGTATCATTTGATTCTAACAATTTTTCTATAAAGGATTGTCGGGACAATCGAACTCTTCTCCGAGGTCCCACGCGTCATGGCCTGTATCAAATCAGGCCTCCTTCCAGCAATAAGATCACTGCTCTAAAGGCGTCGTCGGATCTGCACTTCCGGTGGCACTCCAGATTGGGACATCCGAGTACAAGAACCCTCCAGCTACTAAATCGGGAAATCCCAGAACTAGCAAGATTGGCGTCACCCAACTCAGCATGTGTTTCTTGCAACGTATCAAAGAGTCATAAGCTTCCTTTCGCTACAAGTTCTTCTGTGTGTAATAAAAAATTTCAATTAGTTCATTCGGATGTATGGGGTCCGACCCCTGTAGCTTCCTTAAAACGATTTCTTTTACTATGTCATTTTCATAGACGAATTTTCAAAATTTTCATGGCTTTACTTACTAACATCAAAGAATGAAACGTTTGCTAAATTTCAACAATTTCATAACCTCATTAAAACAGAATTTAACACAACCATTCAGACTTTTAGATCGGATGGTGGTGGTGAGTTCACAAGCAATGAATTTCTAGCTCTACAACAAAACGGCACCTGGTCTCTAGTTCCACCACCGCCAGGTAAACCAATTCTAGGATGTAAGTGGACATTCAAAACTAAACTCGCTCCAAATGGAAAGGTTGACAGATTCAAGGCCCGGCTCGTCGCTCAAGGATGCTCTCAGGAGTTCAGAGTAAATTACACAGAAACGTTTAGTCCAGTGGCCAAGATGGTTACGATATGCATTCTTCTCACGATAGCAATTCATAATCAATGGTCGGTAACCCAATTAGATGTCTCTAACGCGTTCTTGCACGGAGAACTTGTAGACGAGGTGTACATGAAACAACCAATCAGTTTTACATATTCATAATTGCCTCAACACGTCTGCAAATTGCACAGATCAATATATGGGCTTAAACAATCTCCGTGACAGTGGTTTAACCGTTTCACCTCCTACCTTCAAAATTTGGGATTTTGCTTCAGCAAGGCGGATCCCTCCCTACTTATCTTTACTCAAAACACCATTTGTTCATTCGTTTTAATTTACGTGAATGACATTCTGGTTACAGGTAATAATACTGAACACATTCAAGACATTCTTCAAAAATTGCAACACGAGTTTCGCTTGAAACAACTAGGAGATGTCTCTCTCTTCCTAGGAATTCAGGTGATAAAAAATAACAACAACTATTTTCTACATCAAGAACACTATGCTCGTGATCTCCTTACACTTGCAGGTTTCAAAGACATGCAAACCTTTGGCTACCCCTCTCGGACTGAAGCCATGCAATAATCCCGATGATCAGCCTTACTGCGATCCTACTCACTTCCGAAAATTAGCTGGTTCTTTACAATACCTGTCCATTACTAGGCCAGACATAGCGTTTGCCACAAACAACATGGAATTGACGTATGTGTTGATTTATTAAGCATTATGGGTTTCTCTATTGTTTATTGATCTTTCTACTGATGATTTTGGGATTCCATCGATCATGCATTGATTACTGATTTTCGTATATGCATAGATTCAATGATCATGTGCAAGTGATTGTTATTGATTTGACTGATTGACATGCATATTGTTCAGTGCCGTGCTTTGATTTCAGTTGTAGGTATTAGGTGATCTGCTGAGCTTTTTGAAGCTCATTATATGTGGTTAATATTTTCAGGTCAAGGCAAGAGAGCAGGAGATTGAGGTTGATCAGGAATCTTCAGGTTTTTATCCTTTTGTTATAGTGATTATTTTTGTACTCAGGACATGATAGATTACTTGTGATTGATGTGTAGATCTTGAGTATTGTAAATGTACTTTTGGGAATGTTCAGAATATGTACATTGATGTTTTTTTTTTTTTTTAAATTGTAGATTTTGTTAGACTGTTTATCTGATTGATGATTATAGATAGCTTTGATAAGTTATAATTTAAAAGATCGATTTAATAATTCTTCCAAGTTAGATCTTGGGGCATCACAATACGGACGCCGACTGGGCGTCGGATCCAGCTGATCGTAAATCAGTATCCGGATTCTGCCTTTTTCTAGGATCAACTCTCATCTCCTGGCACGCGAAGAAACAGGTAACGGTGGCTAAATCCTCCATCGAAGCCGAATATCGCTCTCTGTCGTCCGCAACGTCCGACACAATATGGTTGCGACGCCTTCTAGCAAAATTTGAAATCCCTCAACTAAAACCAACACCGATATACTGCGACAACACATCAGCTATTGCGATCGCTCACAATCCAGTGTTTCACGCACGAACGAAACACATAGAAATTGACTACCATTTCATTAGCAATCACATAAAGAACGGTGCAATTCAACTTCATCATATCAGCTCGGAAGATCAGATCGCTGATATTCTCACTAAGCCGCTCCCGATCAAATGCTTCAACATTCTGAGATCCAAATTAACCATTCAATCATTGAATCGTTAATTTGAGAGGGGATGTTAGAATGCCTTTACATGTCAGCAGTAGTTAGTTACAAATCTTGTTTTATTTCTTTAAACTCCTGTATCTATAAATATGACATTATGTTTGTAATCTAAAGTTAAACAATATTATTTTTCCTTTCCATCTCTCTGTCTTCGTCTTTTCTGCCCTGTTACGTCTCCACCTGGAAGAGACCTGCTCTCTTCCGTGCTCACAGAGCCTTCTTGCTTCATGGCAAGAAATCTTTTAGCTTTATTGTTTGTTTGAACAGGATTTCGATTCCACACCACGTCCAAAACCCCACGCACCATAACTGTGTCATTGTTTGTTTGGAGAGGATTTGGTAATCTAGCATAATTCAATGTGTTGAATGTATGATTGAAGTTCGCTGTGTTGGATGTATAATTATTATTGTATTTATAGTAATATGATGTCTCAAGCTAATTATTACATAAAATATATCATAATTTATACATATTATTTTGATGGATGAGAAATTAATTCTACTTATAAAAATCACGGGATCTCTTGCATTTTTCAATCATTGTCGTGGCGACCAAAACTAGGTGTTGTCACTAGCAACCATTGTCACTACTAATGATCAATATCAGAGATCACCACCATATCAAAATTTTTTGACAAGATTTAACTATGTTGTTGGATATAAACTATACATTTATGAACACTTCATTTTTATAATCTCCCTTAGAAAAATAAGACACATTTAATCTCCCTATTATTCAGCCGTAAATAAATGAGGATTATTGTATCGCTTATTATAAAGTGAATTTTTAATTGGACCAATACTCATTATTTTTTCCATTTCTGAATTATCCACATCAAAAAGTATGATCTTAATACTTTTATATATGTGTGCTGAATTATTGGACTATGCTTAGATATAAAATATACACTATACTAACTCAAAACTTCAAGCACGTAACATTGATGATAACGAACGTCGACTTTTATAAAGAAGACAGGCTTTAGTATAATTTTTGAATAGAATTAGTCAAACTCAATTAATGTGCCTAAAATTTAAATTTTAAATTTATTTTTATAACACTCAAATCTGTCAGTTTATTAGTAATATTAACTCATTTAAAATAAAAAAATTAAAAAATTATAGTATGTATGTATGTAAGAAAATCGTGTTTTTTTGTGAAGAATTTTTATTCTATCCAGTAAATGTACGCAGAGGAAAGTTTGATTTTAGGAAAAAAAAAAAATATCTGTACCGGTGAAACCAGATAAGCGTGGCATTTTCATGGTTTTATAGGGAAGTTTAAACTCGCGCTTCCGCTCTTTTTTCGAATTCGACCCACTCGTTCTCAGTCTCGCTTTGCCTCTCTCTTTCTCTTTCTCCCTTCGGAAAGCGATCTTCGGAAAGAGAAGAAGAACGGTGGCCCCGAAGGTAGTCGGCGACCCTTTTTCTACTTCGTCTTATTCTTTCCTTCCTTGCTCTCTATAAACTCATCCATTTTACTGAACTAGGGCACAGCCGGCGGATTATTTGTGAAACCACAGAAGCGTGGCATTTTCATGGTTTTATAGGAACGTTTGAACTCGCGCTTCTGCTCTTTTTTGGAATTCGACTCACTCGTTCTCAGTCTCCCTCTCCCTCTCTCTCTCCATTCGGAAAGCGATCGTCGGAAAGATCAGAAGAATGGTGGCCCCGAAGGTAGTCGGCGAAACCCTTCTTCTACTTCGTCTTATTCTTTCTTTCGGTGCTCTCTATAAACTAATCCATTTTACTGAACTAGGGCAGAGCAGCCGGCGGATTCCGAATCCTAGATGAGTCTAAGACATCCAAGAAAGGTACAACACTAACTCATGTTCTCTTCTCACGGTTTCTGGGCTTTAATATAATAGTTTTGTTTATTAGAACGAAATATCAAGGGGCAAGGAAGTGAACGTGTAAGAACAGAGAGCTTTGTACCCATGGCTAAGCCCCCCAGGTATTTAGTTAGCCTACCCTCTGTTTTCTTTTATCAAGAGGAATTTTCACTCACTAACGTCTTAGGGGTTTTGTTATCTTTAATAGGGATGCGCTTGGAAGGGTTTCACTGCCACGGTAACCTTTAAGTCATTTCATCAGCAAATTATTTGACTAACTCTTTTTTCTTGATCAGAATATGTTCTATTATTTTCTACGTGATTCAGGAAGCCTATGCTGGTTATTGCTTCTACAAAGTCCATTGATCAAACTGATACAGAAAATGACAAGGTGATTACAAATTTTTTGCCTACTATTTTATGGTATTTGGGATGAAATTTCCCGTTTAGTTGAACTTCTGCTATTTTACTAATGGAAGGGGAGGATGAAGAATGGAAGGAAAGCTTTGGCTGACATTGGCAATATAAACAGCGGAAGGATCCAACAATACTCAAATCAGTTTAGCTATAAACCAAAAATTCTGTAAGTATATTTCTAGAAGATAGTTTAATTATTATTTTTATTGTTTTTTTCAAACATTTTTTTTAATTTTAAGCAGCTGATCTACTTGTTTCTTTTTCCCAGAAGCTGGAGGGACAAATTTGAAGGATCCAAGAAGCCATCATTGGACAAAAGTAATGTCTCCCGAGGTTATGGAAGGTTACCAAATATATTTGCCTTCACTATTTTTCATTTATTTCTTTTACTGCTAGTTTGATTGTTGCTCATTATTTCAGGTTTTCATTGGCTAGAGGCATCATGGTTGCTGATGTGTCATCAACTATGTCCATGAGAGTATATTTTGAGACTCCACGTTTTCTTCAAAACTCAAAAACTTTAATTTACATCTCCATTAATAAGTTTGTTTTAATAAAAGAATCATGTGTGAAAATCAAAGTACGAGCAAAAACAATCAGATACACAGACCTTTAAAGGTATTTATATGTGAATGCACAAACATAAAACGATATTAGCAGTCTATATTTATGGGCATGCACTTAGACTTTTGCTTGTGCAACATGTAAAAGATCTGATCTCAAAATGGATTAAAACAATTTTGTGTATATGTTACATAAGCATTTGAGATACTTTATTTTGGTCTATCGCTCAGGTAAAAAACATGAAGTAGAAAGGTTGTCAGTGCCAATATCTCTGGAAAAGATATATGGTATTCGTATAAGAATTGATATTTTGTTAGAGTTTATATGACTAGTCCTTCAAAAACAAAGTTAAAAAACATGTGCGCATGCTTCTGAAATATATTGCCACTTACACCAGAAATTAAAATGAGCCCTGCCAATAGTCGGGCTGGCAAATGATGGAATTATTTATAAGACACATAAATTTAGTTTATATATACCTCCAATCAATTTGATTTCTTTCACAAAATCATTAGCTTTTCCCCGCCAGAAATGCAAATGTGCATGTTGTGGCATGTTATGTACCATTCCATTGTTGATGGTGAGGTTACTCCTCACTTTCAGACATTAGGCAGTATGCTGTATTGGATCATTAGTACTTACAAAAGAATCTTATTCTAAAAAATACTGATAAGCATATAGTGTCTAGTAAAACTTTCAGATTGGGCCCTTTTTATGAAGAGAAAATCAGAAAATTATATTTATCATCATATGCTTCATTATGCTGTCTATAATTATAACTTCAAACCAAATATTTGATTTGAAATAATAAATAATACTAAATCAATCCTTTTATGGAGAAATAAATGTAATGAAGGGTGATATAGCCGTTGCAGTAGTTGGATTTATACAGGATTAAGTTTCATTGTTTGCTTCTCATTTTGTTGCAGGGGAATCCCAAAAGTTCTGCACAGATTTCTGGGAGACTCAAATTACCTAGTAAGCTTTAGTTTATGTCCTTATTTTGTCACTTTTATGAATGTCTAGAAAAGGTTTTCTAAGCTGTGAGCCTTCTTAGCTATTTTTCCCTTATTTATTTTCTTTATTTATCTTGCTTCCGAACTAAAATTGAATACATTTTTTATAAAACTGGTACAGCAAGGAGAAAAACGGTGGGTGAAGCACGTGTTTCTAAGGATAATCAAATTGAGGGCCCAGATATTGATTCTAAAGTAAGGCAAGTAGAACATTGGCATATCTTATTTTCTATATTTTTGGAAAATAACTATGTGAATCATGATTGGAATTTTGTACTTTAATAATGATGGAATTTTATTAAATCTTGCTCTATTATTTCTTAAGTAAATTATTTTCTCCACCTAAACTTTTATTTATCTCATTTTGTTTGTTCTACTAAAATAGAGAAGCTAATCTAAAAATTACACTTACACTACTGTTTCTTTTCTTGTATTCTCAGAAAGATTCATGCCGGAAAACTCCCTCAAACAAGGTAGAAAGCTTTCTAAAAACAAATTAAATTTTAACTTTAAGTTGATACTTCCTTATCATAACTTACATTTATTTTTCTTTAGGTTAGTAGTAGGAGCTCAAAAGGTTAATAAAAAAGCTTCTACAACAAGAAAACCTGCTGTGGTATGTGATATATCTTGAATAAATTCAATATTGTGTTCTTGTTGGTTCTAGATCCGTCCTATTTAATTTTACATATTGTCTGCTTTTTCAAAATCACTTTTCGATTTTCATTTTGTATAATCCTATACATTATATAATATTGATCATGTTTATGCTGGTAACCTATAATCATTAGATAAACACTGGAAATTGATACTACCTTGGCAAGTTTGGCATGAAACCACAAAGTGTTTCTTTTAATAATGCAGCATATGATGAGGGTAGTACATCTGCACACACTTTACATAGGAGGACACAAATTGTATTTAAGTTTTTTTAGTTTATTTAATTTTTTGTAAAATAAAGCTCCTTTCCGTATGATAGTAAGGAAGTTTGCAAAGTTCTGTTTGAGATCTAATATTTCCATTAAATTGCTACTTAAAATGGTCTTGTATCGGTAGTTGCATTATAAATTATGCCAAGTTGATGACAGAATATTTCTTAAATCTCTTGATTATCTAATTGATGATGATATATAGAAATTTTTATTTAGTAATTGTGCTTTAGATTTATTAGGAATTAATGTTCTTTAAATAGTTTTCTTATATTAAATCAAATTATAATATACTGTTCCCTTAGTCCTTGTTTTAACTTTCAGTTTTTATGCTATTTATATGCCCTTTTTTCATCAATCCCTTCTCCTCGGAGATCGAAGTAGTTTTGGAACTCCTTGTCTCGCTCTAACCACCTAAATACCTTCGAGAACATCATTTTTCTATCCAACATCTCCGACACTGTGAAGTTCTATCTCTTTGCCACCACCTTCAAAGATGCCGCACATAGCTAGTTCTATTCTCTCTCTATAAGCAACATCTACTCGTTCAAGGAGCTTTCATAGTAGTTTCTCTCCCAATTCTATGTTTCCAAGCAACCCCTCAAGACCCCCATTCCCTCTTTTGCTTGAAGCAAAATAAAGGTGAAAGTCTCCCTATTTAGGTTGATTGATTCACTAGGGCTAATCATGTTGTGGCTGATGATGACAAATTTGTTGCCAAGATTGCCTTTGTTTTGGGGCCTTAGCTTGGGAATTAAATTTTTTTTGCTTTTAAGAATCCTCCTGCCATCATAGAAGAGTTCTTAGAAAGACAACTAAGTTTGTTAGTGCTTAAGAATTCATTTAAGAAACTAATATAACTCTTAAATCTATCTCATTTTTTCTTATCAAGAAAAGGTTGTTCATAGAGAACCATGTATGATCTGTCTTTCTTACCCAAAGAACAAATACTAGATGATTTTCTTCTCTCAATGACAGAACTATCAACAATAGCACCACTTCTTTAATGAGAAGGCGAAGAAGTCATACCTTTCTGTTGTTCTTAATAACTCTCTATAAGCTCATCTTACTCCTCGCAACCTATCTCTATTGTTCTAGTGATGAACATCCCAATAATGATCTATTCTATTGAAGAAGGGTATTGGAGAGATGAGATAAATCCAAATTTTTCCTATGCCAAAATTACCATGACCATGGGATTGCTGAGACCTAAAAACCGTTATGGAGAAGTTAATTAAGAAAGGGTGTTTAACATAGTTCCTCGCTCATCGTCGCAAGGACAAGTGACTTATTGCAGAGCAACAATAGCAACTACATGTGCCATAGTCTTGAAGTTTGTTCAGATAATCATAACCATACAGACTATTACCAACAAAATTTATCCTATAGTTGTTTTACAATGTAGCCCAAGGAGAGTCATTGAATTTGAGCTACTTTCTTCTTCTACTCTTACTATCTCCTTCTCTCACAATGATACTTTCTTCTTCTACTCTTACTATCTCCTTCTCTCACAATGATCTCCCTTTCTACTGAAACATCTATGATGATGCCATTGTCATTTGCACCATGATCAATCAATTTTAGGTTTTGCATATTCTTATTGATATTAGAGTAGTGTCGGTTCTGCTCACGCCCTCTCGTTTGCTCGCATGCTTCATTGGGAGCGGTTCGCTTGACTGCACTGCTTGGCCGATGGCCTGCTCCCTAGGTTTCAACTAAACCGGTTCGACTATGCCGGTTTAGCCGGGTGTTATTATGGTAATGCTTACAAACGATGTAATGATCATTTTTATAACATCTAAATTAAACCTCCTTTTCAAATGGAGAAGTAACATCTAAATTAAAACTTTGGTCACATAAAGTAGAACAATAGTATTAGCCACTAGCAAACACGTGCCAAATATAGAACCATAGAATAGAAAATTTATTGGTTAAAATAATATAAATAATGTCGAGGGAATGTAATCCAAATAGGTGGGATGGATGATTCCTCCAAAAAGTCAAAATGAGGAAACAATTTTAAAATATGCATGTTGCAACTTATAGAATAAGTCAAGTTGGTTTTGTGGGGATAGGATAGGTTTGTTGTGTTTTAAGGGTTTAAAGCACATAGCCAATGTAAAGCCTATTTGTATCGGTAAAAAAAACTGGCACTTGAGCTACATGGACTTAAATGTACTAAAACATACGCAATGTTTTAAAGGAGTTGATAAGCATGTGTGAGAATAGCAGCCAAATATAAAAACACCGTCATAATATGTAGAGAAAAAAATAGACGTGCAAATGAATGTTGAAAGTCTTCAATTCTTTCAATCAGTTGTTCTGGTGCTTCTTGACAAATCTTGTGCTTTCTTCATGTGTGCTTCTCGAAGAAATCTAAAACTTCTTTTGGTAAATGTTACCCTCTTTTATTTAACTTAAGCATACTCCACACAAGCTGACTAACAATTTACCACATTATTAATATACTTTGAAACAATTCATATTATTGAAGTTAAGCAACTTATATATTATTTTACTTATGGTTAGGAAAATGAAATTCTACAAAATATTGCCCCTGAGAATGTCGGATTAGAGGTGAAACTGAGCCTCTAACTTTTTGCTTAAATAATGATTATTCACAACAGGTAATCGTAGATTATATTGCCTTTAGGGCCCACTTGACTGCTTGTAAATTTAGAGCATGTTCTTAGACAATGATTATTCTTTTTAAACTTATTTTCTGTGAAAAAAAAAGCATTGCATTTGAGATGGTTTCTGAAGATAAAAATCTGTTGATTTCATATTACATTCAACCAAATAATAGAATTTAGCAAACTTCATTGTTTTCTATAATTCATTATCTATATTCAAAATGGGACGTCTTTGGTTTGACTACTTCAAAAAGTATTTTAAATTCAAACAATAAATGGGCCCTTGTGATTTTGTTGGGCATCATTCCATATTAGAATCCTGTTGTATCCTGATACCGATAATATGATTAAATATCAAATTTTTATTTGATAATGGAATTATAAGCATCCTACCCAATACTCATTTTTTTAACAAGCTATAGCTTCAGTATTTACGCTATTTGGAGCTTGTTTTTGTTCTTTTAATAAATTGCATTTTACCTTTTATATCTACGCAATTCTCATTCAGCTTTCAACTTTTTGTGAAGTATTACGTGACTTCCAAGTCTTCAACCCTTTTTAGCACTAAGCATTTTTAGCCTGTTGAAAATGCACTGACTTTACTAATTATTTGATTAGATGAACTACACTGAATTCTTAAATTTGGCTGGGTTTTTGTTGATATTGTGTTTAAATTTGATGCTTATCATCTCATTGTTTTTTTTTTTTTTTACTTTTTTGTAAGGTCTACGTTCAGCATTTAAGGTTCTATTTAAAGATATTTGAGCTGTTGATGTTGTGCTATTTCTTTCGGCATTAGTGAACCTTCCTTTACTTTGAATGTATTAATCTTTATGCAGAGTACTGCCAAACTTCGAAGAGCTGTTATGGCAAGAAAAACATCTATTACTAACAAGTTCAAAACAAATGGAAATTCAAAAAACAAGGAGCTTGAAGAACTAGGCACATACAACATTCATGAAAATTCAATGGTTTCACAAGAACTTGCTTCTTACTCTAATGGTAGCAACTACATGAATGATACGACGAGCAAGACATCTATTTCAGGATTCAAGAGCAACCGTCGAAAATCTTATACATTGTCATTAGTGGTGTGATCTCAGATGTCTATCCACCTAGTGATTCTTAATTTGTCTATCCTAAATTTCTTTTAGCTCTTTAATGCTTATGTTTAGTATTTTATCGGCAGGTAAGGAGAGGTTGTGATAGTCTGATGAAAAATGATTTTCTCGCAAATATTGATGATATCACCAACCCACTGGAGGTAGTTGATTATGTTGATGGCATCTATCAGTATTATTGGACAATGGAGGTTTGCTATTACTAGCCTCTTCTAAATCCCCCACACAGGCTTGCATTCTAATTTCAATCCTTAATATATTAGTAACATACAAATGTGATAATGCTTATGATGATATAGGTCATATGAAAACTATTTGTTTGGTTTAGTAATGAAAAAGATCGAAGAGCATACCTTTGATAATTTCCACACTATTATTTGATGTCCATGATTGACTTATGAGGCCCTGAAATAGCTTTTCTATTGCTACTTACAAACTTAGTTGCTTGGCTTGTGTTGTGTTTGCCTCTATTTTTTGAGGGACGGAAAACTAATTACTTGTTTGTTGTTCATGGAGTGTTGTATATCAGAATATCACACTTTAGGTCTGGAAGTGGCATGGCTTGCCCATCGGGCCTAGAAGAAAATCAACAATAATCCAACATGTTTGATATTTCAAAGCAATTCCTATAAGTATAAGCATGGTCTCAATAATATTTGTTTGTCAGTAATATCATCAAAGCATAAAAATCCAATAACACCTAATTTATCCACTAAAATGTAAATAAAACCTAACTCTATAGCTCAATAACACCTAATTTTTGGTGTGGACCCCTTTTCTTATTTCATTCATAGATTAGTCTAAATATTGTGTTGTATCAAATACTTTAAATAGGATTTTTTTTTTGTGTTCTCTATGGTACTTCTTGAAGGTTTGATGAAATAGGAAATTACATCCTTTAATTGAGCCTATATTAATTGAAAATTTAGTTTTTGAAGGCTTCATTTTTTAAATTTAAGGCTGCTGCACTTTGTGGTTTTTGTCCAATTGGTGAGGGTTTGCTTGTAGTGCTAGAGATTTGCATGGTCCTGTGCACAGACAAATATGAAAGTGGATGAGTATACAGTTATAGACTGTAACCATATCTAAATTAAGCCTGTTTATAGAGGTTTTCTATAGAATGATTATCTCTCCACTGCTATTTGTTAGTCAGATTGTTTTTTTTTTTTAATATTAACTGATACTGATGAGGACATCGATCAGAGGTTCAAACATGTGTATCGTCGGAAGCATCGCAGATCGACGACCACAATTTAGAGTTTATATTTTTAAATATTTATGCATTTTATTTTCTTTGAGTCTTCCTATTGTACCCCTATTATGAGTTGAGTCATGTTGTAGCTTGAGGGCAATTTAGTCTTTGTTCATTTTTTTTTTTATGTTAAGACCTATATATAAGTCATTTCTATTGTACTGAAAGGATGATGAATGATTAAATAAATTTTCCATTACTTCTTCTTCTTGCATGAGAGCTAGAGAGAAGGGAGAGAGCTCAAGGTGAGCACGCGCAAGGCCCACCAGTCGTTGGAAGAGTCGTCGACTCGTGGTTTTCAACTTATCTTCTTCTTCTTTTTTCCTTTTCCTCATACCACCCGACACCTCCCCTAGCTCCCACCATCGGCCACCTTTTCCCCCACTGGCTCCATCACCCGTGTCACGACCCGTCCCGGATGCTCGATCTAACGAGGCGGGTACGAAAAGTCGGACGATAGTACATTTCCAAAAGTATAAAATAACTCATCATCAAAACTTTTACAATAAACTGAAGAGCCACTAAACACAAAAAATCTATTTTACCTGTTGTCATTTGCACCTCGTCTTATGTAAACATGTTCTTCTCTTTCAGCCATTATTTTTTTAGGAACTTACCTGAAACATTTAAACTCATGGTTTGAGTTTACTAAGTAAACTCAATGGGAAATTATAAATAAATTAATCATTAAAATTAATTTATTTTGATATTTTATATCATTTCTTAAACGTACTTCTTTCATTTCCGTAACTTATATTTCTCTTGATATTTTTCATTTATATAAATTTTGAAGTAATTGTTACCTTTATTATTTCATTTGTATTTCCTTTTCCCATATGATTTGCACAGGAGCACCGTCTCAAAGTACCGAAAGGTACTACCTTTTCCATATGATTTCCTTTTCCCATTTCCATAGAAATTTCCTTTTCCTTTTTCGTGCACGAGTACAACGTCCCCAGCCAGTACTATAAGGGGGTGACTCCTGTTATTTTCAATACCCTTTTCATTTATTCTCTTTTTCTTTTCTTTTCTTATTTTCATCTTTATTATTTCTATTTCATATAACATAATTAACATGCATTTTCATAAATAAATCTTTTCCTTTTCCATAAGCCTTTAAATCTTTATAACATATAGATTCTTTCTTAAGACGGTAAAATCATAAACGTTTGCCTTCAACATTTAATAATATAAGATATTAAATCAATTATTTAGAAAATTGAAATAATCAATAAAACATAAAATAATATAATTTACCCACTTTGAACTTTTTAGGCCTTCGATGCTTGATCTATTCTTGAATCAATTTCTCTTCTTGTTAAATCCTCGCGGGATCAACACTTATGACTTGATCTTTCACTTTCAAAAACCCTAATTTCAAACAATAACTTCTATCAAAATAATATTTTGATTTAAATTCTAAATATCACTAAAACTGAAATTGGAAGGAATTCACTTACACTTTTGAATGGAGACTTCTCAAACTCTCAAAATCCTTCTTCTCGAAATTTTCTTTTTCTTCGCTTCAATCCCTTCCTTATCTTTCAAGAAACATATCATTCACTTTGGATGAGGTAAAGGGAGGAAATTTATACGAGAAATCTGAAAGAAAAATCAACAAACCTTTCTCTTAATCCTTATCGTCCGTTTCTCTCGTTCTTCCAATCTCTCCCAAAATAACACTTCTTTAACTGTGAGAAAGAAAAGGAATGATAGATTCTTATCATCGAAGAAGATTATTCACTAAAATTGGAAAACGAAACTTACCTCGCTCTCCCACGAAACCCTCGGTCGTCTGCCTGTTCCCTGTTCGCGCGAACTGCTCTGTTCCGCGATCCTTCTGTTCGCGGGATTATAAGGGTTGGGCCGGCCGGTTCAGTTGAACCGGCCGGAAGAACCGGTTATCACAATCTCCCTTCCTTAAAAAATTTCGTCCTCGAAATTAAACAAGTATAATGAAACATACCTTAGTTAAAAAAGATGAGGATATTGACTCCTCATTTCAGCTTCTCGCTCCCAGGTGGCATCTCTTTCTAGTCCATGTTTCCATAAAATCTTCACAAAAGGAATTGCTTTATGCCTCAGTTGCTTTACATCATAATCCAGTATCCTTTCTGGTTCTTCTATATATTTCAAATCAGGCTGCAAGTTAATGGATTTTGACTGTATTCTTTTAGAATCATCTGAGACATACTTTCGAAGCACTGATATGTGAAACACATTATGAATTCCTTGCATGTGTACTGGTAGATCCAATCTGTATGCCATATTCCCAATCTTTTCAATGATTTCATAGGGACCTATGAATCTTGGGCTCAACTTCCCTGTCTTTCCAAACCTTTGAACACCTTTCATTGGGCTAACTTTTAAGAAAACAAACTCTCCAACTTCGAATTCCACTGGTCGGTGCTTAGCATCATAATATTTTCGTTGCCTGTCTTGAACTGCCTTTAATCTATCTCTGATCAATCTGATTTTGCTAGTAGCCTCATCTACCATTTCAGTTCTAATTATCTTTCTTTCACCAGTTTCTACCCAACACAAGGGTGTTCTGCACTTTCTTCCATAAAGGGCTTCATATGGTGCCATTCCAATACTAGCTTGAAAACTGTTGTTGTAAGCAAATTCAATTAATGGTATGTGAGTCTCCCAATTTCCTCCAAAATCTAATACACATAGTCGCATTAAATCCTCCAAAGTTTGAATTGTTCTTTCTGATTGCCCATCTGTCTGTGGATGAAATGCTGTACTGAAAGTCAATCGTGTACCCAAAGCTTCTTGAATTTTCTTCCACAATTTAGAAGTAAAACGGGCATCTCTGTCTGAAACTATAGATTTTGGAATCCCATGCAATCTCATAATTTCATCAATATATAGCTTTGCCAACTTTTCCACTGAATCTGTCTGCTTGATTGGTAAGAAATGAGCTGATTTGGTTAATCTGTCAACAATGACCCATATTGCATCTCGATTTTGCCTTGACCTAGGTAATCCAACTACAAAATCCATCGCAATGTCTTCCCATTTCCACTCAGGTATAGGTAGGGGTTGCAATTGTCCACTTGGCCTTTTGATGTTCTGCTTTGATCATTTGACAGGGAATGCATTTTGCTACAAATTCTGCAACACTTCTCTTTAATCCTGGCCACCAAAATAAACCTCTGAGTTCCTGATACATCTTTGTACTGCCTGGGTGAATTTCATAAGTTGAGAGATGAGCTTCCTGCAGTATCTCTTCTCTTAAGCTTCCAGCATTTTGAATACGAATTCTGCCTTTATACTTTAATAATCCTTCTCCATCAACAACAAAGTTCTCTAATTGTCCTGCTTGTACCTTCTGTATGATGGCCTGAAATTTTTCATCTTGAGATAATGAATTGAGCACTTCTGTGTCTCTTACTTCTAATTGTCCTGCTTTTACCTTCTGTTCTCTAATTAAGTCTCTCTTTCTTTCTCCTTCTTGTGTCTCTTACTTCTCATGCTTATGATGAGTGACCGATCCCGAAGTTGATAGGGATTCGTACTTGACTCCTACGGAGACATCCACATCGTTCGATCTCTATTCTTCGGCGTCGAGTTTGGTTTTGACAACATCGTTGAAGATTACTTGAACCAAATCCTCCCCACCCTCGTGGACATCATTGACGATCAATTCTCGGACTACGAGTGGACCATCCACGACCATCCACCCGTGCCACCTCCACCTTCGACTACCTTCCCAACAACGACTACCTCTCCACCACCGTCGACCTTTCCGTGGATCAAGACTCTTGGTGTTGTGACCGTCCTCGTGGCATCGTTGGGTGTGTTGAAGACCTTCTCCCGCTAAAGCCTAGTGTAGCCGAGTGATCAATCCCCGAGATGAAAACTCTCATTATTAAATCGTGGATTGTTGATTAAGAGCTTTTAGTATTGCTACTATCTTTGTTTATCTATGAGATTTGGTTAATCTGCATGTACTCCTTCGCCTAAGCAAGTGGAAAACTAAGATCCTTCGCCTAAGCAAGTGGAAAACTAAGATCCTTTAATGAATTTGCTTGTCATCACAATAAGTTATTGATTTGGATTACATTGCCATTTACTCTGAAATTTCTTAATAAGCTCATGTGTAATTGGTTTCACATCAGATACACTCTTTTCACATATCATAATAATCTTTACAGACTTCTGGGTTGGGCGGGAGAGTTGTGCACATTGGATATATGTTTCTCATTTTCTGTCTTGCATGGGCACAAAAAGAGATGATTACGTTTTGGTGACAACTATACTATTGAAGAACCAATGTTACAATCATTATGCTTGTCTAACAGCTGATATTCATTATCCTTGGAAATAGAAGCTAATTAAAACTTAATAAATTTATTTTTATATTGTTAATATGGAGTAAAGAAATCCACGTTATTTGGTTTAAAATTAGAATATAATATTTCTAATCAAACTAGAATTAAAATGTTACTTAGGTATTATGGGTTTCACAAATTTGTGCCTAGCTTTGCTGAGAGAGTTGGTGTTTTCGGGTCAATTTTTTAGAAGGCAAATTAGGTTGCAGATAAGACCCTACCCAAATATTTTTCTCTCCTATGACGACTTTATGATTCAGTTTCAAATTTATATGGGTGCAAGCCCTTATAGTTAATTATTTCTCTTAGGAAGAGAATAAACTTTTGATTAAGGCTACTTGTTTGATAAGCACTAAATATTGAGCATATAGTAGCACCAAAATTTGTTTTGATTTAAGAGATTTAATCAACTTAAATTTAAGTAGATGGTGGAGGAATAATGATGAACCAATCAAGATCTCATGGTTTAATTATCTCAGGTTATTATGGTGCTTGGTCTACTTAGGTGCATTAGTTGAGCCAATTATATTGAAGGATTCTTCTCGGTAGCTATGGGTTGCGTCATCTAAGATAACCTTCTAGATTTAAGGTGGATATTCATCTATGGCTGCAAATTTAAGTTGATTTTAGCTAATAGAGGACTTCGTGCCTATTAGTATTAGGTTTACCCTATAATTCATTACTCAAAGATTTTTTGGTTATTGAGGAACTTGGGGCTTTAGTCGCGATTGTAATTCAATTATATTATTTTATGATGAAATTACTATATTAAAGGGCTTTGGTTGTAACTATTTACCTTTGGTGCCTTTTGATGACAAAGCTACTAGTTAGACGTGTCATATCCCTGCTAGTGATAGATTATTTTAGATTAAATCATAGTGATATGTTTGACAAGATATTGTCTCTTTGTGCGCTTATGTTGTTCTTAAATCTATTGCCCTTGACAAATGACTCTTGATAATTGATAAATTTTTCTTAACGAGCTATATGTTTCATTTGAAAATTTTTAGTTTTGGAACAATTTTTTTAGATTTTTTATATTTTTTATTTGGATGAGGCCCTGAAATGATCTACATGGATATGGTATTTTTTTAGTACATTTACATAGTGCATGTGCATAATGTACTTGCACATGCACATGATGTACTTGTATGCTTTTCAAGGATGGCATATAACATACTTCGAGATGAATACAATTTAAATTTATTTTTTATTTTAATTCGTGCAACGATCTTGCACCTCAAATTTAGGAGGGGTGTATTTGGTCATACCACATGCTGATTCAATTATTTTAAGTAGTTTGATATGCAGAGTGTCACACTCATAAGCATAACATTTTTCCTCATTAAATATATTATAATTTTTCGTCATTTGAATATTTATATAAAACATCTAACAACTTTATATTTACATAAACGGAAGCATCTAATAACTCCAATTATATCAAATAAATACTTATAGCGCCACTAAAGAAATCCAAATTAATACATCAATGAACTGTTTACATACCTCAAATGTAGACATACAAACAGAGCTAAACACTAGCATATAAAATGAAATAATTTGTAGTTTATTATGTATTGATCTTTTCCTTTTCTTTACCTGTAATAACAACCAATATGAAATAACTGGTGAGCTATGAGGCTCAATAAATTATGCAAATCAAATAACAGATAAATAATTCATAATAATAAAATCATAATTTAAACAAACTTGACATTATTTATAAAACCTCATAAAATCACATTTGACATTAACCTTTATTTCCTCTAAGTCTATACTGAATATCAATTTTAGTTTTTAAAAGATTTGATTGCATTTTTATAAAAATATTCAATGGAGTCCAGATAAACTTGACATTATCACCATTGAATTATATAGAGGTCCCATTTACCCCACATGCTGTGCATGTATCATATCTATGGGGTCCCTTTTGCCCCACCTGCTATATATGTATCATATATGTAGGATTCCTTTTGCCCCACTTATAATGCAGTTTTATACATGAGGATCCTTTTACCCCACCTGCAATTGTAAGTTTATATCATTTTATAGCTAAATGCCTAAATTTTATTTTAAATTGATATTCACTCAACTTAACATATTCATAATTCATACATGCTTTTTATGGTTGTATACATTCCATAATTTTTATAACCATGCATCTATTGCATGAAGAGAATATATATGCAATACCTAAAGAATTAAAATTCTTTTCAACATCTTACCAACTAAGAAAAGATTTAAACAATCATTCTTATTCATATTTCAAACTTCAATTATTCGTATGGATATGCGATTGCTTCTACATTGCCACTTGAATGTATTCTCATGTTTACTGTTGGAATCTTCATAATACATTTAATTTCTCAAACCATTCAAATGACATTATAAATATATCTAGAATTAATAATTTTTTGCATTTATAAATTAAATTTACACAACTTACCTTCCTAACGAGCCATCTCTTTCAATCCTCCACTCCTTACTCTTCTACGCTTGCAAGTCACCTACAATTCCTCTATAATCTTATAAATATCAAATATTATTTAGTAAAGTGTATATCATCAACTTATACTTAATAGAAAATTTACATCAAATCCTTCATTCTGCATATATCTGATAAATCCGAAAATACAATTAGGATTAACATCTTTAGAACTTTATTGACTATAGAAAATGATAATAAACCTTATAATTTCTTACCTCCTTTCTTCCAATATTCTTTCTTCTTCTTCTTATTTCTATCAACTTTCCTTTGTTTCTTACTCCTCCAAATCACTGTTCCTTCAATTAGTTTGCACAGTTTTCCAGAATTTTTCCGTCACTGTTAATTGTTCCAGTTTTTCCTAGATTTTTCCTTCAGCCGCTGCATGCACTGTGCCGAAATCCACTATGCCGAGCTCTGCTACGGTAATTCCTGCACTGTGCCGCCTCTTGCTACAAGAATTTTTGCATTTACTGTGCCGCCTCTTGCTACATGAATTTTTGTGAATTCCTCTATAGTCCCGTTGTCTGCACTGTGCCAAACACTCCACAGTAACAGCCTGCATGAATTCCGATCAAAAGTAGGGATACACTCAATAACTGCTCTTGTACAAACCTCCTATGAAAGCATCCATTCATATTTTTAATATGAATTTATCTAAGTTAATTTACTTAACACTTCACTAATAGTAAATACTACTATTACTTATTTCTTTTAGTATTAGTAATTACTGTTAATACTAACTTGACAGTAAATTGACATTAAACTTTAAAATGAGTTTTAAGATATCTTTAATTAATAAATATTTCATACCTATACTTTCGGATTTTACATTGTGCTCATTCTTTGAGGCATTGTAAAGCATATTTTTACATTTTATGATGCATTTGTATAGTACTCTTGGATGATCCACTTGCACTTTTTTTAATGTACTTAACGTGATGCACCTACATGCTTTCACGACCTTCAATGCACTTAGTGTGCTAGCATGTTCATCAGTACATATTCATAGTGCAATTAGGAAAATCATGGACAATTGTTTTGATGATTTTATACCTCACACATCGTTTCGAAATAGTCATGCGATTAATGTGCAAAGTGCACTGCTTTATTTGAAAAATCTTTATGCAATGTTCTTTAACATGACATATTATTTATCACAAGGTGTGTACGGGTTCCTTAATATGTGCATCACTTGGCATAATTGTGCAGCACGTGACATTCCCGAGATCTAATTTGGAAAATTATATATTTTATCTTCTAATTACTTGTTAGTGCGACTAAGCATCCATATAAAATAAAGCAGCTAAAAATAATATTTTATTTCACCTTATTTTTTTAATTTTATTTCACCTTATGAATATTAATATATGCATTTTTATTTCTATCGCTAAATTATATATAATAACCAAAAATCTTATCACCTCAATCTATATAGAACATTTCTAGCTACAAAATAACAAAAACACTTATCATTGTAACAATTCGGATCAATCTCACTCCACTGTGTTATTACCCTTTCCTGAAAAATATGTAAACCGCAAAATAAGCTTAGAGCCTAGTAAATTATATGAACTTATAATTGCAATCAACATACGACAATAGAAATAATATGCTTGTAATCATTTATCATGTTAGTATGAATATGTAACAATAAGAACTCGTGATAGACAATATGAACAATATCAATTGATATAAATATTAGGAATTAATGCAACCAATTTAACTCAGTAACCGGTGATTAATAATCATAGAAAGGATCAATCCGTTTTGTCATTTCTATACCAATATCAAGTACAAAGCAATAGGTGAAAGCATGAATCTATACATATTTATATTTTATGCTTTTGTTTTATCCCTATAACATGTCATATATATCACTTTGCCTATCATATAATAACGGGTATTCTATATTTATTTCTATGCATATTATATGATATCAATATCATATATAACATGTATAAATGTCATGTATCATGTGCTCTTTGTTAGACCGGCCCAGGATGGGCCGGTTGGACCGGTCCAGCAGGGACCGGTCTGCGTCTAAGCGAGACGCACGCGAGAAGGCCGAACGGGCGGAAACGGCTCTGCCGTGAGCCGTGAAGTTTAGGAGGGAAATTTTGAACGTAAAAGACTGTTTTAGGAAGTTTATGATTGTCCTTTATGATTAATTTTGTATAATTAGGAGTTTGGGGGGGGGAATTAGGGCATCATCTTGAATTTGAGTTTTCTTTTTGAGATCTAGGTTTTGTTTTGGGCTCTTGGCTTCGCCGGAGACTTTGGAGAGTACGTTCTTCCTCTCGAATCGAAGAACAAATTGTATCTTTGCTATTTTCATCATCTACTAGTAAAATACCGGTGTTTTCTTCTAGTCTCCAGCAGTTTTCCTCGTTTTTTCTACTGTTTTGGGCTGATTTCCTGCTGTGGACAGCAGCTCGCCTTGAGATTTGTTGCTAAAGTGATTAGGGAATACTTGAAATCAAGTATTTCCTATCAAATTGGTATCAGAGCACCGTTTCGGGACCACCGGCGGCTGAAATTCTGAAATTTCAGCAAGATCGTCGTCTCCGGAAAAAGTTTTTTGTGGATCCGTTAAAAGAAAGATGGCCGGGAAGAAGGTGGAAGTTTTAGAAGGCGAGTTTGGTCAACTGAAGACAGATCTGGAGGGGAAATTCTTGGAGATCTCTACCAACAATGAGAGGTTGGAAGGGAGGTTCGCGGCGATGGAAGAAATGATGAAGAAATTATTGGAGATTAAAACCCATCCAGACACATCGGAAGTGAGAGAGACCACTGACGGCCATGGCGTAGGAGGAAATCCGAACCCAATCCGGGGGAGGAGGAATCCGGAAGTGGAGATTCTTGAAGGTGATGACGACATGCCACCTCTAGAGCCACTCTCTAGAGAGGAGATGGGCATGGGGAATGACCGCCGAGGTGCTGATTTTCAACGTCGAGGTGCTGATTTTCAGCGTCGAGGTGCTGATTTTCAGCGTCGAGGTGTGGATTTTGGAGGCAGGCGGGGGAATATGAAGGTAGTGCAGATTTTGGAGAAAGGAGAGAAGAATATCAGCGTCGAGGTGCTGAATTTCAGCGTCGAGGTGCTGATTTTGAAAGGGGAAGAGGAGATTATGACGAAGAATTCGGTTATCAACGTCGGAGGGAGGATCGGGACACTTGGGGAGCACCTCCTCTTCGAGGAATGGGAGGTTATGGAGAGTTCCGGGGTAACGGAAGGGATCCGAAGGTGAGGAAGTTGAAGATGCCCATCTTTGAGGGCGAAGATGGCCATGGTTGGATCTACAAGGTGGAGCGTTACTTTGCTGTCAACGGTTTGACAGATGATGAGAAGCTGACGGCGGCAGGATTGTGTCTGGAAGGGAAGGCGTTGGCATGGTATCAATGGCGAGACAGGAGAGAGCCTATCAGGACTTGGAGAGAGTTTAAGGATTGTTTATTAGAACGTTTCCGAGCCGATGGGGGAGGAGACTTCTATGAGCAGTTCTTTGCTCTGACTCAGGAGGGGACCGTGGCCGACTACCGAGACAGATTCGAGTACTTAGCGAGCCGTTTGGATCATATCTCCGAATCAGCCCTGGAGGGAAATTTCATGAAGGGGCTCAAACCAGAGATAAGAACAGCGGTCAGAGTGCTGGAGCCAAGGAATTTAGGCAAGGCGATGGAGCTTGCACAACTGGTGGAAGATCAAAAGAAGTCAGAAAGAGGAGCTCGAGGCAACTACTCAGGGGGATCGTACAAGATGACTACTGCGGTATTACCCTCCAAAGGGGTAGCGCCGGGGGGTCAGAAGGAAGCACCCAAGGAAAAGACTGGAGGAGGTAATGGGGGACAGTTCAAAAGGTTGACAGAAAAAGAAATGCAGGACAAAAGAGCAAAAGGGTTGTGCTTCAGATGCGATGAGAAGTACATGCCGGGGCACAGGTGCAAGGACCGCTCTCTTCAGGTTCTCCTCGTTTGTGAAGATGAGGAAGACGAAGAGAGAGGTGGGAATGACCCCGAATACCCGTTAAGTTTCCTATACCCGTTATCGATGAGCTCTTGGATGAATTAAGTGGGACCGTGATCTTCAGCAAGATAGATTTGAAATCGGGCTACCACCAGATTCGAATGAGGAAGGAAGATGTTCCCAAAACAGCTTTTAGAACTCATGAAGGCCATTATGAGTTCTTGGTGATGCCCTTTGGCCTCACCAATGCACCTGCTACTTTCCAGGCCCTGATGAACATGGTTTTCAAACCTTATCTCAGACGGTTTGTGTTAGTATTCTTTGACGACATCCTGATATACAGCAGGACAGAGGTCGAACATTGGGAACATTTAAGAACGGTGCTAGAGGTTCTGCAGGAGCATCAGTTGAAAGCAAACTTGAAGAAATGCTGCTTCGCTCAAGCCAGTGTAGAGTACTTGGGCCATGTGGTATCAAAAGAAGGAGTGGCAGCTGATCAATCCAAAATTGAGGCGATGCTAAGGTGGCCACTACCGAAAAGTCTGAAGGCGCTGAGGGGATTTCTGGGATTGACAGGTTATTACAGAAGATTTGTGAAGGGGTATAGCACCATAGCCTGGCCTCTTACAGAGCAGCTGAAGAAGGATGGCTTCCTGTGGGGAGAAGCAGCCACCTCTGCTTTCGAGAGCCTGAAGAAGGCAATGACTACAGTGCCAGTACTGGCTTTGCCAGATTTTACTCAGACATTCATTGTGGAGACAGATGCATCGGGGTACGGGCTGGGTGCAGTACTGATGCAGAATAGGAGGCCCATCGCTTATTTCAGCCAGGTATTGACTGCTCGGGCAAGGATGAAATCAGTATATGAGAGGGAATTAATGGCCATCGTGTTGGCTATCCAGAAATGGCGACCTTACCTACTTGGAAGACACTTCGTGGTCAGGACCGATCAGCGGAGCCTGAAATTTCTTCTGGAACAGCGGATGGTGACTGAAGAGCATCAGAGGTGGCTATCCAAGCTACTGGGGTACGACTTTGAGATTCAGTATAGGCCAGGAGTGGAGAACAAGGCGGCAGATGCTTTATTTAGGTGCATGGAGGAATTACAGACAGTCGCTCTGTCCGTGCCCTGGATGCTGGATTGGGAGGCCATCAGAGAAGAGAGCGCCAGAGATGAGAGTTTGGGAAAGATCAGAACTGAGTTGCTGAAGGAACCAGGTAGCCACCCAGGATACTCCTTGGAGGGAGACAAGCTGTTGTATCAGGGGAGATTTGTGATGCCCCGAACGTCGATCCACATCCCAAACCTACTCCATGAGTTTCATGGGAGTGCAATAGGGGGCCATTCAGGTGTACAAAAGACATACAAGAGGCTAGCTGGGGAGTTATACTGGAAGGGGATGCATAAAGATGTAGAGGAGATGGTAGCCAGATGTGAGGTCTGTCAAAGGAGTAAGTACCTAGCTATGTCACCAGGAGGATTACTACAGCCTTTAGCCTTGCCGGGTAGAGTATGGGAGGAAATCTCTATGGATTTCATAGATGGGCTGCCCCGTTCAGAGGGGTTCACAGTGATCTTAGTAGTGGTGGACAGGTTGAGCAAGTATGCCCATTTCATTCCCCTCCGACATCCCTACACCGCAATAACAGTAGCATCAGCCTTTATCAGAGAAGTGGTCAGATTACACGGGGTGCCAGAGGCGATCGTATCAGATAGGGACAAGGTGTTCCTCAGTCATTTCTGGAAGGAGCTATTCAGATTGCAGGGAACAGTGCTCAAGAGAAGTACAGCCTACC
Organism: Dendrobium huoshanense; assembly: GCA_016618105.1. Lineage (NCBI taxonomy): Eukaryota > Viridiplantae > Streptophyta > Magnoliopsida > Asparagales > Orchidaceae > Dendrobium > Dendrobium huoshanense. The sequence continues at coordinate 39,788,545 of CM028353.1, read as the reverse complement.
ACCCACAGACGGATGGACAGACGGAAGTAGTCAACAGGAGCTTGGAAACGTACCTCAGATGCTTTGTTTCAGAGACACCAAAGCTATGGGCGAAGTGGTTATCCTGGGCGGAGTACTGGTACAACACGTCATTTCACTCGGCTTCACAAATGACCCCATTCAAAGTGTTGTACGGACGGGATCCCCCACACTTGGTACACTTTGGGAGCAGTAGTACTCCTGTTTCTTCAGTATAGGAGTATTTGGAGGAGAGGGACCGAGTGTTAGAGGAGTTAAAAAGGCACTTACTGAGGGCGCAACAAATCATGAAGAAACAAGCAGATTGACATAGAAAAGATATCCATTTTGAGGCAGGGGATAAGGTGTTCTTGAAGCTCCGCCCATACAGGCAGAAGACAGTCGCCAATAGGAGGAATGAAAAGCTAGCTCCAAGGTACTTTGGTCCCTATGAAGTGATAGAGAAGATCGGGGCAGTAGCATATCGACTGAAATTACCCCCATCGGCGACTATACACCCAGTTTTTCATGTCTCACAGCTGAGAAGGGTCATTGGTGATCACATCGCCATTCCCGAGCTACCGCCGACACTTACGGAGGAGTTAGAGGTGATCCTGGAACCCTGGGAGCTGAAGGGTGTTCGCCAGAAAGAAGATGAAACTAAGGAAGTGTTGATCCAGTGGAAGAACCTTCCTGACTACGAGGCCACGTGGGAGCCATACGAGATGGCGAAACAGCAGTTTCCAGATTTTCACCTTGAGGACAAGGTGATTCTTTGGGAGGGCGGTAATGTTAGACCGGCCCAGGATGGGCCGGTTGGACCGGTCCAGCAGGGACCGGTCCGCGTCTACGCGAGACGCACGCGAGAAGGCCGAACGGGCGGAAACGGCTCTGCCGTGAGCCGTGAAGTTTAGGAGGGAAATTTTGAACGTAAAAGGCTGTTTTAGGAAGTTTATGATTGTCCTTTATGATTAATTTTGTATAATTAGGAGTTTGGGGGGGGGGGGGGGGAATTAGGGCATCATCTTGAATTTGAGTTTTCTCTTTGAGATCTAGGTTTTGTTTTGGGCTCTTGGCTTCGCCGGAGACTTTGGAGAGTACGTTCTTCCTCTCGAATCGAAGAACAAATTGTATCTTTGCTATTTTCATCATCTACTAGTAAAATACCGGTGTTTTCTCCTAGTCTCCAGCAGTTTTCCTCGTTTTTTCTACTGTTTTGGGCTGATTTCCTGCTGTGGACAGCAGCTCGCCTTGAGATTTGTTGCTAAAGTGATTAGGGAATACTTGAAATCAAGTATTTCCTATCACTCTTACATTGACCTTATCTGTCTTATCATATGCTTGTATCAATCGTGTTTTGTATCATGTTCGTGTCATATCATATCTTTTATGAAATTATCATGTCTTGCTCTATTTTATCAATACATATGCAATTCTATCATTTATGCATGTCATATTATATGGCAGGACATCTAGCTCCTGCAATGTTTCTTCTATATCAAGTCCTAAAGGCTAACTCTATAGGATCTAGTCTCAATTATATCAATTTTGTAAATAAAAAACAGTCATATCATTCTCAATCACAAGCCAGGTGATTTTCATATAAGAAGTCGTCACTTTCTGCCCGTCGACGTATCATATCGTAGCTGATGTGAAACATATGCATAGAAATAAGAACTGCTTGGGGATTTTAATATAAGATTATTAAAACCTTGCTAGTTATAGAATTAATGCTTACCCAAGTTAGGTTTTCAGAATTATCAAGTTGAAATTATGTAAGGCATGCGGTTACAACTAGATTAATGGGATTCTATCAATTTAACAACATACAAATAGAGAGAATAATGTTATGGCAAGAACAATAATCCATGACTAACAAATAGAACTCTTCACCTTGGGTCCCTCACTCATGCTCTTGTTGGTGGGGCTTTAATGGAGGAAGATTGAGAGCAAACCGAGCAATGCCACTATGAGACAAATGGTGCCCAAAGTCTAGTCCGTTGGAGAAGTATCCGGCGACGGGGAATCCACGGGATGACTAGTGAGCATCTAACGTCCGGGAAGAATGTGCTTGAGAGCGACTAGGAAGTTAGGAGATTTGGGGGAGAGTTCACAGTCGTTAAATTCTTAGATCTGATTTGAGGGCGAGAGAGAGGATCTGGAGTTCAGTGGTGAGCTTGAAGACGTCCTGCGTGTGGACAGCCGTGTGGGATCTTCTGGGCAACCAACGAGAGCCTTCCGGATGGCAATTAGCACTAGAAAACTGTTGAAATCTTGGAACAACAGCTGTGATTCTTCAGGACAGCAAACATGGGGGTTTCTGGAGAGCAGGGTTGCAGCTCAACTTGCCGAAATCTCCTGGACAGCAAACAGAACTTCAGGACAGCAGCTTTGCAAGACCAGAAAATTTTGGACAGCAATTCATATGTCCAGAAAATCATGGACAACACCTGGAAGAGGGAAGGGGCTGCTCGAGCTAGGTGGGGCTTGGTGTGAGGATTAGAAATCTAAAATTAGATTTCAAGTTAAGTGGAATTGGAGGGAAAAATCTGAGGTTTTAATTTCAGATTTTATTAAAAGGGAAGGGGCCAATTTGAAATTCAAATTAACCCAATTAAGGGAGTAATGGGGCCGGCAGTTACTAGAGGGTGGCCACGGGTGGGGCTTGGACCCGGCGGTTGTGGCAGGGAGCTAGGAGGGTCGCCGGTGGCTGGACCGGCCAAGGGAGGCAAGGTGGAGCGGGTGGGGTGGGAAATTTTGGGGAGAAGGGGAATTTCCGGCTAAGTAGGGGAAGAAGGGATTGGTGTAGGGAAAAGAAATTTATCAAACTATAAATCTTGAAAACCACTTCCACAAGAACTCACAAAGAGATCCACAATACTATCTCCTCAAGAACTCACAAAGAGATCTTGGGAAATCTTACGAACTCACAAAGAGATCTCAACGGAAAGAAATTTCATTCATCAATAATCATCATCATACAATGCATGAGGCCTCCTATAAATAGGCCAAAATGAAACTAAAACTAAAAGACATAAATGTCCTCGGGGCTACAATATCAAATAACCATCCATAAGGGTAAAACAGTAAAACTGAAAAATAAAATAAACTACTACATAAAATGACTCAAAATATAAACTCCTGATCGTGGCCGTCGATCTCCGGTGGTACACATGTCGAAATCACTTACGATGTCCTTATCATTCTCCCTAGGTGGTAGAAAACTCGACCCTGTCGAGTAAGCATCTCTAGAAGTCTCGTACTACCCAGCAGGTCGGGGTCCAATCTCTGCAGCTCATCCCGGTCGATCCACACGTTCTCCGTCTCCGGCTTTCCTGCCCATTGAACAAGATACCTTCGGCGACCACCGTCTTTAGTGGAAATGATTTCATCATTAAGTATTGTGTCAATCCTCTCCGCAGTAGGTAAAGTGGGAATGTTGGGAAGTGGGGGTAGGCTGGGGATCTCATCAGGTATGGTCACACAAGGCTCAGTATGTAATTGATTGGTGGGGTTAAACTCTGGACCTTCGTAGGTTACAAGATCTTGAATATTAAACGTAGGATTAATGTTAAAGCCTTTGGGAAGGTCTCGCACATAAGCATTATTATTTGTCTTGAATGTAATTTTGAAATGTCATGCATTTCTTGCATGTAACTTCTTGACGGTCCCTTGCGGGGAATCGTTCCGGACGAATCCGAACAATCATCGAGTCTCCTACTTCAAATTCTTTAAATCATCTCTTGAGGTCCACATTATGTTTATAGTTAGCATTGCTTTGTTCAATTTTCTTATTAATTTATTGTGCAATTCTTGAATATGTGGATGCAAGAGATCCGGTGTGCATGATGAGTGACAAGAATCAGGAGTTCCACAAAAGTTTTAAATAGGGACAATTTTTAGGAAGACAACAAACTACCAAAAACACATACACAACATACTAACTCACACGAACACATAACTAGAATAAAGGTGAAGGAGTCACTCTTTGTAATTGGAGAGAGAGAGAAAGAAGAGAGGGAATGGGCGGCGTGGTGTCGGTACAGATGGTTTTCTTTATTATTTTATTTTTATTTTCCATTTTTTTTTAAATAATAGGTCCGCAGGTATGCAATTAATCTAAGGCATGTTCTTCATCTTTTTTCTTGTTATGTTCATTTTGATATAGTTTGTTTGGTGATTTTATGGTTAACAGGTAGGACTAAAGAACATTCTTGTATCAAAATTTTCCTAGTTTTGTAGCTGGCGTCTCAATCTTTCTAAGTTGCGCTGATTTTTATGTTTTGCCTTTTATTTATGCTCATTCTAGTTTTACTCATTCAAACAGGAAGAACGCCCTTCTTTAGCAAACTTCATGGACATACAATCAGATATCACTTCTAAGATGCGAAGCATACTGGTCAACTGGTTAATTGAAGTATGAGATGATAAAATCATTTATCTAAACTTTTTGTAGTATTATATAGCATAAGGAGAGTATATGCTAAGTAATCAAAATATTATTATGATTAGGTACACCACAAGTATCAACTGATGGAAGAATCTCTTTTCCTCATGATAGAGCTGCTTGACAGATTACTTTCGATTGTTAATATAAAAAAGAATGAATTGCAATTATTTGGTCTTGCTACGCTTCTGCTGGCCTCTAAATATGAAGACTATTGGCATCCAAAGGTCAAATGATGCTTGATGCACTGTGATCTCTGTCTTCTTTATGTTTTAAGAACCTTATCAATTCTATTTTATAGTCGGCTAAAAATGCCTAATTTGTTGCAGGTTGCTGAACTGATCAGCTTATCTATAAATCAATATACAAAGGATGAAATGCTTGGGATGGTGAGTTTTTCTTTTAAGATAATCTACTTGTGTGGTTTTGGCATGCGATAATGACTCTTGTCTCTTGTCTCGTCTCAGGAGATGTTTATATTGAAAAAGCTGAAGTTTCGTCTAAATGTACCAACTTCATATGTCTTCATGTTAAGATTCCTGAGAGCTGCACAGTCTGACAAAAAGGTGTCGCAACTCTTTTTTTTTTTTTGGGACGTTTAGATCAATTAAGTTAAACTGACACACACATCACACTCAAGACTCGAATCCAAGTTCTTTTAGTTGGCAGCCAAAACTTATCATAACTCTTGAACTTATCAACTCGATGTTTATTTAGATCATCCATTTAGTTTTGCTCATGGTTTGGTTGCATCCATTGCGGTTCGTAAGTCAAAGATTCAAATTACAACAAATAGATTTTCTTGTAATGTACTCGTGATACTTCTTCTAATATCGATCAGTTCTCAAATCTTGCACTTGCGGGAAGCCTCATGCACCTGCAATGTCCATTTAAATTTCACGACTTGCTTCTGTCATTCTTATTAATAATTTTCTTTTGTAATTGTTTTACTGTTAGCTTGAAGATCTGGCTTTCTACCTGATTGAACTTTGTCTTGTGGAAAACGAATCTTTGAAGTACAAACCATCCTTGCTTTGTGCATCTGCAATATTTGTTGCACGCTCCAACCTGAAGCTAAACCCACCCTGGACCAGATTACTTAGCAAACATTCTCACTACGAGAAGTCTCAACTAAGGCATTTCTTTATATCCATAATGTTATGCATTTTCTTTCTTTCTTCATTGCTTAATTTATTTTAACTAGGGATTTACTGTCTGAAACAGGAATTGTGCGGAGATGATCTTGAAATTTCAGAAAGCAGCATGTCTCAAGCCTGTGAAGTATACATATCAAAAGTACCTGAAACCTGATCGAAGTTGTGTTGCTTCAATTAAACCGATTAATATACTTTCTTAATCATTCCAGACTTTATAATTGGTAAATATGAATATTTTTTTTTTCATGTTTTAGTTTAGTTTGTATACAAGTTCTTTGAATGAACTTTTTCGAATTTGAAATAGTCTCTGTAATTGCATGAACTTTCATAAAATTTAAATCAATCAAATATAGGAGACTATAAATATTTAAGATAACACCCATATTGTCTGATATTTTTGCACAATAAAATTTGAAATTTTTTTGCACAAGCAAGTTAACGATGCTAGTTTGATATACGTTTTGACCTCTAAAGTATATTCCATGATTAATCGAGTGCATTGAGAAAAGTGACTATCAGATTTGTCGTTGATAGGAAGTGCTTGCAAAAATTTAGGAAAACCCTTGGCTGAAATTTTATTTCAGTCATTTTAGAAAACCAACAACAAGAAAACCAGCAATAGAACACACAAGAATTTTTTTTTATTGAAAGTATTATGAAAGAAAAAACAATATACAAGTGGAACTTCAATTGGAGAGGAAGATCCGGCTCTCCCAAATCTCTAGCCACCGGCTAAAGCCCAAACACCATAAAAACAATCTAATTTCAGTAAACAACATCTTTATTATCATTGCTTCTAGGTTGGAAAACTTTTTCTCCATTGATGACAATCTATCCTCAAACGTTGATTAGAGTTGGCCAACTTCTCCTTTAAGATGCTCTTCTAAGGCATAAACTTTCATTGCCGCCATAGGTTGAAAAAAGTGCTATGATGCCAATTTGATAGGAAGTGCTTGCAGAAATTTAGGAAAATGCTTGATTGAAGTATGATTTCAACAATTTCAGAAAACCAATGACAAGAAAATAAGGAATAAAACACACAAGGATACTTTTTTATTGAAAGTTTTATGAAAGAAAAGACAAGATATAAGTGGATCTTGAATCGGAAAGGAAGATCCCGGTGCGGTGAGCGTGGATTCACTTTTCACAAAAATCAGTGGATGAAACACAAAAAATTGGGAAGAAGAATGTCCCAAAATAATTTTTATTGAAAGAACTGTAAAGAGAAATGCAAGATATAATTGGATCTTCAATTGGAGAGAAAGATCCGGCTCTCCCAAATCTGTCGGCTAGAGCCCAAATAACCTAAAGAATAAACTAATTCATCAAACTCCCAAAACATAATTTGAAATCACCGTATTGTTAGCTTTAAATATTCTCCTCTAATTCCCTCTCAAATTTGAATTCAAATTAGTTCTGTTGCCCTAAATAATTCCCTCCAAATTGTAATTATAACTTTCCTAAACAATTCCCGCTTGATTCCTCCTCCCTTTCCTAAATAATTCCCTCTTAGAATTTGAATTCAAATTAGATCTTTTGTCATAAATAATTCTCTCTCAATTGTAATTAATTTTTTTTTAAATAACTCCCCTTTGATTAAGAGCATTCCTAAATAGTTTCATCTTAATTAAGAAACTTTCTAATTTCCTACCAATCAAATCGGCCGGTCTATCATTCGCTTATTAGAGCATTGGGACACCTCGATCGCCATCAAAATGACTTAAAATTATATCCAGTTGTGAAATAGATCACATTGATGCGTTTAGGACATCAAATTTGCTAAGGAAGAGTCATTCATGCATAACTCAATCGAAAATGATGACAAGCATGACTATTGGCAAGCACGACGCTAGCAAAACCTACTCATGTGATGTTCGATCGTTAAGCGGACTGTGCAGATACGATCAGAGCATCAGATTTACCTAAGGGGAGACTCCTCGCAGTTGAATTGGGTGAAGACGATTGAAATTGAAAGGCTGCAGACAAAACATTGTGCGACGTTGCCCAAATGTTGTCAGTTTGCAAAATGGATTTCACCGTCGTGTTCGAAACATTGAAATCATATAGAAAAGGTTGTAATATTGCTCGTGCTATTGAATGTGATAAAAATCGATGGACTACAGAAGAAATGTCGTGCAGCGTTACCCGAACATCGCTCGTTTCGCCAAACGGACTTCGTTTTTGTGTCCGAAACATTTAAATCATATAGAAAATTCTATATTATTGTCCATGGCATGGAAAGTGATCAAAATCGACATCTACTAACAAAATGTTGCGTGACGTTGCTTGAACGCCGCCCGTTTGGAGAATGGATTTCGCCGTTGCATCCGAAACGTTAAGAATACTTAGAAATGACTACCATATTGTATGGATCATTCGACGAGCAAAAAATTGAAATTAGCACGAATTTCAAGGCAACAACACATAAATTGAGGCGCACAAAAAAATGAGGAATCCCACGAGGATCAATACACAACTCCTTTTGCTCATTTTAAGAACTTTTTTGGTTCAATTTTATAAATTCTAAATATATCTATATATATTTAAAAAAAAATCAAATCCTGCTGTACAAATCCTATGAAAAGCTGCCCAAAATTTTGCGCAAAGAAAAGAGAGGATAAAGAAACAAATAAAGAGAGATATTTGTACGCTTTTCATCATCGCCATCACATCAACATCACTTCCGCCGTCGATCTTATTGCAAAGGTATAAATGTCGCTAATTTCTTAGTCGAGAATATAACTAAAATTTATTCTTAGATAGGGGTGTCAATTTCAGGTCACGGGTTGGGTTCAGGTCGAACTCGAAATTGACTCGACACTATTCGGGTCAATCTGAACTCGACCCGCTTTTGCAAATGGTCGGTTTTCCGGTCCAGAACCCGATCCGCTTCAGGTCCGGGTCAACCCGACACGACCCGAATGACTCGGTGTAAAAAAAAAAAAAACTGTTAGTTTTCGAGTCCAAAAATGGGTCAATCTCTGCTTTTCAATTCAATTTTGGGTAAAAAATATGTCAATCTCGGGTTGTCGGGTAAAAAACGGGTCAATTTTGGGTCAAAGGATCAACCCAAACCCGACCCTTTTTTTTTGAAACGGGTCAAATTGTTGAACCCAAACCGACCCGTTTTGGGGTCGGGTTGACCCGAACCCGAAATTTTCCGGTCGGGTTCGAGTCGGGTTTTCGGGTTGTGTCAAATATTGATACCCCTATTCTTTAGATTAATCTCTTGCCAGTAAGGACATGTCATATGCCTTCGAACCGGTGGTTTTACCATAAAATGGCATGGCAAATAAATGATTATGACTTGGCCCCTCTGACCGGATGATTTTGTCGCAAAATGGTATCACTAAATTATGTTCATGTTCAAAGCCTGTATTTTCCCCAACCGACTCTACATTTTTTAGTAATTAATCAATAAAATATAATTGATAGGACACAAAGCTCATTATTAGCTAAGGTGGACTCAAATTTATCCTCTTAGGCAAACATTCATTCCAAATCTATAAGGTCCCATTGTGCGAAGCCACCCATGACTCCTGACAAGGATCCTTCGGTCAGATTGGGTTGATTACCTCCTCTGACTAAGTAGACTAGGGACCATGATGACCCGGAACGACAGAATCATGGGGGATCTTGATCGGGTTCATCGTCATTACCCCTACCATCCGCTTTAAGTGCGCAATGATAAGTTTCAATTTTCAATATCTAATTTTTTTGCTATTGTATGTTGGATACTACGTATTTGTTCAACGACTGGTCTTCATTGAAAGATCTCTCTCGTTATCGGGAAGTGTAATTAACTATAGGGGCTTGCACCTATAAGAAATCTTAACTCAGATTATAAAGTCCTCGTAAAATGAGGAAGAAATATCTAGGTAATGTCTTATCTAAAATTCCAATCTGCCTTTTGAAAATTTATCTCAAAAATTAAACTCGTTAAAACTCTCCTCACCGACAAACTCAAAAAAAAGGGTCGCCGATAGGCCGGAGCATGAATTTTCGAAGCCCACAATTCGCAAGCGGCTATTTTAATGTTATTCTATGTCCCCATTTCCGTATCATGTTGTGTTTGTTTCTAATATCAGTGCACCTGCTTGATAACTTAATACATAACATTTTTCATTTTTTTTTTTTTTTGAAAAAACAGTATGCAGATCGTGTGCTTGGCATTACATTACCTTTTTTTTTTTTAAAAGTTAAACATTGATTTTAAATGTTTCTTATAAACTTGTATGTCTTATATCAATGAATAATTTCGAATATTTCGAATCTTTTTTGGATTGTCAAACATTTAGTTTTTGATTGAGGAACAAAATATTCATTAACAATCCTTTAATGGTAGTTTGTCAAATCCTAAGGTTTGCATGTCTCCCACAATGTTTTAATAGAATAATCTGACCTCCCTCCCATTTTCAATTTCTGAACATAGCCTTAATATTCATCTATCTCTTCGAAACAGAAATATTTTATACCTTGCTTTGGAAAAGTTTATTACAGTACTAACCTTTTTGTGGCTCATTATTATTAGGGTTTGCAGTATTGGTAGCTGCAATTGTTTCATGAAAAGAAGCCTCAGCGAAGGTTGAATTGGCATTTGCCTCATTTTTAATAGGCCATTTTGTCTCCCAGAATTTGATAGAATCAAGAAGGATAACTACTTTATACAATAATTGTTTTTCTAACCATTTTATCTAGATATATGTTGTACAGCTCTTTTTACTACTTTTCAAATGTGAAGAGATTGCAGAATTAGTATATAGCTGCTTAATTGCATGGATGGATCATATGAATTGTGTTTGGGAATCCTTATTTCTAAACTTTTATCCATTTAATTTCCGAAATTTTATATTCTGCAATATTTTAACAGTCCCCTTTAAGACTTCATTTGGGACTGTTTTTTATTCTTTCTTAAAACATCTTTTTAGTATAAAAATTAAAAATTATATTTTTAATAATTTTGTTTGATAGCCGTATAATTTATATTGAATTTTCTTTATTATTTATGATGGCATTTTATGTGAAGCTCAATCTACAACAAAAAAAACTTTATTGTTGATTTTTATTACAAGCATCATTTTTAACAATGGATTATTAATGCATAATAGCAACATGAACATGTAATCATTTTCATTAGCAAATAAAACCTTGAACACTAACAAACTTATCAATCATAAAAGCTCAATGCAACACCTTCATTTTATTATTATAATAATAGAATTATGTTTCATTCAGATAAACAATTCATACCTCCCAATGAAATATTACAAGCCTCACACTTCTTAAAAAACGAATGTCAAATATATATGATCAAAATGAACATTCTATTTCTTTATTTGCAAATTAAACCTTGAACACTCGACTTTCTCATTTAAAAACTAAAATGCATAATGACAACAATGACCATCTATTTATTTATTTTTTATTTGCAAATTAAACCCTGAACACTTAACTTTTAATGCTTGCTTTGGAATAGAGGTTTATGCTGCCTATCTGAAACCTTGAAGTGGCATTTGGATCCCTTACTGAAATAAAATTGAATCTGAAAGTTCGATAAAATTATAAAAAAAAAAACGGTCAGAGAAAGGAACGTAATATTTTAAGCGCAGAAACTCAAAGAGTCTTCTTGAATTGATTTACCTGAACGCATTACAAAGCGATGTTGTTTCAACTCTGAAACTTCTGCGCTGGAACCGCTTCTCAAATAGCTGAGAACTCCGCTTGTCCAATACAGTCCAGCTGAGGCCTCCATCATTGCTTCCCTCAACAACCCTATTTAAGCAAAATGTGATTGTAATCAATATAGTTCTTGTTAGTTTTTATGAAAGTTGGAAATTTCATAGGAAAATGTGCTTAAAAAGCTGTAAATGAAATTAAGGGTCTGTTTAACGTTTTTTTTTTCTTCTTCATATCAGAGTGCCAGAAAAAGGTCAAGTAATGGACAAAAACACAGTACAAACCCCTACTAGCATGCGATGAAGGTGGGCTGCTAATGAATAATTTATACTTTATTACATGGTATATTACATTGTACTATCATATTATAATTATACTATACTACTACTAATATACTATACAATATTATAATTATAACATAAAATATTATAACTATACTACTACCACTTCTGTAACTATAGTACATTATATAATATTATTATACTATACTATACAATACTACTACTATACCATACTACTGTTACAATAACTATATTATATTATACTATATTATACTATATAATACTATTATTATATTATACTATACTTACTATTCAATACTATATTACTACTACATTTATACTTCGATAACTACGCTACTATACTATACTATATTACTACTATATTACACTATACAATACTAATACTATATTATACTACTACTATACTATACAATACCATACTACTATTATACAATATTACACTATACTATATACTTTACTATATTATACTATACAATATTACACTATACAATATTACGTCATACTATACTATACCCATAACTATACTATAACTATATAATACTACAATACTCATATACTATATTACTACTACAATATATTATACTATATCATACTATACCATACTATACAAATCTATAACTATTCTATACTATACTACACCCATAATTATACAATACTATGTTTTAAATATACTTCTATACTATACAATAACTAAACAATACTACAATACATATACTATATTATATTACTACTACTACATTGTACTACTACTATACTATAACTATACAATACTACAATATTCATATACTATACTATATTACTACTACAATATATTATACTATACCATACTATACTATACTATACTATTATGCTATTACTATACTATTATACTATACTATACTACACTACTATTATAACTATACTACTATACTATAAATATACAATACTACTATACTATTCTATATTATACTATAATATACTATACTATACTATACTAAATCTATAACTATACTATAATATAAGTATACTATAATTATACTATGCTATTATATTATAACTATACTATACTATTATATTATAATTAAACTATACTACAATACTATAACTATACAATGCAATTCTACTTATATACTATACTATACAATATTACATCGTACTATACTACACCCATAACTATACAAAACATCAATGTTTAAAATATACTATAACTATACTATACTACTATTATGTACTATATATACAATACTATATTACTACTATTCTATACTATATATAATACACCATATTACTACTATTCTATACTACATAACAACACTATACTATATATACTATACTATACTACTACTACTCTATACTATATAACTATAATATACTATAATACTACCCTATACTACTACATATTATACAATATTACTATTATAACTATACTACTATACTATAACTATACTATACTACAATAATATAACTATACAATACTACTATACTATTCTATATTATACTATACTAAATCTATAACTATACTATACTATAAATATACTATAATTATACTATGCTATTATATTATAACTATACTATACTACTATACTATTCTATATTATACTATACTAAATCTATAACTATACTATACTATAAATATACTATAATTATACTATGCTATTATATTATAACTATACTATACTACTATATTATAACTAAAATATACTACAATACTATAACTATACTATGCAATTCTACTTCTATACTATACTATATAATATTACATCATACTATAATAAACCCATAACTATACAATACTACAATGTTTAAAATATACTATAACTATACTATACTACTACTATTCTATACTATATATACGACACTATACTACTACTACTCTATATTATATATACTACACAATATTATTACTATTATATACTACATAACTACACTATACTACTACTACTCTATGCTATAACTATACTATACTATAATACTACTCTATACTACTACTACTCTATACTATATAACTATACAATACTATATATACTATACTACACTACTACTCTAGACTATATAATTGTACTATACTACATTATAATACTATTCTATACTATATACACTACACTATACTACAACTATTTTATACTATATAACTACACTATAATATATATACTACTACTATTCTATACTATACATACTACACTATACTACTACTATTTTATATCATATAACTACACTATAATATATATCCTACAATATACTACTACTACTCTATATTATATAACTACACTATACTATAATACTACTCAATACTACTATATAATAAATATACTACACTATACTACTACTCTTTACTATATATACTACACTATACTACAACTATTCTATACTAATACTCTATACTATATAAACTATGTTATACTACAACTACTCTATACTATATAACAACTCTATACTATATAAACTACACTATACTACAACTATTATATACTATATAGACTACACTATACTATTACTACTCTAAAATATATAACTACACTATATTATATATATAACACTATGCTACTACTACTCTACTACATAATTACTCTATACTAAATATACTACAATATACTACCACTACTCTATACTATATATACAACACTATACTAATACTACTCTATACTATATAACTACACTATACTATATATACTACACCATACTACTACTACTCTATACTATATAACATTATATATAATACACCATATTACTACTATTCTATACTACATTACTACACTATACTATATATATTACACCATACTACTACTACTCTATACTATATAACTATACTATACTATAATACTACCCTATACTACTACATACTATACTACAATACTACTATTATAACTATACTATAACTATTCTATACTACAATACTACTATTATAACTATACTACTATACTATAACTATACTTTACTACAATACTACTATTATAACTATACTACTATACTATAACTATACTTTACTACAATACTATAACTATACAATACTACTATTCTATACTATATATACAACACTATACTACTACTATTCTATACTATATATACTACACAATATTACTACTATTATATACTATATAACTACACTATACTACTACTACTCTATACTATATAATTATACAATACTATATATATTATACTACACTACTACTCTAGACTATATAATTGTACTATACTACACTATAATACTACTCTATACTATATACACTACACTATACTACAACTATTTTATACTATATAACTACACTATAATATATATACTACTACTATTCTATACTATATATACTACACTATACTACTACTATTTTATATCATATAACTATATTATTATATATATACTACAATATACTACTACTACTATATATTATATAACTACACTATACTATAATACTACTCAATACTACTACTCTATAATAAATATACTACACTATACTACTACTACTCTTTACTATATATACTACACTATACTACAACTATTCTATACTAATACTCTATACTATATAACTATTCTATACTATATAACTACTCTATACTATATAAACTATGTTATACTACAACTACTCTATACTATATAACAACTCTATACTATATAGACTACACTATACTACAACTATTATATACTATATAGACTACACTATACTATTACTACTCTAAAATATATAACTACACTATATTATATATATAACACTATACTATTACTACTCTACTACATAATTACTCTATACTAAATATACTACACTATACTACCACTATTCTATACTATATATACAACACTATACTAATACTACTCTATACTATATAACTACACTATACTATATATACTACACCATACTACTACTACTCTATACTATATAACATTATATATAATACACCATATTACTACTATTCTATACTACATAACTACACTATACTATATATACTACGCCATACTACTACTATTCTATACTCTATAACTATACTATACTATAATACTACCCTATACTACTACATACTATACTACAATACTACTATTATAACTATACTACTATACTATAACTATACTATACTACAATACTATAACTATACAATACTACTATTCTATACTATATATACAACTCTATACTACTACTATTATATACTATATATACTACACAATATTACTACTATTATATACTACATAACTACACTATACTACTACTACTCTATACTATATAACTATACAATACTATATATATTATACTACACTACTACTCTAGACTATATAATTGTACTATACTACACTATAATACTACTCTATACTATATACACTACACTATACTACAACTATTTTATACTATATAACTACACTATAATATATATACTACTACTATTCTATACTATATATACTACACTATACTACTACTATTTTATATCATATAACTACACTATTATATATATACTACAATATACTACTACTACTATATATTATATAAGTACACTATACTATAATACTACTCAATACTACTACTCTATAATAAATATACTACACTATACTACTACTACTCTTTACTATATATACTACACTATACTACAACTATTCTATACTAATACTCTATACTATATAACTACTCTATACTATATAAACTATGTTATACTACAACTACTCTATACTATATAACAACTCTATACTATATAAACTACACTATACTACAACTATTATATACTATATAGACTACACTATACTATTACTCTAAAATATATAACTACACTATATTATATATATAACACTATACTACTACTACTCTACTACATAATTACTCTATACTAAATATACTACACTATACTACCACTATTCTATAATATATATACAACATTATACTAATACTACTCTATACTATATAACTACATTATAATACTACTACCGTATATAACACTATTAGTACTACTCTATACTATATAACTACACTATACTACATACTCTATAATATATAACTACACTATATTACTACTACTCTATACTATATTACTACACTATACTAAATATAATACACTATACTATATATACTACATTACACTACTACTACTCTATACTATATAACTATATCATATTATAATGCTACTCTATACTACTACTACTCTATACTATATGTACTACACTATACTACTACTATTTATTTATACTATATAACTACATTATATTATATATACTACTACTACATTATATTATATATACTACACTATACTACTATTATTATATACCATATAATTACACTATTATATATATACTATAATATACTACTATTACTATTCTATACTATATAACTATACTATACTATAAATACTACACTATATTACTACTACTCTATATTATAAAACTACTCTCTACTATATATACAACACTATACTACTACTATTCTATACTATATAACTACACTATACTATATATATTACACTATAATACTACTACTCTATATAACACTACTACTATTTTATATTATATAACTACACTATATTACATATACTCTATACTATATAACTATACTATATTATATATATACTACACTATACTACTACTACTCTATACTATATATACTACACTACACTACTACTACTCTATACTATACTATAAGACTACTCTATACTATACTATAATACTATACTATACTACTATACTATAATACTATACTATACTACTATTATACTATAACTATACTATACAACTATACTATAACTACACAATATTATAATACCCATATACTATACTATATTACAACTGTAATATATTATACTATACCATATTATACAATAGTATTACCATACTATACTATATTATTCTACTATTACTATACTATTATATTATACTATACTACACTACTACTATTATAACTATACTACAATACTATAACCATACTACGCAATTCTACTTCTATATTATACCATACAATACAATACTATACCACTACTATACTCTAAAATATTATACTATACTATACTAATACTAATACACTATACCATATTATACTAATATACTACTACTATAATTTTACTATGTTATACTAAACTAGTACTATAATCATATTATACTACTACACTATATTATATTACTACTATAACTATACTACTACATTACAATACTCATATATATATATATATATATATATATATATATATATATATATATATATATATATATATATATATATATATATACTATATTATTACTATGATATACTATACCATATTATAATATACAATACTACTACTATACTTGTTGACCTCTATGTAATAACCAAAAGAACAAAAATCAGCATACCTCGTTCGATCGAAGAGATCCCGTAAATCCCGCAAGGAATTCCGCCGGGTTACTGTGCATTCGGCGCCGTTCACATCGCATCCTCCGCAATCCCTGCCGAAATCCAGCTCTCGATCGTTGCCCCTTTCTCGTCTTTAAATACCGAGCGAATTCCCCACTCGATCGCAGAAGCTCCCATTCGCTACTTCTTCCTCTCCCAATACCTCTCCTCCTCTCCCGTCACTGCCTCCCCTCCTCTGTCGGAACTCCACCAGAGCCAAACCTCGACTTCTCCACCCTGAGCCCCGTCGAGTTATCCTGCCTCCTCCGATCCACACACACAGAGAGAGGGAGAGAACCGAATCTCCCTAGACCCGACGCCTTTACCCCCTCCATTTCCCTGTGCCTACCCCAAACCGAGAGAGAAAGAGAGAAGGAGAAGCCGATCCTACCTCTATCATTGCTGCTCGACTTCGCCTCTTCCACGACATTTGATCGGAAGCAAGCAAGAGCTCTACTTGCTGTGAAGGTAACTTTATCCCTTTCGCATGCTATTTCGGCCAAATCCCGTAACTCAGCCAAGCCAGAGAGAATAGAGAGGGAGAGATTAGTTTTTTTTTTCTATTAATTATATTAATTAATTTATATTAGTTATAATTAATCTAATAATTATTTTCTTAATTATAATTAATTAATAATTATACTAATTATAATTAATTATAATTAAATATTATTAATTATTATTTATTATGTTTAACTCCTAATTATCATTAATTATTATTAATTATTATTAATTACAATTAGGCATAACTAATTATAATTAATAAGTTAATTATAATTAAATAATTAAGTATTATTAATTTTAATTAATTATTTAATTATAATTATTATAATTAGATAACATTAATTATATTTAAATATACTTAATGGATTATTTATAATTAAATGATTAATTATCATTAATTGCAAAAACGCTACTCTCTCATCCCTCGATCTACGTGCCACTGTCAAAGCCCGCGAAGGTACGAATCCTCTAAACTCAGATTGTCGCGTCGTTGTTCGCAGCGGACCGGAAAATCGCCTATACACGCCTTTATTGCGCGTGGTAGGAAGGGACCCTGGTCCGACGCCTACGACGAGGCGAGCAATCGCCTAAACTCTACCTCGACATTCATGGCGCACCAGAAAACCGCCTATACACGCCTTTATTGCGCGTGGTGGGATGGGATCCCGGTGCGGCACCTACGGCGAGGCTGGGTCACTCATAAGTACCCCCGAGCGGAGGGGAAAGCAAACTGTGCATATTTAAACAGGTACCGTCAAAGCCCGTGAAGGTACGAACTCTCTAAACTCAGATTCTCGCGTCGTTGATTGCAGCAGACCGGAAAAACTCCTATGCACGCCTTTATTGCGCATGGTGGGATGGGACGCCGGTCTGATGCTTACGACGAAGAGAGCAATCGCCTAAACTCTACTTCGGCGTTCGTGGCGCACCGAAAAATTGCCTATACACGCCTTTATTGCGCGTGGTGGGATGGGACCCCGGTGCGGCACCTACGGTGAGGCGGGGTCACTTATAAGTACCCCCGAGCGGGGGGAAAGCAAATTGTGTCTTTTAAACAGGTACTGCCAAAGACCCCATACACGCTTTTATTGCGCGTGGTGGGAGGAACAAAAAATCACGGCCGTGGTGTTCTCGTCAGAGCACGCCTACCATACACGCCTTTATTGCGCGTGGTGGGAAAGACCCAGTTTTCTCGTAGTTTTCCCCTAAACAGGGGAGACGCCGGGAGGCTGCCGAAATTTCGGGTGAAATCGTACCTGAACCTGTTGCACATCAAATGAACAAAAATGAGACTCGTACCTAGACCTGATTGAACTCCAAAGACACTAATAAAAGACTTAATTCAAATTCAAAATTGAAAAGAACATGAAATTGGACTGGACTCGAGCAAGAATTTGATATTGAACATTCAAACTCAAATGAATTGAATCAGATTATAAGACTTGAACTTGCAAGACGAGCAAGGATGTGAATGAACAATCAACTTGAACTTGTACTCTGGACCTGAACATTAATGGCTTGAACAATTCGAACTCAAGCGAGTACTTGAGTTGGACTACAACGAACATAGAAATGATCTTGTGCATTGAGCTCATGAATTTGATTTGAACTGGACTTGGAAGAGTTCAGGCTTGAGTCCGATTTGAACATCGTTGGTCCCTCACATTCGACACCAATCAAACCACAACACTTCCTACGGATGTATTCAGCGTAGCACACAATGAAAGCAAATGCCCGTTAGCGCCAATAACCATCCGATCGAGGACAGACACACATGTTCTTTGCAACTAGAAGGTAGTTGATTAGCAGACTAAATGCAAATGTCTACGAATGTGAAATGACCACAATAAGATGTAAATCTCCTACGACAATCCCTACAGTGCCTGTTGATTGAGATGGCGATATGGGAGACCAATAAAGAAGGATTCGCCCCCACAAACAAGTGCAAATACATCAATACCACTCGAGATTGGTGAAAGGGTGGATTCGATGCAAAAATAATAGATCTTCTACAAAATACTTCCAGGAGGTCGTCGTAGAAGATATGTATCCCCTGCAAATAAAGAGGCCAATGAATGAATGAAGGTCATTCATTAAAATCCCAAATAGAAGTGAAATGTCGGCTCACTCACAAGCAACAATACGAACTCCTACAAGTCACTACAGAAGATCTGCAATCCATACAAATCATCTACGAATATGAATGTATGTACAGCATCCATCCATGGGTAGATGCATAAAGACTACAGTATCCTGTAGTCAACTTCAGGCTAAGAATGAATATCTACCTCCAACAGTAATGGTTGTATTGCAAAGACCAAAATCACAGCATAATGCATAAAGAATACAAGTTCCTACTAGCTTCTACAACCCAAGGAAGGAGATTAGTTAGTGCACTATGATCCGCCTACAAAAATCAATAAGTAGTGCACAACAGTCTACCTGTACGAAGCAGCGAACAACTCTATTCAGAAGCTGCTACGATGCCACCGGATCTGCAACATTCGTACAAGCAGACAGAAGGCGTCTATAAATGATTTCAAAATACCCCTGCACGTGCACCGTAGTTTGTATACACATAGGTACACTAAAAGGGGTAAAAGCAATCAAGAACCCGCATGGGCCCCGGCGAGCGTGTTATTAGTATACACGTGACGTCTAGGGATGCTGCGCGGGTCAACAAGTGAATTCAAATTCGAACCCGATTCTTCTATACGAATCAATAGGAGTCGACAAAATTCGAACCATTAAGCAAATATGTGGCCGTGTCGACCTAAATATTTGTTTTAATACATTCATATTAGGCATTCAAAGCCTAAAATCAAAAGAATTCACTCTCAAATGCATAAAGCCTACGAAACCCGATCCTCTGTCGACAGCCAGACAGAGTCGACAAGGTTCAAGCTTTAAATGAAAATAACCCCCTAACACCCCGATGATGGCCGTGTTGAATGCATATCTCAACCGGAGGGGTTCCCAAATACTTTCAATTGTCTCCCAAAAGTCCATTTCAAATGTTCCATAGCTCCACAAAATCTGAAACTCAAAAAAAATCTCAAAATCCCAAAAATATTTTAAAAAATGAAATTATCCATCACAACACTTAAAGCAAAGCCCATCCACCCTCCGCAACAGTCTGTCAGGGTGAACAAATTCAAATAAACTCTAGCTCACAAATAGCCAAATGCCTAATCGAAAATATCACTATGATTCATTCTCAAACAATCTCTTGCCAGTAATGACGTGGTACGTGTCCTCTAACCGGCAGTTTTGCCGCCAAATGGCACTGCAGGTAAACGGTTATGACCCGGGGCCCTCTGAACCGAGTGGTTTTGCCGCCAAATGGCACCATAGATACCGGTTATGGCCAGAGCCAATACGTTCCTTAATGACGTTAAATCCTTGAGATATGAATCAATAGGATATGATCGATAGGGCACAAAGCCCTCTGTTAGCTAAGGTGGATTTAAATTTGTCCCCTTAGACAAACATTCAACCCCGGTCTACAAGGTCCCCTTGGACGAAGCAACCCATGGCTGCCGACAAGGATCCTTCTGTCAGGTTGGGTCGACTACCTTCTTTGACTAAGTAGACCAGGGACCACGATGGTCCGGGACGACGGAACCATGGGATCTTGATCGGGTCTATCATCCATTCCCCCACCATTCGCTTTAAGTGCAAGATGATAAAATTTTTATTTTAAATATTAAAACTTTCCAAATTCCCAAATTCTTCAATCTTTCCAATATCCAAATCCATTGCTGCTACTATATGCCAGATAACACGTATATTCTACGTATCTGATTGACGACTAGCCTTAATCGAAAGTTCTCTCTCATTATCGGGAGGGGTAATTAACTATAGGGGCTTGCGCCTATAGGAAACCAGAACTCATATCATAAAGTCCTCACCAAATGAGGGCGAAATCTCTGGGTAGTGTCTTATCTACAAACTCATCTGCCTTCCAAAATTTACCCCGGAACCTCTCAGTTAAAACTCCCTCGCTGAATAAAAAGAAATCGCGCGGCGGGGAGGCTGGGGCCAAATTTTCGGAGCCCACAATACTATACTACACTATTGTACTATATTACTACTACACTATACTATACAATACTACTACTATACTATGTTATACAATACTATATTATACTATACTATACTATTACTACTATAACTATACTACTATACTATGCTACTACTTCTATACTATATTATACTATACTATATTATACACTTATTATACTACTACTATATTATACTATACTATAGTACTACTATATTATACTATACTCTACTATACTATATTATACTACTATACAACAATACTATTATATTGTACTACTATACTATACCTATACTATACTACAATACTAGCACTATACAATACTACTATACTAGTAATATAATATACTATATTATACTATAATATACTATACTAAACTATACTATAATACTATAACTATACTATACAATTCTACTTCTATACTATATACTACTAGGAATAAAAATTGTCTAAGAAATCGTGTATCCAACTCAACTGAATATACCAAGTGATCTGATTATTTGATCTGGTGAAATAGTTATTCAGATTTGATATTTTAAGTACTATCTATTAGGGTAATCCAATAGGGTTTGGTATCAACCTCCAGGATACCAGATACCCGAACTCAAAATATATAATTATTACATATTACATTGTTTACATAATTAACCTAAGCCGTTTATACTGATTACATATGTTACACATAAAATTTATAGAATATAAAATACATGTAACATATGTAAATACCAAATTAGATGATCTTGGGATTAAAACGTCTAAAATCCTGAATCAGTATAGATGCAAGCCAAATTATTTACTTTATTGGAGTTCAGTAGTTAAAAATCAATCGAAGTGGAAGTTGGCTATCAAAAGAATCATTTTTGTAACACATAATCACTTGTATTAAATTGAAACTGTGAAAAAGGATCACCTTTGCACAAATCCTTGTGACATTTGAATTGTTTAATTAATTCACCATTGGGAACATTTTAGGATATCAGTTTAATGAGCTTATTGGATCTCACAAGCTTATTGAACAAAGCCTGACTTCAACAGTGATACCCAGCTTGAGCTAGCACAATTACATGTATAATCGCAGCCATCCCTTGGCATTTTGATCTCACAGCTAGGATGAGAATCCGTGGGAGGCTCACCTATTAAATCCTGACATTTTGATTCTGTGGCTAAGATGAAAATCAGGGAACACTCACTTGGATTACGCTGATCTCCTTTCATATTTAGATGGCTGATTTATGAAGGATTATATTAGAGCAATTATGCATTATTATGTAATTATTTGTTTCTTTATTAAGATATCTTGTATAGATCTATAAACATGGACGAATTTGTGCAATAAAATTAAGCATTTTCCCTCTCTAATTCTCTGAATTTAACATGGTATCTGAGTCTTCATTGTCTGTGGGCTCCGAAAATTCGGCCCCGGCCTCCGCCCGCTTTTCTTATTCGGCGAGGGAGTTTTAACGAACTAAGTTCCGGGGTAAATTTTGGAAGGCAGATGGGTTTGTAGATAAGACACTACCCAGAGATTTCGCCCTCATCTTGTGAGGACTTTATGATCTGAGTTCTGGTTTCCTATAGGCGCAAGCCCCTATAGTTAATTACCCCTCCCGATCACGAGAGAGAACTTTCGATTAAGGCTAGTCATCAATCAGATACGTTGTATCCATAGATACGTAGTATCAGGCATATAGTAGCAGCATGGATATGGATTGGAATTTTGAGTTTAGATTTGGGTATTTGGAAAGTTTGGAAATAATTGGGAATTTGGAGATTTTGGAAGATTTGATATTTAAAATAGAAATTTTACCATCTTGCACTTAAAGCGGATGGTGGGGGAATGGATGATAGACCCGATCAAGATCCCATGGTTCCGTCGTCCCGGGCCATCGTGGTCCCTGGTCTACTTAGTCAGAGGAGGTAGTCGACCCAACCTGACAGAAGGATCCTTGTCGGCAGCCATGGGTTGCTTCGTCCAAGAGAACCTTGTAGACCGGGGTTGAATGTTTGTCTAAGGGGACAAATTTGAATTCACCTTAGCTAACAAAGGGCTTTGTGCCCTATCGATCATATCCTATTGATTCATATCTCAAGGATTTAACGCCATTAAGGAGCGTATTGGCTCTGGCCATAACCGCTATCTGTGGTGCCATTTGGCGGCAAAACCACTCGGTTCAGAGGGCCCCGGGTCATAACCGTTTACCTGCAGTGCCATTTGACGGCGAAACTGCCGGTTAGAGGACACGTACCACGTCCTTACTGGCAAGAGATTGTTTGAGAATGGATCCTAGTGATATTTTCGACTAGGCATTTGGCTCTTTGTGAGCTAGAGTTTATTTGAATTTGTCCACCCCGACAGACTGTTGCGGAGGATGGATGAATTTTGCTTTAAGTTTTGATGGGTTTATTTCAATTTTAAATATTTTTGGATTTTGGAATTTTGGGATTTTTGTGGAGTTTTTTGGGTTTTTTGATGGAGCATGGAAGACATTTGGATATTTGAGAGTCATTTGAAATGTTTGTGAACCCCTCCGGTTGAGATAAACATTCAACACGGCCATCATCGGGGTGCTAGGGGATTATTTCCATTTAAAGCTTGAATCTTGTCGACTCTGTCTGGCTGTCGACAGAGGATCGGGTTTCGTAGGCTTTCTGCCCTTGATAGTGAATTCTTATTGTTGTAGGCCTTGATGGTCTAATATGAATGTTTTAAAGCAAATATACTGGTCGCCACGACCGTATACTTGTTCAATTGTTCGAACCCTGTCGACTCCTATTGATCCGTATAGAAGGATCGGGTTCGAACATGAATTCACTTATCGACCCGCGCAGCATCCCTAGACGTCACGTGTGTACCAATAACACGCTCGCCGGGGCCCATGCGGGTTAAGATTGTATTTACCCCTTTTAGTGTATCTATGTGTATACAAACTATTGTGCACGTGCGGGGGTATTCTTGGAATAGACGTCTTCTGTCTGCTCGTACGAATGTTGCAGATCCGGTGGCGTGATGTTGTAGTTTTGGACGCCTTCTGTCTGCTTGTACGAATGTTGCAGATCCGGTGGCGGCGTAGCAGCTTCTAAATAGAGTTGTTCGCTGCTTCGTACAGGTAGACTGTCGTGCACTATTTGTTGATTTTTGTAGACGGATCATAGTGCACTAACTAATCTCCTGCCTTAGATCGTAGGAGATTGCACCTTTCATATTCTTCATATATTTTATGGTAGTCTTTGATCTTTTCAGCACATCTTGCTACTGCTGCATATAAGTAGGTAGATGTCTTCCTTTTTCGTACTGAAATTGACTTCAGGATACTGCATTTACTGAAGTCTTTTTGCATCTACCCATCAGTGGCATGTGGCACATACATCTGTCTTTGTAAAGAGATCGTATGTGTTGCAGATCTTTTTTCTTGATTGCATGAGAATCAATTTGTGTGTTTGAATCTTGATGTTGATAGCTGACTGAGTTACATCCACTAATTACTTCTTCGTGCATATGAGCTAAAAATTTACTATACTTATAGCACCTCAATCTCCGAAACTTAAAAGAGATCGTAATATTTTGTTTACTAGACATTGCACTATTGTAGGTAGTAGATATGTTGCCACATTCACTATGTACATCTTCAGTACTTGTGGGGACCATCACATGCATCCTTAAGATAACTGGCATTCGCTTGTAGGGTATTGCATTTGCAGTTCATCTTTCACCATCACTGTTTGCCAAGATTTGTGGGATTTATACATCCCACATATTAGTGTGTCATATGCTGAACTACCTCCCTTATCAGTGCTTCTAAGAAGACTATATTAGCAACATTATTGTCCACTACAAATTACTTCTTACTTGCATTTGATCTTTTTTCTTTGATGTTTCTTCTTGGAGATGGTGACTTGTTGGAGACGAGGATATAGTAGCTTCCTTGTCTACCATGAGTGTATGTTTACAACTCAATGTTTACTTGAATGTATTTGAGAAATTTGATGTTTGCATCTTGATAATGTATCTCTTAATCAAAAGTCTAGTTCACATCATCTGTTCAAGCTTGAGTTCAATGTAGACTCAAATAACATCTTCACTCGAGTCTAAATCTTTTAAATCATATTCAAGTTCTTCTCACTTGGTTCGAACCAAGTTCACAAGTCTCAAGTTAGTGCTCAAGCTTGAGCTAAAGTCCTTCTTAGTCCAAATCAAATTTGAGCCAAGGCTCATGCCAAATCCATTTATTTAGAGCCTTGCTCATTTTTTATCCAAGTTCTTGTTCTTTGTTCTTCTCATTTGATTTTTAAATCAAATGTAGGCTCAAATCTTATATTTTCAAATTTGTTTGGGTTTGAGTTCACTTAGGTCGATTGAATCAAGTTTATAAGTCCGAGTCCACCGTTCAATCAAGTCCAAATGTTCACAAGTTGAGTCCAAGTTCGATCGCCTTTGAGTTCAACCAAGTCCAGGTACGAGTCTCATTTTTGTCCATTTGATGTGCAAATAAAGTCCAAGTACAGTCCGTCTTCACCCGAAATTTCGGCAGCCTCCCGGCGTCTCCCCCGTTTAGGGGAAAACTACGGAAAACTGGGCCTTTCCCACCACGCTAAGAAAAGCGTGTATGGTAGGTGCCCTCTTTCGAGGACACCGCGGCCGTGTATTTTTTGATCCCCCACCACGCTAAGAAAAGCGTGTATGGGTATTTTTTGTTTGTAGAAAAGTATTTTTTATCTTTTTTTTGAAAATATTTTGCAAGAAAAGAACAGATATTTCCCCGCAAGCGGGTACTTATGGGTATCCCCGCTTCATCGTGCGCATCACACCGGGATCCCTTCCCATCACGCTAAGAAAAGCGTGTATAGGCGGGGTTTCCAAGGCGATAAGAACTTCGAAGAAGGAATTAGGTGATTACCCGCTTCGTCGCAGGCGTCGTGACGCACTCCCTCCCACCACGCTAAGAAAAGGGTGTATAGGTGGTCGTTTTGTCTCGACGAACGCGTTGAAACGGGTTCTCGGAGTTTTAGGGTTTAAGAGTTATACCTTGGCGGTCGTCGGCGCGGATCAGGGGAAAAAGCATCATTTTTTTATAATTAATTTAAATTAATTTTAATTAATTTTAATTAATCATAATTAAAAAAAGTTAATTTAAAATTAACTTAATTAATTATCATTAATACTTATTAATTAAAATTAAAGTAATTAATTATAATTTAATTTAATTAACTATAATTAAATTTAATTAATTATACTTAATTAAAATCATTATTAATTAATTATAACTAAAAATAACAATTAAATTATAATTAATTTAATCAATTATAATTAATTATTATTAATCATAATTAATTAATAATTAACATAATTAATTATAATTAAATCAAATTTAATTATACTTAATTATATTAAATAATAATTATAATAAATATATATAAAAATATAACCTCTCCCTCTCCCTCTTTCGGTTTAACGGGGTCAAGCCGAAGAAGCGCGTAGCAAGGGAGAAAGTTACCTTCACGGGCAAGCGAGCTCCTCTCCCCACTTCCGATCAAAATGTGTAACTTTCGATCCGATCGGAAGAGGGAGTTGTGGGAAGAGCAAGGTCGAACGACAATGGTAGAGGTAGGGTTGGCTTCTCCCTCTCTCTCTCTCTCTCTCTCTCTCTCTCTCTCTCTCTCTCTCTCTCTCTCTCTCTCTCTCTCTCTCTCTCGGGTTGAAGGAGGACCGACGGGATTCTTGCGAATGGAAGCAGGTCGGGGCGGCTCGGCTTCAATTTGCTCGGAGGGAGGAGGTGGATCGGAGAGGTCGTATGGGAGCTGAAGGGAGAAGCAGAGGATGCTTACGGGAGTCGAGAGTGGAGGAGCAAGGAGGTCGGGAGGAGGAGTTCGGCCTGAGGTTTTGCTCGGACAGAGAGGGGAAAGGGAGATGGGGATTTGGTCGGAGCAGTGAAGGGAGTTTTTGGTCGTGGTAGCGGGAGAGATGTCGAAGACGGGAGCTCGGTCGTGAGTGCCGAAGAGCCTTCATCTCATCCGGCTTTTAAAGGCGAGAGGAGTGTCCAGCTGGAACGGGATTTGGGCAGGAAACACGGAGAAGCGATGGATTCGGCGCCGCTCGCAGAGATAGGACTGTAGCAGCGGGATTTCTTGTTGGATTTCGGGATCTCTTCGATCGAACGAGGTATGCAAATTTTTGTTCTTTTGGTTATTACACAGAGGTCAACAAATGCCCCCCAATAAATGTGGTACGCGTCTAGAGCGAATCACGTTTGTTGTAAGCTGATTGACCCTGTGGATCTCTAGATATCTATTCTAGATGTCACACAAGGGTTTCATTTAGTGGATCTCCAAAATTTTGCGTGGATGTCACACTATGATTTTCCTTTAGTGGATCTCCAAAATTTTGCTTGGATGTCACACTAAACTTTTCTTTAGTGGATATCCAAAATTTTACTTGGATGTCACACTAAAACTTTCTTCCTTCATAGATCTCTTGGATATATCAATAAATGATTGAGATATTGATTGCTTTTGTCCTGTGCTTTGTGTTGTAGACATTGATGGAGAATTGTCTGATTTGTCTTTACTGACTTGTCAGGTTATTTTGTTCCTTCGGCCCTATGCTCCTTGCTTTGGCGGGCTTGTTGAAGGAGTAGATGTCAATGACCTAAACCCTTGGGTTTGTATTAGGTCGATGGCGAAAAGTCATCGGTCCAGAGCTTTGTGCATAGCGGACTTGTTGATGACGGAATCCACTTAGTTCAGCCTTTGGCTTTGTGTGAACTTCGGGATAATTTTCTTCGGTCCTTTGCTTTGTGCTTTGGCGGACTTGTTGAAGAAAAATTCCTTCGATCCTCGCTTTATGCTTTACGGATTTATTGAAGGATTTGCAGGTTCTGGAAACAATTGATACTACCGAACGTAGGTAGTATCTTGATCCTTAACCACTTGAGAAGACTTTAACCTGAATCACTTGAGTTCATCAGATCGGGAGAGCTAGAATTTGATAGCTCTTTGTCCTCTGGTTACTGAAATGTGGGTTCCTCTACTACGGCCTTTCTTATGGCTTGTTGAGTAGATAGAACTGTCAGCGATCCGGCCATATTTGGGCTTGTTGGATCCGACCTCTTACACCCATTCAGGCTTCAGACTTGAGCTATGGGAATTGCGCTCCCCAATGCTGATTTTACTGAAGTTGGTAGATTTGGAGTCATCTTTTATGGTTGTAGATTTTGGAGCCTACGAACATTTGATAGTTGCTCGAGACTCAGCTTCTCATTGGAACTTTGATTCTCCAGTCATTTTGGAGAATTTTGCAGACTACGATCACTCGAACTTGTCGAGTCGAATTTGTCTTCGTACTTCCTACAGTCCCTACTGACGGGTTGACGAAGTGGGGGTTCCGCTACTACGGCCTTTCTTATGGCTTGTTGAGTAGACGGAGCTGCCAGCGATCCGGCCATATTTGGGCGTGTTGGATCCGACCTTTTACACCCATTCGAACCTTAAGCTTCAGGCTGTCGAAAGACTTCAAGCTTCTTCGGCTCAATTTTGTAGGAGTGTGTAGCCACAAAAGTCTCTTTCTTGACCTTTGAGTCTTGGTTTGTTGGAGAAGACAATGTCTCTAACTTTTGAAAGATCACCTGCATATACTTTGGAAAACAAATATTTGTATTCTTTAGCATGAAAGAATATCTGAATTGATAATTTTAAATATTTATTCGGGGATCTTGGCATGCAGCGCGATGTCGACCCGAATAAATATTTAAAATGCCCCCTGTCTCGCAGGGACATTTTAGAATGGAATTAACTTTGGAATATAAGATTTTAAATATTCATTTGGGGATCTCGGCGTATAGCACGATGTCGACCCAAATGAATATTTAAAATGCCCCCTGTCTCGTAGGGACATTTCAGATAGGCTTTGTATCTTTGAGATTTTAAATATTTATTTGGGGATCTCGGCATGCAGCGCGATGTCGACCCAAATAAATATTTAAAATGCCCCCAGTCTGATGGAGGATTTTGAAATGCGTTCTTGCTATACAAGAGAATTTCAAAATATAAGCAAACATGCATATAAAATTTTGATCATCACAAAATACATCCGTCATGAAATTTTCATGCAAAGTATTTCTTTAAATATCGGCCGTTGATAGGTGGCATAGGCCTCTGACCTTTCAGATCGATCAACTGATATGCTCCTCCTTGGTACACCTTCTCGATGACGAAGGGGCCTTCCCAATTGGATACGAATTTGCCACCGATTTTTCGATGTGGAATGATTGGTCTTCTCAGCACCAGGACCAATTCCCCTTCTTGAAATGATCGAGGACGCACCATTCGATCAAAGGACTTTGCCATTCTTCCTCGGTAGATTTCCAAGTTTTGTTGAGCTTGTAACCTGAGTTCATCAAGTGCGTCGAGCTCTTCCATTCTGAGGCGGGCATTTTGCTCTTGAGTGAGATCATTCTGAATTGCTACTCGAAGTGACGGTAGTTCGATCTCTAATGGTAATACGACTTCAACACCGAACACCAATGAATAAGGAGTGGCTTTAGTTGGCGTCTTGTAGGTTGTACGGTAAGCCCATAGAGCTTCTGCCATCTTCATATGCCACTCTCTTTTGTTCTTGGTAAGCATCTTCTTCAATAACTTCACCAACGTCTTGTTGAAGGCCTCCGCCAAGCCATTTGCTCTTGGATTGTATATAGATGAATATCGCCAATCAATTTTGTGTCGATCAATGAACTTGTAAATTTTTGTACTTTTGAAAGCAGTACCGTTGTCTGAGATTATGCGGCGTGGCACACCGAATCTGTAGACGACATTGTGGGTAAAGAAATTGATCACATGCTCCGATGTGACCTCTCTGAATGGAGCTGCTTCTGCCCACTTGGAGAAGTAGTCCGTTGCTGCCAGAATAAAGCGGTGTCCCGCTGATGACGGCGGATCTATTGGCCCGATTATATCAGTGCCCCAGCATTCAAATGGCCAGGATGCTATTGTTGGGTGCAGTGGATTCGGCGGCTGATGTATAACATCACCGTGGATTTGACACTCGTTGCACCTCTTAGCATGGTCAATGCAATCTCTGACCATGGTCGGCCAATAGTAACCCATTCTCTTGATTTTAGCAGCCATCTTAGGACCTGACTGATGTGCTCCACAAAGCCCTTCATGGACTTCCGTTACTACTTTATCAGCTTCCTTGGTCCCTAAGCACCTTAGCCACATTTGATCAAAGGCTCGTCTGTACAACATGTCATTTACAAATGCATATCGCAACGCCCTTTTTCGAATTTGTGCGGCCATAGACTTTTCTGTCGGGAGTTTGTTTTCCTTGAAGTAGTCAATGAATGGCTGTCTCCAATCATTTTCGACTTCAATATCTAAACAATGCCACCACGATTCTGAAGCTTGACTAGCTTTATGTCTCTTGGCCGCATGATATCCTTCCGGATAATTTTCCATAATGATCTGATGGAGAGGTTGAGGGTCACCTGGAGTTTCATCATGCTGACTTGAATCTGGAATTCCTTCTGCCCTCGGAAATTGTAATAGAGCGGGCTCCAAGACCCTACGAATGTAAATCCCGATGAATATAGGCCTCTCCTCATTGATGTTCGCCATTTCTTTGGCTAATTTGGCCAGACAATCTGCTTTAGCATTCTGTCCTCGAGGAACTCAAGCTATTTCAACATTTGGTACTTGCTTCAGAAGCTCGAGGGCTCGCCGGTGATAGTGGGCTAATTCGACTTTACCAACCTTGTAGATTCCAATTACTTGATTTATTACAAGTTGAGAATCACCAAAGATTTGGAGATGTTGGATTCTGACATCGATCGCAATCTCCAGCCCTGCTAATAGAGCTTCGTATTCGGCTTCGTTGTTAGTCCGAGGTTCAGTCAAACTGAAAGAAAATCTCATTATGCCTCCCTCGGGTGCTACGAAAATGAGACCAATGCCGGCTCGGGCTTTTGCAATATTTGGAGGTCGGACAGGTCTAATAGACGATGCCCCGTCAAAGTACATCTCCCAGAACGGCAGCTTTTCATTCTCCTTGATCTGCATTATTTGCTCATCGGGCAAATCATCGTTGAGTGGAGAGTCAGCCGGGATTGGGTGTGCAGCAAGAAAATCTGCCAATGCTTGTCCTTTCACCGCCTTCTGTGGCATGTATATGATTTCAAACTGCAATAACAATACTGCCCACCTGGCTAGACGACCTGTCAACGCTGGTCTTGTCATCAAGAACTTCAGCGGATCGATCTTCGATATCAGTGTGATTTTATGGGATAACATATAGTGGCGGAGTTTCTGAACTGCAAAAAACAGCGCCAAACAATGCTTTTCAATTGGGGAATAATGGCTTTCTGCTCCAATCAACCTTCGACTGATGTAGTAGAGCGCATTTTCTTTGCCTTCTTCATTATTCTGGGCCAACAGTGCTCCGAGGGACTCTTCTAGTGCTGCTGTATACAGTATAAGAGGCTTCCCCGGAATTGGCGCTGCTAGAATGGGCGGATTCAACAGGTATCTCTTGATGCTATCAAACGCCTCCTGACATTCTGCATCCCATTTGAAATGGACATCTTTCTTCATTAATTTTGAAAATAGCTGGCACCTACCCGATAGATTTGATATAAATCTCCGAATGAAAGCCAGTTGTCCTTGCAACGAGCGAAGCTGTCGAAGGTTCCTTGGTGGTGGCATCTCCGTGATTGCCTTAATTTTGTTGGGGTCGATCTCTATGCCTCGATGACGAACAACGTACCCCAAGAATTTTGCCGGAGGAAACCCCAAAAGCACATTTGAGAGGATTCATCTTCAGATCAAACTTTCTGATTCTCTCAAATACAATCCTCAAGTCATCTAGGTGATTTCTTCGATCCATGCTCTTGACAACAAGGTCGTCCACGTAGCACTCGACCTTTTGATGTATCAACTCATCAAATATGTGAGTCATCGCCCGTTGGTAGGTGGCACCGGCGTTCTTCAGGCCAAAGGGCATGACTGTGTAGCAGAAAATTCCAATGGGCGTTCTGAACGACGTATGTTTTTTCATCCTCGGACGCCATCTTGATTTGATTGTATCCTGACGATCCATCCATAAAGGAGAACATGTCGTAGTTGGACGTATTGTCCACCAGGAGTTCGGATACAGGAAGTGGAAAATCATCTTTTGGGCACGCCTTGTTGAGGTCCCTGAAGTCAATACAGACACGAATTTGTCCGTTCTTCTTTTTCACTGGGACGATATTAGCAATCCAGTCAGCGTACTTTTCTTCTCGGATGAAGCCTGCATCTATTAGTTTCTTCGTTTCTGCGATCACCTGTTCTTCAATCTCCAATCGCATTCTCCTTGGAGCTTGTTTGACGGGTGCTACATCCGGTTTGATTGCTAATCTGTGAACTGCTACGTCAGGGGATAAGCCAGACATCTCAGCATATGTCCAGGCAAAGCAGTCCCTGAATTCACAGAGAAGTTCTTTTATTTCTTCTATTTGTTCTTCGGGTAGTAGAGAACTAATGAAGTTGGGCGGGGTCTTCCTCAGTCCCTAAGTTGACTTCTTTAGTTCATCCATAGTGGCTGCCTGTCCACCATCTTCAAGCTCTTCTGGTGCAGGCTCGGCTTCTACGGGCTGTTCATCATAATCATCAGCCTCGTATGTCTCTTCAGCATCACCCTCTTCGGATTCA